>SJYV01046597.1:617510-685764 GCA_006410875.1 Neotragus pygmaeus | reverse complement strand
AGGAGGGACTTTCCATAGTTGCACCAATCACATTAAAGGTCAAATCGTCATGCACCTTCATTATAACAGGAGTCTATGGTGATCACAAGCTGTTTACGTGCACGGAAATCAACAGAGCCAATCAAAAACTTTGACAAACAACAAAGACCATGCCCCCATCTCTTCCGCCAGGCGCCTCTTAGTTTCCGAGCACAAAGCTAGCCCCTTTCTTTTTAAGGTTTCCCATTTAGGGCCCCACACAGATTGAAAAAAAAAAAAAAACAGAAAAATATGTCATGACTTCAACAGTGTGATATAAAAATGCAGAAACTTCAATACCTATTTATAATGTTAATACAGTAACTTTACTGGAGAAACTTTAGATGTGATCCTTTCAGATAGGGAACACTACACAGATACACAATTATACTACTGTTAATTTTAAAAGTACTACAGGACATAATGAGTATTTTAAAGAAGAAAAATAAATAGGAAGCATAAGGATCAGAAGAGGCTTCCCTGCTGGCTCAGATGGTAAAGAATTCTCCTACAATGCAGGAGACCCAGGTTCGGGAGGATCCCTTGGAGAAAAGAACAGCAACCCACTTCAGTATTCTTGCCTGGAGAATTCCATGGACAGAGGAGCCTGGAGGTCTATAGTCCATGAGGTCGCAGAGTTGGACGTGACTAAGCACACACATGAGGATCAGAAATTTTTCTCCCACTTTACTTTCAAACTTTATAATTATTTTCAAAATGAACAGATTCAGTAAATTTTAAAATGAAAATTCAAGAAGATTAACTAGATAGAAGATCAACTTATGAAAATCTAAAGCATTTCTCATGAATACTTATGTGCCATCAAAATCATGTCTAAAAATGTTCACAGAAACTTTATTCTGAATGGACTCAAATCAACCAGTCCAATCATCAATAGGAAGATATAAAAACAAAATTTGGCATATTTATGTACTGAAATACTACTCAAAAATGAAAAAGAGAACCATCATAAATAAATCTCAAGGCATAATGTCAAATAAAAGAATGCAGACACAAAGAAGTACATAAGGTTTGGTTCTTCTTGCATAAAATTCAGATAAATGGTATAAGACATGAAAGGAACTTTGGAATCCTATGAAAGATTTCATATGTTGACCTGGCTATATACAAAATAAAAATTCAAACTGTAATCTTAAGATTTATGCAACTTATTATATGTAATTCATACCCCATTAAAAAGTAACATAATAACATTTGTCTAATAAACAATAAGATGAAATACAAATCGAGGAGGGTATTCATAGTACTGTAAATAATACTGTATAATCTAGGAATTAACAAATAATACACAAAATTTTATGGTATTTTTTTAAATTATAAAATACATAGACTTGAATACATGGGGAGACAGTCCCTATTCCTGGTTATAAATGACTTACTAAAGATATCCATGTTCCTGGAATGTTTTGAAGATAATAAATTTATTCTATAATTCATATGGAAAACCACATGTAAGCAAATAGCCAAATAAAAATCTAAACATGAAATGCAGAGTTCTTCATCTATGGAGCTTAGAAGGTGCTACTTTGTCTTACCAACTCAAAAGGTGAACATACTGAAAAACCAACTCTTCCTAGACCTGCAAAATGAGGGAAGACATGTCCTCAAGACTGGAGAGGCAGATAGGCAAGCACATGGGGTCACGGATTACCAGAACAGAGACTCGCAGTGGAAACCACCTCAGAAACCAGTGCTGGTGAAAAAACCACAGCTGTAATTGAATTCCTGGAGGTTCTGTGTATGCAACTCTGAAAATTAAAGTCTCCAGAGGAACCCAGTCATATGGAAACCCCCACAGTATTTTGAGACTTAATCCCAGGAGTTCTCCCAGGTTTCACAGTAAATATGGGGAAAAAATCCTCTTCCCCTCGTGCTTCTAGTAGGAGGACAGAGAAAAAAAAAAATTCTTGAAATCTGTCAGAGTACTCTGTTCTTCACAGGGCCTGTCCTCAAAGAAAACTAGTTAACTAAGGTCTAACTGTATCAGAGCCCAACTGAGTTACATGAAGGGAAATACCCAACCCCAACCCACTCTAGCCATCTTGCCCTACANAAAAAAAAAATTCTTGAAATCTGTCAGAGTACTCTGTTCTTCACAGGGCCTGTCCTCAAAGAAAACTAGTTAACTAAGGTCTAACTGTATCAGAGCCCAACTGAGTTACATGAAGGGAAATACCCAACCCCAACCCACTCTAGCCATCTTGCCCTACATTTCTAGGGGCTGGGGAGAAAAAACTGAGACACACTTGTAAAATTCAGTCTGAAGGGTAGGCTCACTAAAACACTAAGACTTAATCATAACTATATAACACTCCCCTCTCCCCACACCTTACTATCACATTACTAAAGACCTGTTTACAGCAATTTATTTTACCCATTACACAATGTTCAGCTCTCAAGAAAATATAACAAGGCACTGTTGTTATAATGACAGTGGAACATGAGCCTCCCGTGTCAGTAGGTGTCCAATATGCTACTGGAGAAAAGCAGAGAAATAGCTCCAGAAAGAATGAAGAGGCTGAGCCAAAGCTGAAACAACACCCAGTTCTGGATGTGTCTGGTGATGAAAGTAAAGTCTGGTGCTAGAAAGTACAATATTGCATAGGAACCTGGAATGTTAGGTCCATGAATCAAGGTAAATTGGATGTGATCAAACAGGAGATGGCAAGAGTGAACACTGACATTTTAGGAACTAGCAAACTACAGTGGACAGAAATGGGAAAATTTTATTCAGATGACCATTATTATCTACTACTGTGAGCAAGAATGCCTTAGAGAAAATGGAGTAGCCCTCATAGTCAACAAGAGTCCAGAGTTAAGTCCTTGGGTACAATCTCAAAAATGACAGAATGGTCTCTGTTCATTTCCAAGGCAAATCATTCAATATCACAGTAATCCAAGTATATGCCCCAACCACTAATGCCAAAGAAGCTGAATTTGAATGGTTCTACGAAGACCTACAAGACCTTACCTTAACACCCAAAAAAAGATGTTCTTATTATAGGAGACTGGAATGCAAAAGTAGGAAGTCAAGAGATACCTGGAGTAGCAGGCATGTTTGGCGTTGGAACACAAAATGAAACAGGGCAAAGGCTAACAGAGTTTTGCCAAGAGGATTTTTTGGTATAAGATACACTACCTATGTATATACATATACATATTATATATATGTGTATTACATATATATTATTACATAAAGCAGTATAGAGTTATTTGAAAGTAGAATTACATTAGATCTAAAAGAATATTGCAAACTCCAGGTAAGCAATTTAAAAAATAAAAAGGAGTATAATCAATATAGTAAGAAAAAAGAATGTGAAATAATAAAACTCTTAGTTAAAACCATGAAATGCTGAAATCAAGTGGAACACAAAAATAGAAAGTCAATGATCTAAATGTGTACTGAAAGAGAAAGACTGTTAGGGTAGATCAAAAATAAGAACTATTATACAGTCTACAAGAAATATTAAACATAAAGATGTGCTGAAAATACAAAGATATATATAGATTAAAATAAATGGATAGAGGAAAATATACATGCCACCACTTGTCAAAAGAAGCAGGAGTAGTTCTATTAATTTCAGACAGAATAGACTTTGAAGCGAAAAAAATTATCAGAGACAAAGGGAACAGCATAATAATAAAGGAGTCAACCCACTAAGAAGATACTGCAATCCTTAACATGTATGCATCTAACAATAGAAAACTATGTGAAGCAAAAAATTAGTAGAATTGCCAAGAAAAATAGAGGAATCACCTATTATAGTCGAAGAACTCTTCACTCCTCTCTCAAAAATGTACAGATTCAGGAAGCAGAAAATCAATGAGGTCATAGTTGAACTCAACAATACCATCAATCAACTGTATATAACTGACATCTATAGACTTTGTCCAAAAGCAGCAGAACACATATGTCTCTTAGGCTCACATAGAGCATTCTTTAAGCCAGACCACATTCTGGCTCGCATAATACACATCAACAAATTTAAAAGAACAGAAATCATAAATGTCTTGTCTCAGACCACCATGAGATTAAACTAGAAATAACAGAATAATAACTGGAAAATCCCACAGTATGTTGAGATTAAACAACATACTTCTAAACAACACATGGGTCAAAGAGGAACTCTCAAGAGAAACTTAATAACATTTTAAACTAAATGAAAAAGAAAAAAATTATAAATATCTGTGAGGTGTAGTGAAAACAGTATTTAGAGGGAAATTTATAGCATGGAATGTGTGTTAGAAAAGAAGAAAGACCAAAAGTAGTCATCAAAGTTTTCATCTTAGGAAATTAAAGAAGGAAGAGCAAATTAAATCCAAAGTAAGCAGAAAGAGAATAGAAAAGAAATCAATGAAATTAAAAACACGTAATCAATAGAGAAAAATCAATAAAACCAAAAACATGTCCTTTGTAAAGATCAATAAAACCAATAAGTTTTTAGGTAGCTAAGGTTAACTAAGAAAAAAAGAGAAAACACAAACAACTAATATCAGAAATGAAAGAGCGCCCATAACTACTGATCCTATGGACATTAAAAGGATAATAAATGATCATTATGAACAACGCTGGAGCTTCCCTGGTGGCTCAGATGGTAAAGAATCCACCTGCAATGAAGGAGACATGGGTTCGGTCACTGGGTCAGGAAGATTCTCTGGAGGAGAAAATGGCAATCCACTCCAATATTCTTGCCTGGAGAATTCTATGGACAGAAGAGTTTGGTGGGCTACAGCCCACGGCTTTGCAAAGAGTCAGACATGACTGAGCGACTTAACACTTTCACTTTCTTTCATAAACAGCTCTATGCCCACAAACTGAATAACCTAGATAAAATGGGCCTATTCCTTCAAAGACACAATTTGCTAAAATCCGTACTCTTTCTTCAAACAGAAGAAATAGTATGAATATACCTATATACACTTTAAATTGAATCAGTAATTAATAGTCATTCAAAACAGAAAACACTAAGTGCAGATGGGTTCTCTGGTGAACTCTAACAGTCAAGGAAGGAACTGTAATAATATCAATTCTCTACAGTCTCCTTCAGAAGTTTAAGGCAGGATGAATACTTCCTAACTCATTCTATGACCCTAATACCAAAATGAGCCAAACACATTATAGGAAAAGAAAACTACACTCCAATATCTTCATGATTATAGATGTAAAATTTTCCAACAAAGTGTTAGCAAATTGAATCCAGCAGTGTGTAAAAAAGAATTGAACTCCATGTTCAAGTCAAATTTATTCTGTGTATGTAAGGCTTTTTCAACCTTCAGAAACCATTTAATATTGTCCATCACAACAATTGACTCACTGGAAATGTCCCTGATACTGGGAAAGATTGAGGGCAGAAGGAGAAGAGAGCATCAGAGGATGAGATGGCTGGATGACATCACCAATGCAATGGACATGAATTTGGGCAAACTTTGGGAAATGGTGAGGGACACAGAGGCCTGACGTGCTGCAGTCCATGGGACTTCAAAGAGTTGGACACGACTGGGTGACTGAACAACAACAACAATCACATCAACTATCAACTGCTAAGTCACTTCCATCGTGTCCAACTCTGTGCGACCCCATAGACAGCAGCCCACCAGGCTCCCCCATCTCTGGGATTCTCCAGNTGTTTGGCGTTGGAACACAAAATGAAACAGGGCAAAGGCTAACAGAGTTTTGCCAAGAGGATTTTTTGGTATAAGATACACTACCTATGTATATACATATACATATTATATATATGTGTATTACATATATATTATTACATAAAGCAGTATAGAGTTATTTGAAAGTAGAATTACATTAGATCTAAAAGAATATTGCAAACTCCAGGTAAGCAATTTAAAAAATAAAAAGGAGTATAATCAATATAGTAAGAAAAAAGAATGTGAAATAATAAAACTCTTAGTTAAAACCATGAAATGCTGAAATCAAGTGGAACACAAAAATAGAAAGTCAATGATCTAAATGTGTACTGAAAGAGAAAGACTGTTAGGGTAGATCAAAAATAAGAACTATTATACAGTCTACAAGAAATATTAAACATAAAGATGTGCTGAAAATACAAAGATATATATAGATTAAAATAAATGGATAGAGGAAAATATACATGCCACCACTTGTCAAAAGAAGCAGGAGTAGTTCTATTAATTTCAGACAGAATAGACTTTGAAGCGAAAAAAATTATCAGAGACAAAGGGAACAGCATAATAATAAAGGAGTCAACCCACTAAGAAGATACTGCAATCCTTAACATGTATGCATCTAACAATAGAAAACTATGTGAAGCAAAAAATTAGTAGAATTGCCAAGAAAAATAGAGGAATCACCTATTATAGTCGAAGAACTCTTCACTCCTCTCTCAAAAATGTACAGATTCAGGAAGCAGAAAATCAATGAGGTCATAGTTGAACTCAACAATACCATCAATCAACTGTATATAACTGACATCTATAGACTTTGTCCAAAAGCAGCAGAACACATATGTCTCTTAGGCTCACATAGAGCATTCTTTAAGCCAGACCACATTCTGGCTCGCATAATACACATCAACAAATTTAAAAGAACAGAAATCATAAATGTCTTGTCTCAGACCACCATGAGATTAAACTAGAAATAACAGAATAATAACTGGAAAATCCCACAGTATGTTGAGATTAAACAACATACTTCTAAACAACACATGGGTCAAAGAGGAACTCTCAAGAGAAACTTAATAACATTTTAAACTAAATGAAAAAGAAAAAAATTATAAATATCTGTGAGGTGTAGTGAAAACAGTATTTAGAGGGAAATTTATAGCATGGAATGTGTGTTAGAAAAGAAGAAAGACCAAAAGTAGTCATCAAAGTTTTCATCTTAGGAAATTAAAGAAGGAAGAGCAAATTAAATCCAAAGTAAGCAGAAAGAGAATAGAAAAGAAATCAATGAAATTAAAAACACGTAATCAATAGAGAAAAATCAATAAAACCAAAAACATGTCCTTTGTAAAGATCAATAAAACCAATAAGTTTTTAGGTAGCTAAGGTTAACTAAGAAAAAAAGAGAAAACACAAACAACTAATATCAGAAATGAAAGAGCGCCCATAACTACTGATCCTATGGACATTAAAAGGATAATAAATGATCATTATGAACAACGCTGGAGCTTCCCTGGTGGCTCAGATGGTAAAGAATCCACCTGCAATGAAGGAGACATGGGTTCGGTCACTGGGTCAGGAAGATTCTCTGGAGGAGAAAATGGCAATCCACTCCAATATTCTTGCCTGGAGAATTCTATGGACAGAAGAGTTTGGTGGGCTACAGCCCACGGCTTTGCAAAGAGTCAGACATGACTGAGCGACTTAACACTTTCACTTTCTTTCATAAACAGCTCTATGCCCACAAACTGAATAACCTAGATAAAATGGGCCTATTCCTTCAAAGACACAATTTGCTAAAATCCGTACTCTTTCTTCAAACAGAAGAAATAGTATGAATATACCTATATACACTTTAAATTGAATCAGTAATTAATAGTCATTCAAAACAGAAAACACTAAGTGCAGATGGGTTCTCTGGTGAACTCTAACAGTCAAGGAAGGAACTGTAATAATATCAATTCTCTACAGTCTCCTTCAGAAGTTTAAGGCAGGATGAATACTTCCTAACTCATTCTATGACCCTAATACCAAAATGAGCCAAACACATTATAGGAAAAGAAAACTACACTCCAATATCTTCATGATTATAGATGTAAAATTTTCCAACAAAGTGTTAGCAAATTGAATCCAGCAGTGTGTAAAAAAGAATTGAACTCCATGTTCAAGTCAAATTTATTCTGTGTATGTAAGGCTTTTTCAACCTTCAGAAACCATTTAATATTGTCCATCACAACAATTGACTCACTGGAAATGTCCCTGATACTGGGAAAGATTGAGGGCAGAAGGAGAAGAGAGCATCAGAGGATGAGATGGCTGGATGACATCACCAATGCAATGGACATGAATTTGGGCAAACTTTGGGAAATGGTGAGGGACACAGAGGCCTGACGTGCTGCAGTCCATGGGACTTCAAAGAGTTGGACACGACTGGGTGACTGAACAACAACAACAATCACATCAACTATCAACTGCTAAGTCACTTCCATCGTGTCCAACTCTGTGCGACCCCATAGACAGCAGCCCACCAGGCTCCCCCATCTCTGGGATTCTCCAGGCAAGAACACTGGAATGGGTTGCCATTTCCTTCTCTAATGCATGAAAGTGAAAAGTGAAAGTGGAGTCGCTCAGTCGTGTCCAACTCTTAGTGACCCCATGGACTGCAGCCTACCAGCCTCCTCTGTCCATGGGATTTTCCAGGCAAGAGTACTGGAGTGGGGTGCCATTGTCTTCTCCTTAACAATCAACAATCACAGGCTAAAGAAGAAAAATCACAAGTTCATATCAATCGATGCAGAAAAAGCATCTGACAAAATCCAACACCCATTCCTAATTAAAAACAAAAACTCTTAGTTAACTAGGAATAGAGAACAACTTCAACNTCTTCTCCTTAACAATCAACAATCACAGGCTAAAGAAGAAAAATCACAAGTTCATATCAATCGATGCAGAAAAAGCATCTGACAAAATCCAACACCCATTCCTAATTAAAAACAAAAACTCTTAGTTAACTAGGAATAGAGAACAACTTCAACTTGATAAAGAATAGCTACAAAATACTACTGATACCATCATACTTAATGATGAAATATTGGAAGATTTTCCCATCAAGATCAGACACCACTCAAGGATTTCCCCTGTCACCACTTCTTTTCAACATTGTACTGGAAGTTCTAGTTAATTTAGCAAGAAAAGGAAATAAAATGTATACATATTAAGAAGGAAGAAATAGAACTGGTTTTGTTCAGGGATGATATGATCATCTATGTAGAAAATCCAAAAGAATTTTTTAAAAACTCAAGAGAACTAGAAAGTTATAGCAAGTTCATAGGGTTCAAGGTTAATACAAAAAATACATCAATAACTTTCCAATGAACAGGTAGAAAGTGTGCAGATTTTTGTGTTGACAAAAGTTTCACTTTTTTGGGTAAATAACAAGGAGCATAATTATTGGGTCACATGGTAAAAGTATGTTTAGGTTTTTTTTTTTAAGAAACTACCAAACTGTCTTCAAAAGTGTCTATACCGTTTTGCATTCCCACCAGCAAACAGTGAGAGTTCCTTTTGCTCCACATCCTTGCCAGCATTTTATTATCTCAATGTTCCGGTGTTGGCCTTTCTAATAGGTGTAAGGTGCTATCTCCTTGTTTTAAATTTTGTTTCCCTAATGACATAAGATGTGAAACATTTTTTATGCTTAAATTTTTATATCTTCTTTGGAGAAATGTCCGTTAAAGTCCTTGGCCCATTGTAAAATCAAGTTTCTTATTTTCTTATTGTTATAAGAATTCTATCCGCTATTCCTTTTGAAATATTTTATGCCATTTTGTGGCTTGTATATTCATTCTCCTAATAGTATTCTTTGCAAAGCAGAGTTTTTAATTTTAATGAAGTCTAGCCTTCAGTTATTTCTTTCATGTACTGTGCCTTTGGTGTTTTACCTAAAAATTCATCACCAGGCACAAAGTTATCTTGGCTTTCTCCTATGTTATCTTCTAAGAGTTTGTTTTGCATCTTATATTTAGCTCTGTTTCTTATTTTCAATTAATTTTTGTGATAGGTATAAGGTCTGTGTCTAAATGTATTTTTTGTATGTGGTTGTACAATTGTTCTAACACCATTTGTTGTAAAGATTATATTTGCTTCATTGTATTGCCTTTGCTCTTTGGTTAACGATTACTTCACAGTACTTAATGAGTCTATTTGAGCTCTCTATTCTCTTCCATTGATTTGTGTGTTCTTTCACCAATACCACACTCTCTTGATTACTGTAACTTTATAGTAAGTCTTGAAGACAGGTAATGTTGGTGCCAGAACAATTTTGTTCTCTTTCTTCAACATTGTATTGGTTGTTCTGGGTCTTTTGCCTCTCCGTATAAACTTTATAATGCATTTTCAATATCCATTAATAATTTGTAGGGGTTTTTATTTGAATTACATTTAATATATACATGAAGTTGGGAAGGACTGAATTCTCGACAATATTGAGTCTTTCTATCCATTAACATGAAATATCTCTCTTCTTTGGTAGAATATAACAAAACCCAGAATCTCTATAATACATCATTCCCAATGCGCAGGATACAGTTCAAAATTAAAAACAAACAGATTAATGCTACCCATTCTGAATAGAAGAGATAATCAATGGAGACCAAACCTGAACTAAGGTGCTGTAATTATCAGAAAGGAATTTAAGAATACCTGTTTTAACTGTACACAATGATGTACAAAAAATATACTCACAATAAATTAAAATATAGAAATTCTCAGCATAGAAATAGAAACTAGAAATTTTTAGAAATTCTAAAACTGAAAAATATAATAATTGAAATAAAATCTCACTGGCTGGCTTAACATCATAATGAAAACAACAGAGAAAGAAGGGAATGGTAAATAGAAATTACTCTATCTGAAAATGAGAAAAAAATTAGGGAAAAATGAACAGAACTGTAGGGACCAGCAGGACAAAATCAAATAGTCTAATAGATGTGTTTTTGGAGTTTCAGAAGGAGAGAAACAGAAAAATTAATTAAAGAAAGGATTGTTGCATAATGTTGGAAAATGTCTTTGTGTCTTAAACTCAGCCCACAGAACACAAATGATATGTGAAATTGCGTACAAACACTGTACTGATGGCATCACATACAGAAGCATTCAAGGGAAATACAATCTGAGAAATGGATGCACCTAGAAAGTACTGTGCCAGCATCACAGGAGTGTCAAATAAGCAGGTGTTATAAGGGAGACTGGCTCACTCTAACTTTCAATTTCTTTGCTACTCTCTTTTATTTATACATAATCCCTAGGCAAAATCCATTGTTGATTCATTACAGAGTTGCTTCCCTGACTTTCTTTACATATTTATCATCCATTTCCACCATCACCATCAATAAATAAGAGTCACTTATCAAGACTTTCATCTAACACACGTGGTAAGCTAAGGAAAGAATTTGAGGATCCAGCAGAGATTGGGGCAAATTCCTGCCTCTCTGCTTCTAAAGTGTCCTTAAAGATAGCTAACTCAAGAAAGGATTCACACACCAGTTATATAATTGAGCTCCAGAATACTCCCAAGTGGACCTGCAAAGCAAAGGTGCCCTGAAAGCCAAGATCTGCATCGGGAAGTTTGGGTCCATTTTACTTCCTTTCTGAAGCACCCTGTTGGTCTCCCAGGCCATTGTTTGGGTAACATAAGCTCTTAGAGAGACTTTAGTTTTAATTAGACCTCTTACCAAATGGTTCCCTATGGCTCAAACAGTAAAGACTCCACCTGCAGTGCAGGAGACCCAGGTTCGATCCCTGGGTCAAGAAGATCCCCTGGAGAAATGAAAGGCTACCTAATCCAGTATTTTTTTTTTTTTTTTTNTCAGTTATTTGCATCAGATGGCCAAAGTATTGGAGTTTCAGCTTCAGCATCAGTCCTTCCAATGAATATTCAGGACTGACTTCCTTCAGGATTGATTGGTTTGATCTCTTTGCAGTCCAAGGGACTCTCAAGAGTCTTCTCCAACATCACAGTTCAAAAGCATCAATTCTTCGGCACTCAGCTTTCTTTATGGTCCAACTCTCATATCCATACATGACTACTAGAAAAACCATAGCTTTGATTAGATGGACCTTTGTCAGCAAAGTAATGTCTCTGCTTTTGAATATGCTATCTAGGTTGGTCATAGCTTTTCTTCCAAGGAGCAAGAGTCTTTTAATTTCATGGCTGGAGTCACCAACTACAGTGATTTTGGAGCCCAAAAAAGTTAAGTCTCTCACTGTTTCCATTGTTTCCGCATCTATTTGCCATGAAGTGATCGGACTAGATGCCATGATCTTAGTTTTCTGAATGTTCAGTTTTAAGCCAACTTTTCACTCTTCTCTTTCACTTTCACCAAGAGGCTCTTTAGTTGTTCATTTTCTGCCATAAGGGTGGTGTCATCTGCATATCTGAGGTTAATGATATTTCTCCCAGCAATCTTGATTACAGCTTGCGCTTCATCCAGCCTGGCATTTTGCATGATGTACTCTGCATATAAGTTTAACAAGCAGGATGACAATAAACAGCCTTGATATACTCCTTTCCTGATTTGGAACAAGTCTGTTGTTCCAGTACGTTTCTAACTGTTGCTTCTTGACCTGCATACAGATTTCTCAGGAGGCAGGTAACGTGTTCTGGTATTCTCATCTCTTTAAGAATCTTCCACAGTTTGTTGTGAAGTATACTGCTGGGTATATATCCAGAAAAAAAAATACTCTAATTCAAAAAAATGCATGCACCCCAGCGCTCACAGTAGCACTACTTACAATGGCTAAGACATAAGAAGCGACCCCATGGACTGCAGCCTGCCAGGCTTCTCCCTCCATTGGGGTTTTCCAGGCAAGAATACTGGATTGGGTTGCTATTTCCTTCTCCAGGNTGCATGCACCCCAGCGCTCACAGTAGCACTACTTACAATGGCTAAGACATAAGAAGCGACCCCATGGACTGCAGCCTGCCAGGCTTCTCCCTCCATTGGGGTTTTCCAGGCAAGAATACTGGATTGGGTTGCTATTTCCTTCTCCAGGGGATACTCCCAACTTAGGGATTGAACTCACGTCTCTTATGTCTCCTGCATTGGCAGGCAGGTTCTTTATCACTAGCACCACCTGGGAAGCTCTCCTCTTCCCTCTTCATAGAGGGTCTAGTCTTGGTTTGAAGCTGTGCCTCCTCTAGATGATCTCTTCTACTAAATCTACATTTTTTGCTCTATCTTGGTATGCATCAACATACAAAGTATAAGTCAATAAGTTTTCTTTACCCTGGTTCACAATATATACATACTTTATCCTGAGCAATAATAACTGTGATTCAAGGTTTGATGTGCCTGCTGTAACCTTCTACTGTACACTAACATGTATTATTAAAATATAAAATGTCCATTGGTGTGTACTATTGCTTTGTCATGTCCAACTCTTTGCCAACCCATGAACTGTGGCCCACCAGGCTCCCCTGTCCATGAAATTTTCCAGGCAAGAATACAGAGTGGGTTGTCATTTCCTGCTCCATTGGTGTACCTCTCTAAAATATCCATCTTACCCCAGAAATGTGGAGACCATTCTTAGAAAAGCAGTTTAGCACAATATGGGATCTGTTCCAATCAAGATGGCATTATGAAAAATTTTGTGATATTTTTAAAATGCAGGTATAACTGATTTTTTAACACATGGAAAACCAATCTGTAAAGTGCTAATCTGACTCAGTTTGAGTGTCCCGAGAAATTATGAAGAAACAGCATTTGTCAGACACTCTGCTGAAACAATGATGTCAGGAATATTTTGTCTGAAAAAATCGAACTTAAGAATTCTCAGAATGTATTCATAAGTAGACAAATTATGACAACTTTCTTATTAATTTATTGTAAGAGAAACTTGTTTCTTATAATCTTTTAACACTATAATTAGAAAATACTTTCAAGTAAATTACCTGGGAGGCTCTTTCTCAAAATGGAGGATATTCTCTTACTTACTCAAGCCCATCAAACCCACACACATATGGAGATGTAGTCCATAGCACAGTATTACCTATCCAGCATCATGCTTGTTCTTAGAAAGAGATCTTTATGGGAGATACGGTCTTTCATCTCTCATGCAGCCCTTTACTCTAGCTGCTAAGTCAAAGGGTAACATATGTCAGGCAAGAGACAGAAATAGAAGATAGTCTATAAGGATGGGCTAAATCATGAGTCACTGTCAATCAGCACTTAAGGAAAGGGAGATCAGAGGGTCCAGACTCCTTCGGAAAGACTTCATGGAACAAATGGAACTCAGGCTGAACTTACAATTGGTCAGAGAAACAAAAAGAAGGAAAGGTGCGCCAGGAAAGATAAAACATGAGCAAGGATACAGATGCCAGTGGGAGTGAGCTGGTGTTTCCCATCCCCTCACAGGGCAATGCAGAGGCTGGACTAATTGTCACTGGGGCTGCCAGCCCTGTGTTTGTTAAAACATCATTGCCTAGATAAAAGCAAGAGAGATTTAGCTTTCACAAAATGAAAACTTCCAGAAAAACTAAATGTGTTCCCTTAGGGTAAAACAAAGCATGGAGAATGTCAACTCCAAAAGCAGAGTATTTCCACATTGGCGTTAATAAGGGGAACAGAACTGGAAGCCAGTCCATCACCCGAGGAAGGAGTTAGCCACGGCATCGGGCAGCTACATATTCTTCCTTTTCTGTACCAAGCTACATCTGCACTCATGCTTATTTCCTTGGGGATGAGGATCTGCTTCTCATTAGGGCCCCCTACTTTATCTTTTTTTTCTTGGTATCCTTTCTCAATTATCAAATTTTATGCCAATCAATCTTACTAATAAAAGACCTCAGATTCATATAATTTTTTTTCCTTGGGTTTGGAATAGGTCAGGTCAACTAAGACTAAAGTGAAATTAATTGTTCCCATGGGTATTAGTGAAGGAATCAGGAAAGGGTGTTGTTGAGTAGAAACCCAATTCATATTACAGAGACCCTGATACTGTGATTTTTCCAAAGATTTTTTCAGATGGGCCTTTATCCTTTAACCTCTGTTGCTGATGAATTTGCTTAATACAAGATTTTTACCTTCACAGCAAGATACAATGCCCTCTTCACAGGATACCAAACATCTGGCTGAAAGGAGAAAATATCAGCACTAAATGGGAATTTCCAAACACTCAGGTGAAGTTTACATTGTTGTTATTGTTTAGTCACTAAGTCGTGTCTAACTCTCTTGTGACCCGATGGTCACTGTAGGACACCAAACTCTTCTGTGCATGGGATTTTCCAGGCAAGAATACTGGAGTAGGTTGCCCTTTCCTTCTCCAGGGGATCTTTCCAACCCAGGGATTGAACCTACATGTCCTGCATTGAAGGTGGATTCTTTACCATTGACCTACCAGGGAAGTTCAGATAGGTACAGAGAAAACAGCTAGGATTTGAGAACAATGTTTATTTTAATAACAATCTTCACTGTTAAATTTGAATGGCCCTAGGAAAATATGGCTTCCTATTATTTGTCTATAATTCATCATTATTTTATAACTACTACAATGAAAAATGGAAGTCTAGTCTTCAAATTAATGTTAACATTGTACCACAATCCAAACATTAAAAAGCTTTTCTCAAACTGGTTACGTAATTACCCTTCTTCCCACTGAGTGCTCAGTTCAGTTCAGTTCAGTGAGCTACTTAAATATCATTCATACATAAATAGTTCCTCATGGGAGTAGGACATAAAAGCCCATGAGCAAGCTTCAGTGCCCAAGCATATACATAGGAGACACTACATTAATGCNTGAGTGCTCAGTTCAGTTCAGTTCAGTGAGCTACTTAAATATCATTCATACATAAATAGTTCCTCATGGGAGTAGGACATAAAAGCCCATGAGCAAGCTTCAGTGCCCAAGCATATACATAGGAGACACTACATTAATGCTTTCGATTCTGCCCAACCTAGCTAGGCAAAGATCTTAATATCGACCTGAGACACACCCTCTCTCTCCATTAAAAACACATGTATCTTGACCACTTCAACTTTATAATAAAAGTGCAGAATCCCTCAGTAAGCTTGTATGAATAATAAAGTTCAGGAGAGAAAGCTTTATCTACCAAGACTTTGGACTAAATTGACCATAGGCTTCTGGACTCAAACAAGCAAGGCAAAGGAAATAAGGAAAACAGACCCATTTATTATCACTATGTTTTAGAAAATACTCAACCCTCTTTACTTCAAAATCTAAGAACACATTCGATGAGTGATCTTGTTTCTGTGCCATGATGTTTGCAAGTGGCGGGTTCAGCATCCAGATAGGGATCCCAGCAACAGTCTAGGGAACTGGTTTTCCTCTTTGGGAAACCATAAATCTTTTGGCTGTTTATCACCACCTAACAGGACCTCTATCTGAAGGAATAGCAGGCGCATGGTGACTCCTATCTCTGACAGCAGCCAGGGCTGGCTAGTAACCTGTGTTTACCCAGACTGTGGCAAGTGACAAGAGTCCCCACCCGTGGACAGCCTAATTGCCTCTCACTACCTGAAACAGTAAGGAAGTGGCCCCTGCCAGGCTGGGGAAATCCAGGAGGAAGAAGGGAAGTGCCTCAAGGGCGACGTCTGCAACTAAAGGAATGCCAACACATTAAACTGCTTTCCAACGCTTATCATCCATAAATTAGATAAAATCACAAATCTTGTAGATTCTATTCTGGGGAGATTCTTAAAGAAATAAGATGACAACAGGAGGTAGCTACGGTGACGACGACTGACAGATTGAAATAAGAACTGCACACGGCCTGGGATGCGGGCTGTGCGAAAAACTGTGAGGAATCAGACCCAAAGAGCTTTCTCAGACAAAGAACACCCAGGAGACAGGATGAGAGATGAGGTTGGGAGGTGGATGAAAGCTTCCGGAACAAACCGTAAAAGTGCATAACTGCGACATTAAGGAAAGTAGCTGGAAAATCAATATGGAAGGGGGAAAAAAATTTTTTTAAGAAGTCTCAAGAAAAATGAAAAACAGCCTCATTAAAACATTTGGAAGTGATTATAAAAACCACCTTGAAATAATCAGTGTTAAACACAGCTTCAGAAAAATGTACAGAGATTTAACTCAATTAACTCTTCCTGTCCTACACCTATGTCAGTTTTCATAGACACAACATTGTGCTAAGTATAACCTCCTTTCCAATGTACCAGTTTTAAATAGGTACCATTAATGCAAAGAGGAAGTGATTCAAAATTGGGAGAGGTAATGAATTAAAGAATCCAAGCAAATTAACTCTGATTTTCTCCTTACAACCTTGCTACAGAAACCAAAAGAGAACCCCAATTCCATCATGATTTTACATAAAGGGGAGCTGTTTAAATAAATGTAATGAGCTGATACCATCATCAGATCAGACTCTTCTGGTTTATTTGTTAAATGACACCATTTTCTTGGCCAGAAAGCTTGAGAAAACCAGCAACAGGACATGTGAACTTTCTATCTTTCCCTCAAGCACCACAGTCCTCTGACCAGAGGTCACTGATGCCCCAGGTCAGATTTCAGGGAGTGTTTGAACCTCAGGAATCCTAGACTAAATTCTCTATGTGTTTACTTATACATTTTGTCCCTCCTGTGCAAGAGGTATGTTCACCTTTCATTAGCATCTCAAAAGGAATTTGTGACTCAAATAAAGGCTAAGAATTAGTTCTATGAATAAGTAACTGCTTTCACAGTGTGACACAGGAGGGCAGTTAGCCCAAGGACCACAATCTAAAAACTCTGCCACCTGTTCCATTAATGCTAAAAAAATCCAAAATTTGAGTTTTACTCCTGTTAGCTTACTAAGTCCTATTCAAATAAAAGTAATATACTCACATATACAGGTATGCAGACATATGTAAGTCTACAATGCATATGGGCAATTAATACATTGCTTGTGTGTATGCTCAGTCACTTCAGTCATGTCCAACTCTTTGCGACCCTATGGACTATAGCCAGCCAGACTCCTCAGTCCATGGGATTCTCCAAGCAAGAGTACTGGAGTGAGTTGCCATGCCCTGCTCCAGGGGATCTTCCTCACCCAGGGATCGAACCCACATCTCCTGCATTACAGGCAGGTTCTTTACCATTGAGCCACCAGACAAGCCCCATAGTATATATATATATATGAATAAATACATAATTAATTAAGTATGTACATAATATATAC
Source organism: Neotragus pygmaeus (assembly GCA_006410875.1). NCBI lineage: Eukaryota > Metazoa > Chordata > Mammalia > Artiodactyla > Bovidae > Neotragus > Neotragus pygmaeus. Next base: position 667,898 of record SJYV01046597.1, on the reverse strand, counting down.
ATATGATTCAAGTATGCCTAATAACCAGATCTTGGTTCTTAGCACTAGTCTCCAATGAAAGGAACCATGGGTCTTTGGAGGAATAGCTGATTCAAGGACTGGAACATGATGAGCCTAGAGCATTTTGTAGTACCAAGAAATAAAGAAGTGCTTAAACACATAAATATATAAATTTTTAAAAAGACAACTAGAGGTTGGAAGTATGTATAAAATGAAAAGAGAAACTGAAAGAGCTCCCAATAACCAAAGCTGGAACGATTTAAGCAAAGGAAAAAAAAATAGTATTGGACTATAACTTGAAGAACAAAATAAACATCCATGAAACCATACATACATACATACATACATAAATGATTGAATAAATAAATAAATAGGGGAGAAGAAACAAATGTCCCATGCAGAATTCCCTTCTTCAAAAAGGGGAACATAATTCCCCACTGCTTAAGTGTGAGCTGTGCATTAGTAACTTTTTTCCCAAAAAATACAGTTATGAAGAGAGAAATAGAAAGACAGCAGAGTCCCAGTAGAGAAATATGACAACTTCTTTCTCTTCCAGGTGATTAGGTCAATTTCAAAAGTGATAAATCATGTTTATATTACATACCCGGAAAAGTGAAAGTGTTAGTTGCTCAGTTGTGTCCCTCTTTTTGTGACCCACTTGAACTGTAACCTGCTAGGCTCCTCTGTCCATGGAATTCTCCAGGCAAGAATACTGGAGTGGACTATCATTCTCTTCTCCAGAAGCTCTTCCTGACTCAGGGACTGAACCCAGGTCTCCTATATTGCAGGCAGGTTCTTTATGGTCTGAGCCACCAGGGAAAGCCCATATTATATACCCTAGATATGATATAAAGAAAATGGCATTCAGCCTCTGTGGTTTTCCTCCTCAAAACTATAACCCCAGTGTAGTCAGTAGAATATATCACACAAGTTCCAATAGAGGGTAGTCTACAAAATACCTTACCCAAATGTCAAGGCCATCAAAAACAAGGGAAATATGAGAATGTTACAGATAAGAGGGGTCTCAGGAGACATTTCTATGAAATGTAATGTGGTGGCCTGGATAGGGTACTGGGACAGAAAAAGTACATTAGGTAAAAACAAAGGAAATCAAAATGAAGTGTGGATTTTTTTTTTTCGATGAACTAAAAGAATCAACAATATTATGATCCAAGCTGTGGAGTTGGATACAGAAATAGAGGAAGAGGAGAACTAGCCTGTGTAGTACTTTAAAGTAATCCTAGATAAATCTGAAATGCTTTATCTTTAAGATAATACTAGGCCCATATGTGACATGGGTAAATCTGGGTGGTGGGTATATTATTATTGCCACATTATTCTTTTCATTTATATGTAAGTTTGCAATTTATCAGGAAAAATAAGTAAATGGGTTTGTCAAAAGAAAGAAGCAGGTAACCCTTTGAGCTGTGACCTGACATCTTTGTAGCATGCTTTGCCAACTGAGCTTTGCAGTCCTATATTCCTCAACAAAGCTGAATGTGTAGGCCTCTAGACAACCCCCTCTATTTTAGACAGAACTATCTGCTCCTATATTTTGTAAAAGGAAGTGACTCTGTAATAAGTTGGGTGTTTCCCTCAGAAGGGGCCTACTGGTTGTGGCCTTTTTTCTTAGGATCTTTCAGATATATATGTATATATATATATATATTTTTTTAATTGACAGATCATTGCTTTACAGAATTTTGTTGTTTTCTGTCAAACCTCAACACGAATCAGCCATAGGTATACATATATCCCCTCCTTTTTAACTTCCATCCCATCTCTCTCCCCATCCCACCCTTCTTGGTTGATACAGGGCCATACAGAGCCACTGTTTGAGTTTCCTGAGGCATACAGCATATTCACATTGGCTATCTATTTTACATATGGTAATATGTTTCCATGTTACTCTCTCCATACATCTCACCCTCTCCTCCCCTCGCTTCATGTCCCTACATCTATTCTCTATGTCTGTTTCTCCATTGTGGCCCTGTAAATAAATTCTTCAGTACCATTTTTCTAGATACTGTATATATGTATTAGAATACAATATTTATCTTTCTCTTTCTGACTTACTTCACTCTGTATAATAGCCTCTAGGTTCATCCCCCTCAGTAGAACTGACTCAAATGTGTTCCTTTTATGGCTGAGTAATATTCCATTGTGTATATGTACCACAAATTCTTTATCCATTCATTTTTCCATGGACAACCAAGATGCTTCCATGTTCAAGCTATTGTAAATAGGGCTACAATGAACACGAAATACACATGCGTCTCTTTCAACTTTTATTTCCTCAGGATATACGCCTAGGACTGGGATTGCTGGGTCATATGATGGCTTTATTCCTAGTTTTTTAAGGAATCTCCATACTGTCTTCCATAGTGGCTGCATCAATTTACATTCCCACCAACAGTGCAAGAGCATTGCCTTTTGTCCACACCCTCTCCAGTATTTATTGTTTGTAGACTTTTTGATGAGGGGCATTCTGACCTGTGTAAGGTGATATCTCATCATATTTTTGACTTATATTTCTCTAATAATGATGGATGTTGAGCATCTTTTCATGTGTTTGTTTGCCATCTGTATGTTTTCTTTGGAGAAATGTTTGTTTAGGTCTTTTCCCACTTTTTGATTAGGTTGTTTTTCTGGGATGGAGTTGTATGAGCTGCTTGTATATTTTGGAAATTAATCCTTTGTCAATTGTTTCATTTGCTATTATTTTCTCCCATTCTGAGAGTTGTCTTTTCACTTTGCTTTTAGTTTCCTTTGTTGTGCAAAAGCTTTTAAATTTAATCAGGTCCCTCTTGGTTACTTTTGTTTTTATTTCTGTTACTAGAAGAAGCACAAGCTGGAATCAAGATTGCCAGGAGAAATATCAATAACCTCAGATATGCAGATGACACCACCCTTATGGCAGAAAGTAAAGAGGAACTAAAAAGTTTCTTTTTTTAATATAAATTTATTTTTTCTGATCTATTTTCTTTTCAATTTTATTTTTTTACTTTACAATACTGTATTGGTTTTGCCATAATTGGAGGTAAAAAGCTTNGGTTTTTTTTTTTAAACCAAATCATACAATTGTAATTCCAAACATGAGCCATGATTGTCTAGATCCATTTGGCCTATTGGACTATTCCCTAAAATATCGTAAAAAAAAAAAAAAAAAAAAACTCGATGCTCATTCTCGTCTGTTCTTTCATACATTTTTTTTCTCCTCCAGCATTTTATTTGCCACAGCCAAGCCAGTTCGGCAGAAACTGATTCAGAAACTCTTTAATCTGTGAGCCATTGAGGTTTCTGACCAACATACCAGAAACATGGGATTTTGGGGTTGTGTTGAAATGAAAATAAGATAATTCCCCAAGCCTATTTAAACTGCTGAAATAATACTGCCATCACAAAAACCAAATATTTAAATTTTAAAATATTGAGAGATAATAGAGTCATTATTAAAGTGAAATAATTTAAGCCTCCTTTTCTTTTGTTTGTTGATTCATTCTTTCTAGTCCATCACTCAGCCTGTGAATCAGACCTCCCAGAATAACCTAATTCAACACATTTTAGTTTAATTTTCTCCAATTCAAACACAACTTACACAATGAGGTGAGCGTCTAACAATTCAAAGGAACAAACCATTAAATTAAAATTCCTAACTTGATTGTTTGAATCACACCGGGCTAAATTTACATCCTCCATAACACTGTGGGAATTCACTCTGTGGGAGATTTTTCTAGCTACCTTTTTTTTTTTTTAACAAACCTTTTCTCTTCTCTTCTTTTTTAAAGGGTGAATTACTTGTCCCTGTACCTTTAACAATAAGAGGAGAGAAATAAAACTGGGCTCTAGGAGAAAACAATGAGGCAATAATTTTGAAATTAAAATACAGCGCATGATATATCAATATAATTGTCTTGCATATGTGAAGATAACTCTGTGTTGATGGTGTTATTTCCCAAGCACACAAAACCTAATAAAATCTGGAGGGCTGAATTGATGAGAAATTCAGTGTTAGAGATTATGAAAAACACCCATTAAAATAGCCAAACAAAATTACTGAAAAAACAATTTTAGTGGAAAATTATTTATCTAAGTAATGCAGTAAGATTTATAGAGATCTCCCAACATTAAAATAAATTAGTTACTTAAAACACTGAACTTCTTTGACAAAGGAAAATGTGTTTATGTAACTATCTGTTTGACCTTGAGCAAGTCAGTCAGCATATCTGTTCCTCAGATTTCTGCATTGCTTATTATTCATCTTTAAGAAAATTTAAAAATTTTTTTCTATGATTATATTCTTGTGTGACAGGTTTTTTTTTTTTTTTCATTCTCCTTTATCTCAGTTCAAAATGGAATCATTAACTATAAAACAGAAGATAAAGGTTTGATAGTGACCGCCTCACTAGCTGATGATACAAATACCAAATTCCAAGAGAATCAACANTTTTTTTTTTTTTTCATCCTCCTTTATCTCAGTTCAAAATGGAATCATTAACTATAAAACAGAAGATAAAGGTTTGATAGTGACCGCCTCACTAGCTGATGATACAAATACCAAATTCCAAGAGAATCAACAGTGGGAGCATGGCAGAATCATGCTTTCAAACCTCCTAGCAAGCATCTAAGGAACAAAATCCTTGCAATGCCAGCCTTCACTACAAAAATAACAGTTTGACCACATATAGGCTTGATGTGACCTTGAGCATGTCTTGTAACTGTTCTGTAGCTCTTTCCTTTTCTTCAGTTATAAAAATGGAGATGTAATAACAATCTCTGTTGCAGATTTGCTGGGAAACAAATAAAGTCAAGTGCCTGCCATACAATAAAAGTGCGAGAAATAGTCCCCATTGTTATTATCATCATTATAATAAATAAGCTCTCATCTATCTCATTTGGAGAATAAATTTGAATGAGCAGAATATTCACTTCAATTAAATATTATGATTTAACATTAGATAGGAGAAATTTGGTAGGAGAAATTCTTCCCCTCTATCCCATATAATAAAGTTGTCTTCCAAATCAAAACTCCCTGGAGGACAACCCACTCCTTTTTTGTGGTCTGGAGAATCCCATGGAGAAGCCTGGCAGGCTATAGTCCATAGGGTTGCACAGAGTCGGGCATAACTGAAGTGACTTATCACACACAACAAATCAGAACTAATTGTCTTATAAGAATGTGATACACGTTGAATGTATAGTCTTAAAAAGAAAAGGAATTGGCAAGCTATGGCTCTTCTATGAAGACAAACATGAAGAAAGAGGAAGAAGAGTTTTCTTTCCCTCTCTTGGCATCTGTTCCTAGATTTTGAAATATTTTCCCAACTAGTTCATTCTATATATAAATCTATAAGTCAAATTTTATTTAAAAAATACTCAAAAAGTCTTAAAAAAATTCTTTTTACATTTTTGATAACTTCCATTTCTCCTTGCACTTATCCTCATACACACATACTAGGTTCTACCAGCTCACCTAGGAGTCAGGAAGGTACAAGTCTTCTGGCTGCTCTATCAGATGCTGACATATTAGACCAAAGAATTTCCCTAGCCTCAACATGCACTGCTAATTCTTAACCCCAAATTATTTTAGCAGGTCATATTTATTTACCTGACATTAATAACAGAGGTCATTCATAGGTGGTTCTAAGTATTAAATCACAAATTTTTAGCAGATTGCCCAGGCAAGGAAAGTGCTCAAGGTAGAGAAAAGAAAGCTAGCAAGATGGAGGTTTGGAGGCCATGGCAGCAAGAAGAACAACAGCCAACAAGAACAGCTGAAAACTTTTAATGGACCATGGATGCTGTGTGTCCATATTAAAGACATTTATCATGCAAAAATGCAAATTTAAAATGTTCCCTGTTCTATACTGGCTCAGTTCTGCACATGTACTCAACTTTGCCCAAATCTTTTATACACTGCATTTTGTGTCCTTAGTCTTCTCATAAAAAACCAAAGAAGCACTGACTTGTGACAAGTCAATCACAAAAATCTCAGAGAAAGTTATTTAAAAGAAAAAAAAAATCAATGGAAGAAAGCTATCAGAGTCAGAGAAATCCAAGCTCCCAACCCAAAGAACTTTTGGAGAAAGTAGGAAGGGTTCTTGAGTTTTACCCCCATACATGGAGTGAGAAGTCCAGTGAATTTCATGTGGCAAGGACTTAATCAGAATGCTATCAGTGCTGACCAGCTGTACTATTAGTGATGGTTGTCTTTGTTTTGATTTCAGTTGGTTTTAGTAATAATGCTAACAAAGAAACCAGTCAGAGACTAAGCATGTCACATGCCCCTTTCTGAAGGTTTCTGACCTTTTTTATATCCTGAGCATGAAAGAATGAGACAATGCTTTGGTTATTTGCTCTAATATCTGCACTCTCTCTTTTCCCCTCATACCACTTAACAAAATTTGTAACCATATATTTAATTTCATGGCCTAATTGATTGTCCTTCTTTAATATGGTTACTTTTGGTAGAATAAATATGCCAAATCTCTCATATTGCCACATATACAGAAAGAAACTTGCACAGCTCAGTTTTCCTCTTTGCCAGGTATAAAAGGACACCATTGACCCACAACTGAATTAGTCTACAGATTTCTTTACCTTGTCATTTCTCCTGACTATTCTCTGGCCATCTCAGGTAGATCTCCAAAATGCTCTAGTCCAAGAGAAGACGATAACAGTCTTCTACCCAAAAGGGAAACTTCAGCAAATGATAAAGCAGCATGAGACAACTCTATTTGATGGAGGTAAAAAGGAAGAGAGGAGACTTAATCATCATAAATCTCTATCAGTCTCTAAGTGAGTCGGTTACTGAGTTAGGGTTCTTTACTTGCAAGAAACATAAACCAACTCTGCCTAAATTGGTCACACACTAAAAAGAAAACGGGACAAGGAAATTGTAATCAGTAATTTCACATAAAACTGAAATTTTAGGAGAAAAGTCTTTGTACTGTTTGATCTTTTATCATTAGTGTCTGTTTTATCTCCAACTTCCTGTTCTGCCCTGTGCCGAGACAGTTTCATTGAAAGTGAAAGTCGCTCAGTTGTGCCCGACTCTTTGTGACCCCATGGACTATACAGTGCATGGAATTCTCCAGGCTAGAATACTGGAGTGGGTAGCCTTTTTCTCCAAGGGATCTTCCCAACCCAGGGATCGAACCCAAGTCTCCCTCATTGCAGGCAGATTCTTTACCAGCCGAGCCACAAGGAAAGCCCATGAACACTGGATTGGGTAGTCTATCCCTTCTCCAGTGGATCTTCCAGACCCAGGAATCGAACTGGGGTCTCCTGCATTGCAGATGGATTCCTCACTAACTGAGCTATCATGGAAGCCCCTTACAGTTTCATTATCTGGCTCCAAGTAGTGACAAGGTCACTGGGAACACTAGGGCTATGTCAACTCAGGTTCACTTCTACTAGAAAAGAGAATATTCATTTAAAAAGCCCAAGAAAGGACTTGGATTGAACTTGATTGACTTGCTTCTGTCCTAACTCAACCAATCACTGTGACTAAGGAAAACAAACTATGCTTTTCTCTTAAGCTTAAGTCATAAATGCACATGAAGGCCAAAATTTGGAGAAGAGGAAAGTTGTTCCCTAAAGGAAAAATAAGAATCTGATACCTGGAAAATAGTGCCTAATAACAAAAACCATAAATTTAACATTTTAATGGTCCATTTTATTGGTCCAAAGTAATTCCTATGTGTCAAGAATTATTCTATATACTTTATGTATGCTAACTCATTTAATCCTCAGTCACACTGTGCATGGCTATGTGTTATTTCACAAATGAAGATATTTGGCTCATAGCACTTAAAAATAACTTGCACAGAAATAACAAGATAGTAGATGACAGATTTGAGATTTAAATGAAGGCAACATGGAGCCGAAGTGTCTTCATAATGATTTTAATACAATTGTGCTATGCCTACATAAAAAAAAAAAAAAAAAAAGTCAGTTATAATTGTAAATTTTCATAGTTTCTAGATAGGTATTTCTGCTCATTGATTTACCCCGTCCTAAGGATAATATTTGGCATTAAGAAACACTTGTTGAATAAATGTGTTAATAAATGAGTGAAGGAATGAATGAATGAATGGTAGATGAAGCCTACTGCAATATATCTGAGCAAACTCTAAACTTCAACTAAATTGTAAACTTTTGAGGACAGTCAGATCTTGTGAGTTTTCTTTTCTTCTTGTTTTTTAATCTCAACTTTATTTACTTATTTTTTTTACTTTACAATATTGTATTGGTTTTGCCATACATTGACATGAATCTGCCATGGGTGTACATGTGTTCCCCATCCTGAAGCCCCCCTCCCACCTACCTCCCTATCCCATCCCTCTGGGTCATCTCAGTGCACCAGCCCCGAGTACCCTGTATCATGCATCAAACCTGGACTGGCGATTCATTTCACATGTGATAATTTACATGTTTTAATGCCATTCTCCCATATCATCCTACCCTCACCCTCTCCCACAGAGTCCAAAGGAGTGTTCTATACATCTGTGTCTCTTTTGCTGTCTCACATACAGGGTTATCGTTACCATCTTTCTAAATTTCATATATATGTGTTAGTATACTGTATTGGTATTTTTCTTTCTGGCTTACTTCACTCTGTACAATAGGCTCCAGTTTCATCTACCTCATTAGAACTGATTTTTTAATGGCTGGGTAATATTCCATTGTGAGTTTTCTGTATGCTATTCAAAGGCAAGCACAAGTGCCCTCCTCCAGGGGATCTTCCCAACCCAGGAATCAAACCCCTGTCTCGTTAAGTCTCCGGCACTGGCAGGTGACTTCTTTACCACTAGTAGCACCTGGGAAGCCTGCTAAATACACATGAAGTTCTTAAAAATAATCATTTCTAATTTGAAAGCCTACTGTGCAAGTAAATTTTACAGATGACAAAAACTGATGCTAAAAATGGTTAAGCCATTCTCAGTGTCATATAACTAGTGATGAGACAACTGGTATTAGAATTCTTGTCTATTTTCCCATCATTGATATTTTCCACAACCTCATTTTCCAATATACTTCTTCCCTGGCTCAGAGCTCATACTTATAAGAAGTCATCTACAGCAACTAAGCATTTCTGTATTTACCACTTCTCATGTAGGTGGAGCTGTCTGTGCTTGTATGAAAGTTCAAAAAATTCATATTCAGTATTTAAATTTAAAAAGCAAATTTTTGGAGCCATATATGAGTGGGAGGAAGGTGTGTTTTCTTTCATTCTATTGATACAAAAGGTAAAGAAAGGAGAAAATTTTAAACAGAAAAGAAATAGTCAAAGAAACTAATGGGATATACTGTGTCAGGAAGGTGAATAAAAGGTTTTATCAGTGAAGAGATTCAAAGACAAGCACCTTTTATTGAGAGTGATTTGACCTGCCTTAAGTCTCCTAAATTCAAATCTGGAATCTGCCAAGGGTGCTCAAATGTATTCAACCAGTCAACTGCAATAAGGACAATGAATGGGCTCCAGAACTTTCTGTTACTTAACNCTTTTATTGAGAGTGATTTGACCTGCCTTAAGTCTCCTAAATTCAAATCTGGAATCTGCCAAGGGTGCTCAAATGTATTCAACCAGTCAACTGCAATAAGGACAATGAATGGGCTCCAGAACTTTCTGTTACTTAACTCATTGCGGAAAAGTTTAGGGTTTTGTTTCTGTATTAAATTACTTGTCAGTTGAATCAAAAGTTCAGAACTAACAGTAAGGAATAAATCAGTAGAGAATGAATGTTTTTCTCCTCAAAGACTCCAATAATATAAAATTACTAGAGCTAGCTAAGTTGGAATATACTGAATAACTGAATATATTTATACATTACAGATGGTGTGGAATGCTGCCAGTGATACCTTAGGGATAACTTAAAGTCTGGCTTTCCTAGGGGCAGAGAGATAAAATAGCCAAAATAGAATCCCTTCAAACTTGAATCAAAGAGATGGAATGAAAATGTAAACTCATTTAAAAAACTCGAAGGACTTATCTACTCTAATACAAACCAAGGGAATAACTCAATACCTTTGGAAAAAAAATATTGTTTCTTATCAAATAATCAGAGTAAAAGGTCTTTGGAAAAATAAATAGGCCCACAATGCCACCATACAGATGAAAAATCTGAAACTGTGTTCAAAGGCAAAGTAGAAAGAAGAAGAGATGAATTTATTTTTTCTAAAAAAAATAACTCACATAAACTGTTCTCCATTTTAAAGAGGCTGGAGGCCCAGAATTAGCCAGATTGGCAATGTTGATTTAACTCACAGAGCAATTTAGAATTTTATTTTTATTAAAACCAAAAGGAGACTTAAAAAATCTAGTCCAACTAATTCATTGTATAGCTCAGACAGTCCAGGTTCAAAGGGATTAAACTGCCTGCCCGAAGTCACACCACCAGTTTAACTGTAGAGAAAGAATAAATATCTAGGATGATTAACTCCTAGTCAACTGTTTTTTCCAACACACTCTCCAGAACTTGATTTCTGTGTCTATTACATTTTCTCTGGGCAGCTACGTTTATGAAAACATATCTAAATATAAGCAGAAAACAGAATTTTAGGGAGCTCAGTTTAGTTGCAAAAGAAAATGCTAAATCTGAATTTTTCTAAAATGTATTAAGGCAAATATTTTATCATCATTTTCATCAGGATATCTATTGGACATCTGTGATGCTCATGGCATACTTAAATATTGTGCCTTGTTTTTATTCAAGAGTAACTTGGAACTAATGTTTCCTTAATATTTATCTTATTTGTATTATAACAAATTAACTTAATAGGGCAAAAAATTAAGTGTATGAATGCATGTATATATATGCATATATATCCTCTTTGCTGAGATCACTATTTTTCCTGTCTTTTCCACTTGTGACCTCATTGTTATTATAGGGCCTCTTGACATGTTTGAAGTATAATCATTATACATGTTTAATTTCACTAAGATTATGCTCTGAGTAAGAAATGTGTTTTATTCTTCTTTCCATTGGTATAAAGCTTAAATATTCTTTTCATAAGTCTGACTCCTTGTCATCAGATAATCTATTTTAAATGAGCTTTCCTTCTCTTGGTTCCAAAATGCAAATTATGGCACGTGCTTGAAAAAGATTATTCCGTTGTTTTTAGACTGCCTTTTTCAAAGAAGATGTAGATCTATCTTGCTCCCCATAAGGACCTTTAAGAACACCAGGTGACTTGTCCCATAGAAATTCCAACTAAATGCTGATACTCTAGTGAAGGGAAATTACCCAGTGGTTTGAAATAGAAGAGCCTCCATTTCCTGCTCTAATTTGTCATTAAGTGTCCTCTCAGGATAGTGCTCTGTATTACAGAACCCCGGTGATTGGGTCGACAGCTTCATCCAGAAGCTGGACACCCTGGACGCAACTGTTACTGGTAAGAGATAAAGCAACTTTTAGTGTCAATGTGAAAAGTTCAGTAGATCCCTTAAAATGGCCAGTGTTAATCTTTTAATATTATCTATATTCTACTGCCTTTAAAGATGTCACAGTTTGCTTTTTAGGGCTAAAAATTCCTTTCCTCCTAATGAGTAAAGAGACCAGAATTAATAAAACATAGAATTACACAAATAACAACAACCTCCAAGGACCTGCCAACCCCAGAATCTGATTCTATTCTGGGTTTCTCCAAATAGCAGCTCATTAGATTACAAAATACTTTTCATCTGTGAGGGTCCATCTTTCTAAGAAGGTTAATGGAAAGTGGATGGATGGATCCAAGCTGTTTCGAGCATGCCAGACACATCTTCTGTGAATTTAAATGATCTCTTGCATTTCCTCAGACATACATACAAAGCCACACAACTGCATCCTTAAAAGTAACTCTATAATCTATCATTTAAATCTACCGCTTATGCACTTCCACATTAGTGATGGTCTACTAGGATAATGGGCCTGTGAAAGTGTTGAATCTCACATGGGGCATACAAACCTCCCCTGTGTTTATGCCTCTTATCGAACAGTTAAGGTGCTAGTGGAGTCTTCAATGGAGCAATCAATGAATAATTACTGTTCAGCCAAAATCTCAAAAACTTCAGTGAAATAAGAGAAGCAGCTATTTGTTAACTTCATTCATTCAACAAATATTGATCTCTGCCTGGCCTTTTAAAGTTTCTGATTAGATAAGATCACATAAGGGGAAAAAATACATGATGTCAAAGAACTGCACTGGCTCCTTTTGTCAAACCCTCACATCACTTATTTATAATCTCTCAGAGATTAAAGGGCACAGACTTCTTGGAAAAATTGAAACTACGGACCCTCGCAAAGACAAAAACCTAAGTTCAGATGAACATACCAATTGCTTACATGCATGCTACTTTAAAGGTTTCAAGTGTTCCTAAAATGTACCTAAAGACACATGCTTAACAACTACTGCTCTAGACCAATATCCTAATTAATTAGCTGCTGACATTTCACACTGAGTGCCATCCCTCTTATACATTTGGCATTCACTTTAATACCATACACCTCAGTGATACAAAACTTTGAGATGAAAACACTAATTTGATTCACAGGCATACACCAAAACATCTGTTAAATCTGCCACCAGTTAAGTCCATTGCTCTACTGTAGGACAAAACACTCTCAAAAACTATAACCATTCAATAGAAAGAGTAGAAGTATAGTTCATCTATTCATGCAGGTTCCATAAACACAAATTTCCAGGCATCAAAGTAACTTTAAAATTATTTTAAAGACTAAATTATTACTTCAATGATAAATAGTACAATTTTTCTCCAAGAAAGTAAGAAAGGAAAAAATATCAACAGAAGTAAACATTGATAAACTCAGTGAGTTCTAGATATTTTGCCTAAGAGAACAGATGGTATCCTACTTGGAACTCTGATTTTCCCTCATTTCCCCCATCCAAGCTAGTGGTACTGCTTCCACCCTCATGGCATGGCCTGGGCACGGACTACACTCTATGGCCCAGATGTATAGAAAAGATTCTTGGCTGGCACATCATTCTTTCTACAGCAGATCAACATCACCTTGCTCCAATCTATGAGGTCTTGGGACAACTTGTCTCTGTCAGATCTTAGCATTCTGATCTCTCTCTGGGCTCTATGCTCATGTACCTCTAAATACCTCTAAAACCTGGGGAAGGGCATTTGGGCATCCACAAATGACAGACAGAGGCAGATTCTGCATGTGATGGCTGTCATCATGTCTTACATGAAAGACTTCATGTCTTACAACTTCATAGAAAAAGAGAATAATAGCATTTGTTACGGTATATTATGCTATTATCCTCTAGCATAATAAATGTTCCTATACAAATCAACTGTCTTTGACAATTTTAATATCCACTAAGGAAATCAATCGAATATAGGAAGACAAACATGGTTGTGAAACATTAAGACATCAGTTAACCATATATCTGATGGAATTGGGAATTATTGTTTATGTTTTAGGTGTGACACTGGTGATATCTTTTAAAGGAGATCTTACCATTTACATATATATGTTGAAGTACTTACGGATGAAATGATACGTCTTGGATTTGTTTCAAATAACCTAGAGAGCGAGGGAATGCTGAAATATGGATGAAACCAGATGGGCTACAAGTTGATAACTGTGGGAATGATGAGATTCTATTTGGGAGTTGGTTATACTATTCTCTTTTTTGTATACATTTGAAATCTTTATAATAAAGTCTTTTTTTTTTCCAAAAAAGAATTCACCCAAATGAATAATATGTGTGTGGTATATACATACAATAGAATCTTATTTGATCATAAAAAATAATGAAGTACCAATACGTGTACAACATGGATGAAGCATGAAATTATGCTAAGTGACAGGAGTTGGACATGAACAACTACATATTATATTATTCTGTTTGTACAAAATGTCTCAGATAGGCATATCTCCAGAAACAGTAGATTACTGGTGCCTAAAGCTGGGGAGGGGGTGCCTAAAGCTGGATATGGGGATTTGCGGGTGATGGCTAAGGAGAGTAGGATTTATTTAAGGGTTAATAAAAATTGATTGCAGTAATGGGTACACAATTATGGATAGACTAAAAGCCCCTGAATTGTACATTTAATAATGGAGAAAGGGAACTATTTAGAAAATCTGAATATCAACTGTGTAAAGAAGTAGTGTTAATTTTGCTAAAGGGGATAACGGCATGGGAAATACAGAAAGAAATCTCATATTTGTTTACAACAGCGTACTGAAATATTCAAGGATATAAATACATAGAAACATTATGTTGTCTTGGATTTGCTTTAAATTACCCCCTCAAACTAAGTAAAGCAACATGGCAAAATCTAGAGAGTTGCTACCAAGTGATAGGTATATGGGATTCATTATTTGGCAGAATGAAAAAAAAGAAAACAAAAAGAAATCAATGGAACATGGGGAAAGTAGACATTTTGTACCAGAATGAACCTGGTCAGAGAACTAGATGCACACTCCATAACTAACAGTTCCCATATGAACCTTGCTATCTCCCACAAAATACTAGTTCCATGTTAATAATGGTTACTGAAAGGGGTATTTTTATGGTCAAATAAGTCAAGAAAACACTGCTAAGAAAGGCTGTGAAGACTTTTCAGCAGCTTTACTATGTGAAGGTGAATAGCCAAAATTGAGGATATATTGTATTCTTCTTAAAGTTTTGTTTTGTTTTCGATACACATGCTATTTATTGGGGCTTCCCTGGTGGCTCAGTGGTAAAGAATCTGCCTGCAATGCAGAAGACTTGGGTTGGAAAGATTGCGTGGAGAAGAGAATGGCTACCCACTTTGGTATTCTTGCCTGGGAAATCCATGGACAGAGGAGCCTGGCAGGCTGTTTATTAGATAATAAACAGTGAGGCAGCAAGATCATTCTGTAAATTATAGCCTATATTTTTTAAAATTAGTTATTTATTTGACTGTGTCAGGTCTTAGTTGTGGCATGTGAACTGTTAGTTTGCCATGTGAGAACTAGTTCCCTAAGCAGGGATCAAACCCAGGCCCCCTGCACGGGGAGCACAGAGTCTTAGCCACTGGACCGCCAGGGAAGTCCCTATTGCCCATTATTTTTGATAACTGATCTTTCTGCAAGGAGCCCACTCTCAGACTAATACTGATCCTTTAATCTAGAAGCAAGAAACTAACAGACTAGCTCAATTTACTCAATTTCTCAAACTCCCACTTATTTGAAAATTTGTTTGTATGACCCAGAAGAAGCTATAGTTTAGACTAGTGGTGTCAGGTCTAAATCATATATTGGATATTGCAGAACTTTCACCCTACCCAATTCCTAAAGTGTTCAATGTATGTGTTCAATAGGCTGACATGTGATGTTGGAGTACATGGGTTTTGGTTGACCAAATCAGAAGCCCATGTTTTACAACTCTTGTGCTACAGTCACTCCAGTCCTTCAGAGTATAAAGCACATCCATGGCACAGACAGATGGACAAGTTCAACGTCCATANGGAGTACATGGGTTTTGGTTGACCAAATCAGAAGCCCATGTTTTACAACTCTTGTGCTACAGTCACTCCAGTCCTTCAGAGTATAAAGCACATCCATGGCACAGACAGATGGACAAGTTCAACGTCCATACTGCTGCTGCTAAGTCACTTCAGTCGTGTCCGACTCTGTGCGACCCCATAGACGGCAGCCCGCCAGGCTCCGCGGTCCCTGGGATTCTCCAGGCAAGAACACTGGAGTGGGTTGCTGTTTCCTTCTCCAGTGCAGGAAAGTAAAAAGTGAAAGTAAAGTTGCTCAGTCCTGTCTGACTCGTAGTGACGTCCATAGTCCCCTAGAAATGACATCATCTCCTTATGCTAGAAACTGTGCTGACGGTCATGGGCTAAGGATTTTGAAATACTGTTCGATGTACCACACTTTTGCCTTCAGCTTCCCGGATCTTTTGGTGATCCCCTGGGCCATTTTTGCAGAAACAGCACAGAACTAGAATTGGAAACCAGTTGTCACAATTCTCAATGCCACAGTTCACTCAGCTTAATAAAAAACACCTAAAAGATACTGAATCTTAGGTACAGTAAAATTTGCTTCAAGGTGATTCCGAGAAGATATAAATAATTCAACTTTCACGTTAAAACATAGCATCAACTAAATTGGTCCATCATGGGAAGTAACTGTTAAGGCCCTCTAGACATGCCATTGTGTTGCAGGGCTGAAACTGCCAAGTCTAAAAATCAGATGCCAGGGCTTCCTGGTGGTTCAGTGGTCAAGAATCCACCTGCCAAAGCAGGAGACATGAGTTTGATCCCTGATTCAAGAAGATCCCACATGCTGCAGAGCAATTAAGCCTATGTGCCACAGCTACTGAGCCTGTGCTCTAGAGCCCGGGAGCCACAATTACTGAGCCCATGTGCTGCAACTACTAAAGCCTGTGCACCCTAGACCCCATGCTCCACAATAAGAGAAGCCACCACAATGAGTAGCCTGTGCACCACAACCAGAGGGAAGCTGGTACATCAAGGAAGACCAAGCACAGCCAAAAAAAAAAAAATTTTTTTAAGTCAGCATTCAAAGCTCAGCTTCACCATATGTTAGCTATAGAACCTGGAACACTTCCATTACCCTTTTTAATCCTTAATGACCCTCCTGAGAAAGGGAATGAGGACTAAATGAAATGATAAGGAATGGATAATAGAATCAAGGGTTTAGTACACTGTTTGCACATCCTATCCTTAGGCAGGAAGCTAGAGCATGGAGGAGTGGCCCCTTAAGCTAAACATCCAATGGCTGCTTAATCCCAACAAGCAATTTACCAGCCCTCCTCCTAATACGCCCCCACCAATACTCCAAAATAGTCGAGGGGCCGGAATAATTGCCCATCTGCCCACTGGTGGGACTTTCTCTACTCTAGCACATGCGCACACTTCACACTATCCTGTACTTACGTAATCTTTGGCAGACATTGGACTCATTAACTACTCATAAGTATTCTGTGAATACATACATCTAATTATAACAGACTGAATTATGGGAAGGACATGCATGGTAGAACGTCTTGTTATATAACCTGCAGCTGTCTATCAAGACTGTCAATCAATGACCCCTTGGATTATGAAATGACCTTGCCTTAAAAACTCTATACTCCGTCCTTCCTTGGGGGTCATTGCCTCCTTTGACATGGTCCACCTCTCCCTTGAGGTGTTCTCTCTGTTCTTTCTTCCCTTGTCATTTATAAACTTTTTTGCAGTGGTAAGACCTGGTTATTTCCCTGGTCAGGGTATCCACAAGCCTCAAGGCACAGCCAAAAAAAAAAGGGGGGGGGGATTAGTATGTCACCAAAAAGAACATCATGACCAAATTCCATACAATGTTGGCATCAGAACTTCTTTGAATCTGATTATTATATTAAACCACATTCCAACGGGCCAGAGTGTCTTATGGGGAAAATAATTACTCAATTACTAGTAATTGGCAGACATCCCATTTAAAAAAAAAAAGACTTTTAACTTGCCTTTGCATTCCTTATTTCAATACCAGTTAAATCAAAAGTAGATTGTGATTAAAATGGAGTCATTTTATGCACTAGCCTTTACAGTATATATTTTCTAAATTATACTCTGTTTGGTCTTGTTTAACAGAAGGTTTGGTTCTTTCTGGTTTTTCCTTTCCACATAAATTTTAAACCTTTCTTTTTCCAGTGAGAAAAGTATTAAAGTTCTACATATACCCCTAAATGACATATGATATATGGATGACTTCACTTCTCCCCATTTACAGACTTTACATTCGGAAACTACTTAAACGGAAAAGACTTACTGCTTAAAACCTGACTTCTTTGTTTAAAATGTTCAAAGAACACAGAAGTTGAAGAAGTACAAGATTGTTTCAAATTCAGAAGCCCGCAAGTAATGATTTGATTTAAAAGTTATGTATTTTAAGAAAAGTCACAATAGAACAACTTTAGTTTGAAGCCATTCTTAGGGATTTTGGAACATCATTCTGGGTTGGATTTAGAGTATTGTGTATAAATAAAAGAAATGTTTTTTAATAAGTTCAAAAGTATTTTAATGATCAACCATGTAATATTCAAGCTTGCAGTGATCTGGGGGAAATGAGATCCATGGTTTCTTCCTAGATGTGCTAAATATTGGCTGTATTACTAGCACTGGTCACAAAGTCTCCCAGGAGTTCGGTTTCCTCATCTCTAATCTAGGAGATTGGACTAAATGACCTCTAAAGTTCCCTTCAGTGCTGTGACCCTATGTTGGAGTCAAATAGATTATGGGAAAATATAAATCACTGTGATCTGAAAGGAATGTGAAAGACACTTTTGATAGTAAAATATTCTGAAATATTCAAACCCTATTGAATGAGAATTAGGCTATAATGCAAACAACATCTGGATGTGATTGTTAAAAACCAAATGCAAAAGGGGAATCCAAATTATGTTAGATGTTACACTAACATCAGAACCTTGGGAAAAGAAACAATTTAAAAGAAAAAACAAGACAGAAATGGCCCATAAGAAAAGTCATTACAATAAACTAGGGTATATTCAGAACAGGGGAAATGATACTGAAGTCCAGGAGACTAACAAATCCAGAAAGGTAAAATACTCCAGGAATATACTGCTTCATGTTGGGCCTAATTGACTTCATAATATTTATCCTAAAGAAAATACAAATTTATTTCTCCATGAAAGTCTAAATGATTGGCATTACCCAGACAAATTAAATTAAGATTTACTGCATTTGTCAGCTTGCTAAGCATTTTTATCTATCCTTTCCAGTAAAAACAGTTTCAGTGGTTATGACTACTAAATGTTCCCAAATTAGATGGGAATATTTTCAATGGTGGGGTTAAATATTTGCTAAAATTTTCTTTGTTCTAAATTGACAAAAATTGAAAATCTCCCTGGGCCCATTGTTATCCATGCACCATTCCAAGTTCCTCAACAGTAGAATCTTTTAAGGCATACAGCCAGTCAGAACCTCAGGGCTGTGGAAAACAAAGGTGATAAAAAACATAATGAAAACTACTACTCCTACCATTTATTGGAAAACTTATACATAATCTTATCACGTACCAAGATGTATTAGGCGGGTGTTATCTCTGTATTAAAGTTGAAGAAATTTAACTGAAGCTCAAACATGTTAAGTAACTTACCTAAATTCAAGGTTCTAGTAAGAAGCAGGGCTAGAACCCTAACCCAGGTCTACCAGTCCATGCTCACTCCACTATGCTGTACTGTCATTGACAGAGGTAGACACGATACGAAGTCATATGCATATAAAATGTGTGTGTGTGTGTGTGCTCGTATGTGCACTCGTGGGCACAGACCCATTTCTCTGCAGTAAATCCAGCAACAGATCCTGGCTGAATATTTCACTTGGAGAAAAAGCCAGAAATAACAACATTAGAAGCTCCCATCTAAATTACTTCATATGTGTTACCATCTGCATACTTCATAGATGCATAGCACTTTAAAATGTACAGAGCACTTTTTTCATGCTCATCAGAGCCTTTCTAGAATCACCGGTTTTTCACAGGGGGAAACAGGCTCAGAGTGAATAGAAATCTCATGTAAGAGTTCCTCATGAGGTGAAGGTTGAACGATCCACTCCGTCCTCACTCCAAATCCGGTCCTCTTCTCCTCCCGAGCAGGGCATCCTGGTAATGTGCCATCATGCAAGGCATGCAGATTCTCAGAGCCTCCACTCTCTCCCTTGACCAGGCCTCTCAAGTTTCCTTCACCAGTATGAGATTACTGAGGCTGCTGCAAAATGCTCTAGAAAGTAATACGAAGCAAAGGAAGAATTTTCCAACCCTTTCTGATGTCCAGCAAGAAAAGGAATAACTTGAGTTTCCATTAAAGTCATAATATTTTAGTGTGTTTGTTTTTAAAGTAAACTCAGTCCTTTTCTCCATGGTTAGAAAGAGTGATTCTAGCGTAATTGCATACTGTCCCCACCCCCGAAAATACTCTTTTCCTTCCCAGGCCACTAAAGGATCCAACTATTCCAGAAAACACTCTTGTTTCAACAGTTGTCCACCAAAACGGAATTGTAATATTGACCGATGCCTAATTTATGAGTCTGCTTAGTCTCATATCTTTCTGATTCTTTCCAAAGTATTTGTTATACATTTATATATCCTTCAGGCCCTGAGCAATTTCCAAAAATAGTCACCTATTTCACTATCAGTTTAACCTTGCCAAATATTCAGTTCAGTTCAGTTCAGTCAATCAGTCATGTCTGACTCTTTGTGACCCCGTTGACTGCAGCAGGTCAGGCTTCCCTGTCTGTCACCAAGTCCCAGAGTTTACTCAAACTCATGTCCATTGAGTCAGTGATGCCATTCAACCATTTCATCCTCTGTTGTCCCCTTCTCCTCCTGCCTTCAATCTTTCCCAGCATCAGGGTCTTTTCAAATGAGTCAGTTCTTCACATCAGGTGGCCAAAGTACTGGAGTTTCAGCTTCAACATCAGTCCTTCCAGTGAATATTCAGGACTGATTTCCCCCAGGATGGACTGGTTTGATCTTGCAGTCCCAGGGACTCTCAAGAGTCTTCTCCAACACCACAATTCAAAAGCCATCAATTTGGCGCTCAGCTTTTATACGTGACTTCACTTTCACTTTTCACTTTCCGGCACTGGAGAATGAAATGGCAACCCACTCCAGTGTTCTTGCCTGGAGAATCCCAGGGACAGGGGAGCCTCGTGGGCTGCAGGATATGGGGTCACAGAGTCAGACATGACTGAAGTGACTTAGTAGTAGTAGAAGTTAAATAAGCAGGGTGACAACATACAGCCTTGACATACTCCTTTCCCAATGTGGAACCAGTCTGTGTCAAATATACACAGATCTTATCACAGATGCTAACCTAAAAAGGAGGAGGAGACAGCAATGGGGAGGAATAGAGACAAACATACAAAAAATGTATTGTATGATTATGGAGTCTTCATAACTGTTCTGGAGGGAGAGAATGACGAAAAGAGGAAGAGAAAGAGATGAAAGGAAAACATTATTTTTGGATAATATGGACTAGCTTAGAGATTACAGCTATCAAGGATTTAGACAGGTAAATACTTTCCTTGGAAAGATCTTCTCCTTGGGATTACTCTTGTGCCTTTCCTCCACCTATCCTAAGGTGCAGAGTGGTAGTATGTGCCTTGGGGCAAACGTTCAGGTTTGTGGTCCAAAAAAAGGCTATGACCATCTATTTCAGCCAAGTTAAGCAATTAAATCTCTGCATCCTACCTACATAATTGGGAAACCAATGGTCAGAGGCATTATCAATACCCCTTGTTCCTTGCACATTCCAATAAATCAAGTTCCTCCATGGGACTTCCCTGGTGTTCCAGGGGTTAAGAATCTGCCTGCCAATTCAGGGGACACAGTTTTGATCCCTGGTCTGGGAAGATCCCATATGCCAAGGAACAACTAAGCCTACGCACCACAGCTACGGAGCCTACACCCTGCAGCCTGTGCCCCGCGGCAAGAGAAGCCACTGCAATGAGAAGCCTGTACATCAGAAGTAGAGAGTAGCCCCTGCTGGCTGCAACTGGAGAAAGCCGGAGCACAGCAAGGAAGACCCAGAGCAACCAAATTAATTTTTTTAAAAAAACAGCTGCACTATGATTAAAAAAAAAAAAAAATTCCAAAAGCCATTCCAGATTTTCATCTTGGGAGACAGAGAGAACAGCTCTTATATGGCAAGTCGGTTCAGGGCTTCACTGCTTTTCAGTGTGTCAGAAACATGACAAAGAATATCTTTGGCATAACATCTATCAGTGACCATTGAACATTTTCAGTGGGAGGATTTTGACTCTTTGATTCATGCTTTTCACAGGCCCTTAATTGATTTTCTTTAAGTAATTGAAAGGCAAAGCAAACTAATTTAAATCTTAAACAAATTCTAATTATTACCTCTTAATAACAAGACTCTCCCTTATGGTGATAACTCTAATCTAAGTCATGGTCTCTGCTTTAGCCCCTCACCCAAATATTTAATACATCATTCCTTTCCTGTGTAAACTTCCCTAGATCCTGTCTCATGTTTCTGGGCTGTTTATGAGAACAGATAAAGGAAATGACTTCTCACTTTGTTCTTTTACCCATATGGCATAGAAGTGTCTAAGAATGAATGTCACAGGACCCTGGGCAGAGAACAGAGGAAGAGAGAGAGTGATTTATGATGGCCAAAGTGTGGGATGGTGCGGGAAGATAAGAGAATAAAGCAATCTCTTGCATGAGCCTTCTTTTCAAGGATGATTAAAAATAAACAGCTAATCTCCCCTTCTGCTTGAGTGAAAGACTTGTACTGACATGTGGGTGGAGAGGGAGGCCATTTCTTCTCATAAGCACTTAAAATCAAATTAGTCAAGAGATGTTTATTGACTATTTACTAGGTATAAGACTCTGTTATTAATTCCACATTCTGTTCTTGAACCAGATTTATCTAATGTTTACTTAATTTTGCCTCTCTTATCACTCCTGGCTCTTCTAAACTAGAATCTTGCTTAGCTCCTATTTTTCCATTTAATTCTATGATAATGTAAGATTATATTACACATTTGCTGTTAGTCATCAAAACTACTTCCCCCCATATGTTCACTGGGTAGCTGCTGTGGCACAGATTTACCAAGCTACACACCATGGATCCCTGCATACCCCTTTTACCAGCAAGTTGACCTACTGTGCAGGCCCAGAGCTCTGTGCAAGCCTCAGGGGACATGGGACCCATCTGCTCAAAAGATTCTCAAAAATTCTCATGCCTTTAACTTTATTTTTTTTAATTTATTATTTTTATTATTTTTTAAATTTGACTTTACAATACTCTATTGGCTTTGCCATACATCGACATGAATCCACTACAGGTGTAAACAAGCTCCCAATCCTGAATCCCCCTCCCACCTACCACCCCACAACGTATCTCTGGATCATCCCCGTACACCAGCCCCAAGCATCCTGCATCCTGCATCGAACATAGACCAGCGCCTCGTTTCTTACATAATAGTATATATGCTTCAATGCCATTCTCCCAAATCATCCCACCCTCTCCTACTGCCTCAGAGGCCAAAAGTTCGTTCTCTATGTCTGTGTCCTTTTGTTGTCTCACATACAGGGTCATCATTACTATCTTTCTAAATTCCATATATATGTGTCAGTATGCTGTATTGGTGTTTTTCTTTCTGGCTTACTTCACTCTGTATAATAGGCTCCCACTGCTGGGCATACACACCAAGGAAACCAGAATTGAAAGAGACACATGTACCCCAATGTTCATCGCAGCACTGTTTATAATAGCCAGGACATGGAAACAACCTAGATGTCCATCAACAGATGAATGGATAAGCAAGCTGTGGCATATATACACAATGGAGTATTACTCTGCCATTAAAAAGAATAAATTTGGATCAGTTCTAATGAATTGGATGAAACTGGAGCCTATTATACAGAGTGAAGTAAGCCAGAAAGAAAAACACCAATACAGCATACTGACACATATATATGGAATTTAGAAAGATAGTAATGATGACCCTGTATGTGAGACAACAAAAGGACACAGACATAGAGAANATCGCAGCACTGTTTATAATAGCCCTAGGACATGGAAGCAACCTAGGTGTCCATCAGCCAACGAATGGCTAAGAAAGCTGTGGTACATATACACAATGGAGTATTACTCAACCATTAAAAAGAATACTTTTGAATAGTTCTAATGAGGTAGTTGAAACTGGAGCCTATTGTACAGACTGAAGTAAGCCAGAAAGAAAAACACCAATGCAGTATACTAACACATATATATGGAATTTAGAAAGATGATAACGATAAGCCTGGATGTGAGACAGCAAAAGAGACACAGATGTATACCACAGTCTTATGGACTCTGTGGGAGAGGGCGAGGGTGGGATGATTTGGGAGAATGGCACTGAAACATGTATATTATCATATGTGAAACAATCGCCAGTCTAGGTTCAATGCATGATACAGGATGCTCGGGGCTGGTGCACTGGGATGACCCAGAGGGATGGTATGGGGATGGAGCTGGGAGGTGGGTGCAGGATGGGAATACATGTACACTCGTGGTGGATTCATGTTGATATATGGCAAAACCAATACAATACTGTAAAGTAATTAGCCTCCAATTAAAATAAATAAATTTATATTTTTAAAAATATAAAATAAATCAGCATAAGATATTTAAAAAATAATGATGGAACAGTGACAAGAAGCATAAAACAGGATATATTAATAATAATAAATTATCAGATAGACATTTGAAGAAATAAATAGAAGTTCTGGAAAAACTGAAGTTAAATATTTCAGCACAAAGAGAGAACTAATGAAGTAAAAGAGGCATAAATAAGGAATTACATAGAATGTTATACAGAGAGACAAGAGAGAAAAATATAAAGTAAGTTTAGCAATGCAGAGAACATGGAAAAGTCTAGCATGTCTAATCAGGTAATTAAAGGCAGAGAATATTCCAGAGCTGATAAATGATATGAATCAATAAACACAAGAGGGACAATATATACCAAGCTGGATATACTGAATCTATAATTATGCACATCTATAGCAGAGATGCAGAACTCCAAAAATAAAAAGATTTTAAAAAGCCAGAGACAAGAGAGATCACTACAAATGAGATAACCTACAAACAGACTGACACCAGACCTCCCAATGGCAACAATGGGACATAAAAGACAGTAGGGCCAAGCAGTAAAATCAGTAAAGAGAGCAAGGTCTTAAACCACATAATTACACAGCTGATTTATTCGAGACGCAGAACTTGGTACTCATTATTAGTAAATACACATCTTTCTCAAAATACATGGAATCCTTACAAAATTATGTTAGTAAATAAAAAAGCAGGTCTCAATACATTGTAAGGAATACTATATATAATGAATCTACTAGCAATGTGGTTTTTGATAAAAAGATAAGCGATAAATTTCATATACATTTAGGAATTAAAGTCATTAATCAAAGAAAAATTATAAATTTAAGAATACTTAGAAATAAAAACTTAAGCAAATGAGACAATTGAAGAGAAGTTTGTAGCCTTAAGTGCTTATATTAGGTAAAGAAGAAAGGTTAACAATTGATGAACTAAATATCCCATTTAATAATTTAGATAAAAACAATAAAGGCAATAGAAAGGGGAAATATGGAAACAGTGTAAAATTTTATATTGCTGGGTTCCCAAATCACTGCAGACAGTGACTGCAGCCATGTACACTTTGGAAGAAAAGCTATGACAAATCTAGACAGTATATTTAAAAGCAGAGACATTAGAAAACAAAGCACAGACATCACTTTGCTGACAAAGCTCCGTATAGACAAAGCTCCCTGTATAGTCAAAGGTATGGTTTTTTCCAGTATTCATGTATAGATGTGAGAGTTGGACCATAAAGAAGGTAGAGCACCGAAGAACTGATGCTTACCAATTGTGGTGCTAGAGAAGATTCTTGTAGTGCTAGAGAACCGCAAGTCCCCTGGACTGCAAGGAGACCCAACCAGTCCATCTTAATGGAAATCAGTCCTGAATATTCATTGGAAGGACTGATGTTGAAGCTGAAACTCCAATACTTTGGCCACCTGATGCGAAGAACTGACTTATTAGAAAAGACCCTAATGCTGGAAAAGACTGAAGGAGGGAGGAGAAGGGGACAACAGAGGATGAGATGGTTGGATGGCATCACTGACTCAATGGACATGAGTTTGAGTAATCTCCGGGAGTTGGTGATGGATGGAGAGGCCTGGAGTACTGCAGTCCATGGGGTTGTAAAGAGTCAGACATGACTGAATGACTAAACTGAACTGATAACATATGTAGGTAATATATGTGGCAACTATACAATAAAGAATGTGATTCAGTTCAGTTCAGTTCAGTCGCTCAGTTGTGTCTGACTCTTTGCGACCCCATGAATCGCAGCATGCCAGGCCTCTCTGTTCATTACCATCTTTCAGAGTTCACTCAGACTCAACGTCCATCGAATCCGTGATGCCATCCAGCCATCTCATCCNGTGGTGCAGGGGCGGGGCAGGGGGCGGAGCAGAGCTCTGAGCCAAAGGGGCACCGCAGATTCCTCTGGGCCTGCAGCCGAGGGTGCTGCCACCCAGACCAGACTGGGCCCGGACCTCACGACAGACTGAGTGCTGACACCTGTCCCACCCTGAGCCCTGAGCCTGCTCACACCCTGACCCCTGACCCTGGTCCCACTCTGAGCCCTGAGCCTGCTCACACCCTGAGCCCTGACCCTGGTCACACCCTGAGCCCCGAGCCTGGTTGCTCAGGGACAGAGTTGCTGAAGTCCTCCTGTGCCCGGGCCCCTGTTCAACCATGAGGAGCACTCAGAGGGGCTTATATCTTGCTGCAGAGGTCTGCAGCTGGAGGTCTGAGGTCACAAAAGGCCCAGCACACAGTCACAGGCTCTGTAAACATCAAGGAGCACTGCAGAGACCAGTCTCCTCCAGGAGCCCCGTGGGGAACGGCAGGCTCTGCAAACATTCGGTCCCGTCTGCCGGGGCCACGAGCAGCAGACAGCTCGCCTGCTGGCTCTCGGGGTACAGTGGTCACTCTCTCCCATGGCTGGCTTGGACTGCTGCCTAGCCCTTCCTCATGCAGATACCTGTGCCGAGAGCTCCCAGGAGCCCCTGGGGCCCATTGGCTTCCCACAGCCCGGGCTGGCTGTGAAGCTGGCCTTTACGCCCTGTCCCCACTCTGCTTTCTCCAGGCTGTCTAAGCAGCCGGTCCTCTCCTGGGGGGACCACCACCCCCTTCTCCTCCTGCTCAGCCTCTCTACAGAGGCCAGATGGCCAGCAAAGGGCTCAGGACTGCACCAGCCACAGGGACGTCCTAAGGAAGCGAGGCCTGTCTCACCTCCTACCTCCGCAGCCGTCTCTGCTCATGTAGCATGGGTCCCACTGCCCACCCCGCTGACCCCCCACAGCCCTCACACCCCAGCCCTACATGCACTCTTGTGTGCCTCTCCCGGGGCGCCTGTCATCCCAAGCTCTCCTCTCACTCAGAGGCCCCCAGCCTCGCCATGAGGCATGCCAGATGCTCACCTCGATAAAGCTGCTGAGGGTGGCGTTGGTGGGGTTGTGCGTGATGAGGAAGCGCATGTTCTTGTAGCTGACCTCCACCGGGGCCGGCCGGTTCATCCGCGCCATAGCTGCTGCCCGCAGACGGGGCTGGGGATGTGAACGCAGGAAGGGCCCACCACCCCCACAGAACCCGAGGGGCACGAGATCCCTGTGCTTGTCCGAGAGAGAGAAAATGCTTTAAAAAACAAAAAAAAAACCTGCCCCCCAGACCCCGCACAAATATTGTGCAAATACTTGGGTGGGGGGAGGATGCTGCCTGGATCACAGGTGGATGATTAAAAAAAGAAAACCCAACACTTTACAACACAGAAAGAACAAAAGAGCCCCCAGAAGTAAAACAGGCCGAGTCCAAGCTCCTGTCTCTCAGGGCTGGAGGATTACTAGCGGGCAAAAGCAGAAATAACAACCACCAAGAAACTCAGCAAAGAAAACTTTAAAAAGCCCAAAGTGAATCCGGCTGCCGAAGCTGTGGCCAACGCTGCGCCTGTCGCCAGGAACACCCCCTCGGCATCGGTGGATGGCTGGAGGGCCACTCTGCTCCAAGGCCCCAGACCTCAAGGATTAAAGGCAGAACGAACTTGAAACTGAACCAGTGGGGCCGCTGTGGGGTGGGGGTGGCAGGCAGCGGCCGCAGGCGGACAGCGGGCGGCAGTGACGCGGGGCCTCCGTCACGTTACCCCATTGGGGTACGGCGAGTCCTGGAGCAGGGCGGGGGGCTCAGGCCACAGCGCCAGCCCCAGGCCAGGCGATGGGAGCCATAAGCGGGCGAGGGCAATGGTGAGGCCGTAGGCGTGGGGGCCTCAGCAGCGGGCACGGTGCGGATGCTGGGCGCGGCAGTACTCAGGGCTGCCCCCCAAGGGCCTCTCCATAAATCCCAGGCTGGTCAGTGGCAGGCAGCGTCTGGGGAGGGGGGAGAAGGCAATGAAAAGGGGTCCCGGCTCGTGCCCCTCCCTCACCAGGCCTCGGTTTCCCTCTCAGGAAAACCACGAGTGTGCTGAACCCCAACACACAATTTCAAGGCATCTGTGGTGACAGAGCCACCCCCCGAAGCCCAGGCCCCTCCACGACACCCCGCCCTCGCCACCAGATGGTCAGCCCCCTCCTCCGCAGAATTCTGGCCTCTGCGGTGTCTCTGAGCCCAGATCACTCTGAAGCAGCCCCGGTCCTCAGGGGAAGGGGCTCCAGCACAGAGGCCAAGGTGAAAGAGCACAGTGCGGGGTGGGGACGGCATGGCAGCTCCCCCACAGACACGAGCCACCTTACACGTCTCAAGGGCTCCCCCGTGGAAACCGGAGGCTCTGATCAGCCTCTGCCCTGGGCCGCTGTCCACCACTCACCCACAGGGCTGGCCACAGGATGGAAGCAAACAAGCCACTGCCCCCAGGAGCTCAAAGAAGCAGGGACAGCCCACAGGAGCCCACAGGCCTGGGCCAGCCGCCAGGCACTTGCCCAGGTGGCAACAACACGGGTGGCCGGGACTGGGGTCCCACCGTGACAGGGCCTCAAGGAGGGACATTGCCGGGCCCCAGATACGGCCGTCAAGCACCTGCAGGCCTGTCTCTCCCGCTATAGGCCCCAAAAGGCCAGGGCCAGGTGCCCCAACAGGAGCAATGAGCCCCACTCCCACCCCCACGGACAGGCTGGGAGACCTTGAGCGCGTCACTAGCCTCGGTTTCCCCATCTGCAAACTGAGGGGCCAGAGAAGATGCCCCCAAGACTCCTCCGGCACAACCCAGTGGTCAGCAGACCCCTCCAGCCACTGGGCTCAGCCTGGCCCCGCTGTCAGAATCCACACCTGTTTACCGGGCAGGTCCTTCATCCACCCACTCAAGACCTCTTACCTCTGACCCACCCAGCACCCTCTTCCCCAGCTGCCCACCAGGCCGGCTGGGCCCCTGGAGCCTCAGCCCAGGTGCAGACCAGGCCAGCAGCTGGGACCCGGAAAGGGCCCGCTGCTCCAGGCTCACGCTCTGTCCCTTGCCCAGTTCAGGACGGTTATGTGGGGGTCCCCAGGGAGGGGGTCAAAGGCAGGGAGAAGGGACTGCGCACCATCCCAGAGCATCCCACACCATCAGAGTGCAGGTAAGGAAAGAGCCAGCCGCCAGGCGCCTTGAACAGCACGTGAAAACCTGCCCTCCTGGGGCTACGGGAGGTCCCTGTGCATGCATGTTTACAGAGGGAAGGGAGGGAAGGGGCCCAGGGAAACCACAGGATGACAGGCCTCTCCTGAGGGCCCATTCCGCCACCTTCCCACCTGCTGGACACCTGGGGAGACCTCGTGACCAAGGGCAGACGGCCTGACTCTCCTGCCAGCGTCCCTGGAGAGCCACGCCACAGTCCTGCCCATGTGAAACCTGTCACCTGCATACGGGGCCCGGGGTCAGGCTGGCTGGGGGCAAGGGTCAGGGCCCTAGATGGAATGGGGTCAGGGTCTGGGCTGAGGCTGGACCAAGATCACTGCCCAGCTGGGCTGGGGTCTTGCCAGACACCCTACCTGTCTCCTCAACGTCTAGGACTCCCACCCCCAGGTGAGAGGGAGACAGTGAAACCCTCCTTGCTNTATTCTGAAAAATATTCAAATAATCAAAAGAAATGAACAGAGGAACAAATATTAGAAGAGAGAAACAGAAAACAAAATGGTAGATTGATTTTCAACTGCATATATAAGTACGTAATTATTAATGGGTCAAACACACCAATAAAAAAAAAACAAAAGATTGTTAGAATGGGTAAAAAAGCAATACTCAATTATATGCTAGTTTATAAGAAATCTACTATACAGACACAGTGTGACAGTACATGGATGGAGAACAGTGCTAGAATGATTTAAATCACTAGATAAAATAGACTTCAAAACAAAAACAAGGAGTCATAACAGGAAGACATAACAGTCATAAATGGGCTTCCGGTTGTCCAGTGGTTAAGAGTAAGCCTTGCAATGCAGGGTACTGGCTTGAATCAGAATGAACACTGGTTCAGTCATTGGCCCAGGAAAATCCCACATGCTGCAGAGCCACTAAGCCTTGACCCCACAACAAATGTGCCTGTGCACCACAATTACTGAAGTCTGTGTACTCTGGAAGAGCCCAAGCTCTGAAATAAGAGAAGCCAACAACAATGAGAAACCCCATACACTGCAAGTATAGAGTAGCCCCCATTCACCCTAACTAGAGAAAGCCCTTGTGTAGCAATGAAGAACCAGCACAGCCAAATATAACTTTAAAAATCTATATATAAAAAATGATAATTGTCTCTAGAGTAAAGTGCAGTTGCTTACTGCCTCTCTGGAGATTCCAAGATCAGCAGGTAGGTCTGACCCAGGCTCCTAGCAGATTATGGTTTCTGTCATGGATCCTGGAGCATGTGAGATTTTGTGTGCATCATTTAAGAGTGATGTCACTTTTTTGCTTGAAATACATTTTTCCATCCTTTCACTCCCAACCTATTTGTGTCTTTGAGTCTACAGGGAGACTCTTCTAGACGACATATAGTTGGGTCGTGTTTTTTCCTACTCTTTAAATCTCTGTACTTTAATTGGTGGGATTAATGTATTTTCATTTAGAATGATTATTGATAAGGAAGTTTAGTTCTGTGATTTTACTGTCTTCTACACCTATCTTTTTGTTCCATAATTCCTGCAATACTGCCTTCCTTTCCATATGATTGATTTTGTCTAGTGTACCATTTTGATCCTTCTCTATCCTCATTTGTATTTATTTTCCTATTTTGTATTTATTTAGTGGTTACTCTAAGGATTATAATATCTTAATTTGATAACAATCTATAAATGATACCAACAACTTTATAGCATACAATATTTTGCTTCTATATATAGCTCTATCCTCTCCTTTTTTAAAAAATGTTGGAAAATATATTTAAATATTGTGTGCCCATTAACAGATTTACAATTTATGTTGTATGCATTGTTTTTAAAATCGAATGGGGGAAAAAGAAGAGTTACAAACCAAAAATATAATAATACTGCATTTTTTATTTACCTACATAGTTATCTTTCTTGGTATTGTTTTTTCCAACAGCTTTGAATTACTGTCCTTTCATTTCAGCCTGGTAGACTCTCTTTAGTATTTCTATAAGGAAGGTTAACTAGCAGTGAACGTCCTCAGTTTTTATCTGGGAATATCTTACTTTTCCTTCATTTTTAAAAGGATAGTTTTGCCAGGTGTAGAATTCTTGGTTGACTCTTTTCTTTAGGTCTTTAAATGTTATCCTGCTACCTCTGTCTTCCATGGTTTCTAATGAAAAGTCAGCTGTTAATCTTATTGAAGAGCTCTTCTATAAGACCAGTTGCTTTTTGCTTGTTGCTTTTAAGATTCTCTGTCTTTATTTTTTGAAATTTTGTGTTTTGATGTGAATCTCTTTGAATTGATTCTACTTGAATTTCATCATGTTTTTTGGATGTGTAGATTTCTGCCTTTAGTCAAAATTTTCTTTCCTTCTAAGACTCCCATAATGGATACTCTTGACAGCAACCCACCTGCCCCTCAGATTCTGTTCACTTTTTTCATTCTTTTTCCTCTCTGCTCCTCTGATTTGATAATTAATTGTCGTATTCCTGATTCTGTCTTTTGTCTTCCCAAATCTGCTGTTGAGCCTATCTAGTGGATGTTTCATTGTAGCTATTATACCTTTTAAGCTCCAAATCTTCTATTTGGTTTCTTTTAATTATTTCAGTCTCTATTGATATTCTCTATCTGGTAAGGCATTATTCTTCCAATCTCCTTGACATCACTGTCTATCATTTCTGTTAGTTCTCTAAGCTTATGTAAGAAAGCTGACTTAAATTCTTATTCCAGTAAGCCCAAGGTTTGTGCTTCCCCATGTTATTTTTCCCCAGTGCATGGGCCACACTTTCCTGCTTTTTTATATGTCTTTTAATTTTTGTTGGAAATAATATGTTTTGAATATAATACAGTGATAACTTTGGAAATAAAATAATTCCAGGTTTTACTGTTGTTGCTTTTGAGGGAAGTCATCCACTTGTCTAGTGATATTCTCAAAGTCTATATTTATTGTCATATGTGATCACTGAAATCTGTTTCATTAGCTCAGCCATCAGCCAAATATTTTTAATATCCTCACAGACTGATGTGACAGATTATTTTAAAAAATTCTGAAGCAGCAAACAAGCAATCCTCTTAGTCTTTGTAGATTGGATCTGAGCTAAGGTACACTTTCACTACTTAGCCAGTGTACCTATGTACAGTTCATCCTCAGAAGTCCATTCATGCTTGGGCAGAGCACAAAACTGCTCCAGAGTTTTAACTCTGGGGTTCTCTCAGGTTTTTTATGAGCAAGCATCCAGATCTGGGCATATGTGTTGAACCCCTGATTTCCTGGCATATGAGGGAGTCCTTTAAGGACTTTATTCCCCTTATATTTAAAATGAAAAACTAAAAAGGACCCACCATATAGTACAGGGGACTCTGTTCAACGTTGTACAGCAGCTTGGATGGAGAGAGTCTGCGGCAGAATGGATACGTGTATATGTATGTCTGAGTCACTCTGCTATGCACCTGAAACTATCACAACACTGTAAATTGGCTATACTCCAATATAAAATAAAAGGTTAAGTTACAAAAAAAGAACTTAATTCCTCCCCAAATCTTACTCTTAGCCTTCTCTTTCTCAGGTCTTTCTGTCCATCCACTGCTTTTCCCATTCCTCATCCTTTGCCTAAGAGACAGTTATGCATATTATGTCTTGAAATGCTTTTGACATACACAAATGCTTTTGCCAAACATGTTGTTCCAGCCTGAAGGAGGTGAAATAAAACCAAGTGTCTACAGTGGCCCCTCTGGAAGTGACAAGACCAAATCCATGACCGGTTTTTGAGATAAAAGTCCACTGTTGACCTCTGGCAGCTAGCTGACACCAGAAATGGTGACTACTGTCCCCATGGCCACTGTCATACTAGGGAGTGGGGGGTGGCAGACAGGCAAGCAGAATGCAGCAATGTTTCCTTACCGAGTTAGCCATCTCTGTCCTTATTAAGCATGTCCCTGATTACTGCAAGTTTAAAATAATATGATTCTAGAGTTTTTTTAAGTTAATTTTGTCAGTTTTTGTTTGCTTAGTGTTTGCTTCATTGGAAGGACTGATTCTTGGAGCTCTACTCTGATGTTTTCATGGTGTCTCTCCCACTTCTATTTATAGGACCCAATGTGGCATTCATGAGAATATCATTCTGAGATCTCCTACTGAAGGGAATGTAACTGACAGCCCCAGCTGTTCGATTTCAAAATCTGTTGGTTTTTTTTTTTGTGTTAATGCTACACTTTCCACAAGCTGCTCAGAGGCAATAAACGAGGGCGCTAAGGGATACTAAGGCAGTTCTATTCCTGACTGACATCAGACTGTTTGAGTGGGCAGTATTGGCTTGAGGACTCCTGATAGATGAACCAAACCTTTGAATTGTTCTGTGGTGTGCTGGAATGGGGGTGGAGACTGTGGATGGGCAGTGGTTAGTAAGTAGACAGGTAACATAGGTTGACTACTACTAAGTTCTATTAATGTCAAGGAAGAATAATCAGAGACTGGGTGCTCTTTACAGTTAATGGCTAAGTGTGACAGCCAGAAAACCACTCTGGTAGCTTATTTGTTGTTGTTATTGTTCAGTCACTAAGTTGTGTCCAACTCTTTCTGACCCCACGAACGGCAGCATGCCAGGCTTCTCTGTACTTCACTATCTCCTGGAGTTTGTTCAAATCCACATCCATTGAGTCAGTGATGCTATGTAACCATTTCATCCTCTGCCACACTCTTCTCCTTTTGCCTTTAATCTTTCACATCATCAGAATCTATTCCAATGATTGACTTTTTGCATCAGGTGGGCAAAGTATTAGAGCTTCAGCTTCAGCATCAGTCCTTTCAATGAATATTCAGGGTTAATTTCCTTTAGGAATGACTGATTTGATCTCCTTGCCATCCAAAGGACTCTCAAGAGTCTTCTCCAGCACCACAATTGGAAATCATAAATTCTTTGGTGCTCAGCCTTCTTTATGGTCCAACTCTCACATCCATACATGACTAATGGAAAAACCACTGCTTTGACTATACAGACCTTTGTCAGCAAAGGGATGTCTCTGCTTTTTAATATGCTATCTAGGTTTGTCATAGCTTTTCCTCCAAGGAGCAAGCGTCAAGAGGGTCTTTAGTTCTCCTTCACTTTCTGCCATTAGAGAGGTTTCATCTGCATATCTGAGGTGGTTATTTCTCCCAGCAGTCTTGATTTCAGCTTGTGATTCATCCAGCCCAGCATTTCGCAAGATGTACTCTGCATATAAGTTAAATGAACAGGGTGAAAATAACAGCTTTCTGAAACTCCCTTTCCAATTCTGAACCAGTACATTGTTCCATGTAAGGTTCTAACTGTTGCTTTTTGACTGCAAACAGGTTTCTCAGGAGACAGGTAAGGTGGTCTAGTATTCCCATCTCTTCAAGAATTTTCCACAGTTTGTTGTGTTCCACACAGTCAAAGGCTTGAGTATAGTCAACGGAGCTGAAGTAGATGTTTTATCAGAAATTCCCTTGCTTTCTCCATGCTCCAACAAATGTTGGCAATTTGATCTCTGGTTCCTCTGCCTTTTCTAAACCCAGCTTGTACATCTGGAAGTTCTTGGTTTATATACTGCTGAAGCCTAGCTTGAAGGATATTGACTATAACCTTACTAGCATGTGAAGTAAGTGCAACTGTACAATAGTTTGAACATTCTTTGGCATTGCCCTTCCTTGGGACTGGAATGAAACCTGATCTTTTCCTGTTCTGTGGCCACTGCTGACTTTTCCAAATTTGCTGACATACTGTGTGCAGCATTTTAACAGCATCATCTTTTAGGATTTGAAATAGTTTAGGTGAAATTCCATCACCTCCAGTAGCTTTGTTTGCAATAATNTGGACGCGAGTCTGAGTGAACTCCGGGAGTTGGTGATGGACAGGGAGGCCTGGCAGGCTGCGATTCATGGGTTTGCAAAGAGTCGGACATGACTGAGCCTCTGAACTGAACTGAACTTGTGTTATGGATGAGATGGCTGGATGCCATCACCAATGCAATAGACATGAACTTGAGCAAACTTTGGGAGATGATGAGGGACAGGGAGACCTGGAGTGCTGCAGTTCATGGGGTTGCAAACAGTTAGACATGACTAGGTGAGTGAACAACAACTTGTGTTAAACACACATACCTTCCTACTCAAAAATTCTAGATTCTAATAAATCCACAGGAGAAACCCACTGCAGAATACTTATCAAATTATTCTATACAAATTACTCTATACAACTCAGTGGGAGAAGAATATATATATATATGTACTTGCTAAAAGAATGAACAAATTATTATTTTTTTAGGTTTGAAAAGATAGAATCCAAATGATAATAATTATTCTGGAAATATTATAGATACATTTTTCTGTTTTTGCATATTTGAAACTTTTTTACCCAATGAGCCAGCATTTTTCATGTAACTCTTTTTACGACCATTGTAAGAAAGACATTTTTAAAATGATTTGTCAGTTAATTATTATGGCATAGGCAACTTCCAAGTGTTTAAACTCTGGGCATTTAAAACTTGGAAATTATATTTCAAAACCATTTAGTGTAAGACAATTATAGTTTTATAATTGATGCAGAATCATGAGAAATTATCCATGATCTGGAAGTAAAGGCAAGGATTTTGAACAAAGAATTCATTGGTAACATTTGAGCAAAAGTACTGCCTCTGGGTATATTGTTTTAAATCCATTTCTTTGAGAACCTTAATGTGGAAGATACACATACAATGATGTTAGCCTAAGGTAATACGCAACAGAAAATTTTTTATTATACTTGGAATACTTATAAGCCTCCTTAGACAAAAATGTCCAAAGTAGCTGCCTGAATTGAGACATCTGGAAAATGAAGGCATTATGTGTTGACCTAGGATAATTTGCCATGATGCTGGTGATTTTCTATTCATTTTCTTCAGTACTTTTCAAAAGACTATTGTATTTAAAAGCCAAATTGCTGGCACCATGCAATTTGGGAAAAAAAATACATCAAGTACACAAATTACTGAAGAAAAATACTGCCTGTAATTTCCAACCAAGTGAGATCCACAGAAAAAGTCATGTCAAAATCCTGCAGGGTCATCCTTTTTACATTTGTGGATGAATTTACTACCTTATTACCCAGACCGTCCCCACATTATAAAGCAAAGCTGCCTGTGTAATGGAAGCTTATGCAAACATTGATTTCTTGTGGTTAACTTCCAAATGTCTTCAGATCATTTCTGTGCACTCTGAAAGTTTATCTTTTCCCCCCCAGCAGCAGACCAGAATGTTAATATAGAATTCTTGTGTGTCCATTTCTGTTGACACAATGCCCAGACTATCAGTCGCTATTAATTCCAGGAGAGTAAGGGCAGGGCAGAGGCCGGGCAAAGTGGAATCCCAATGAAACAGGAAAAAGAATAAGCACTGTCGGGTCTCTTTTTGTCAAATAGTTCAGTTGGGCACCACTGATCCTTTAAAGTCTGTGTTTGCACTACCTTCAAAGGAGCACAGATTGGCTCATACATGTCATTGTTTGTATAGCACAGAAACATGAATTAAATCTGTCATTCTTTTGATCTGCATGCCAAGTCAACAGTGTAGTCATTGTAAGTACTTATCAAAAACAAACAAACAAACAAAAAAAAACAGAAAAAACCCTCCTGTATGCTGCCATGAAGAGAGGAAACAATTTTTGCCCTTTTGCCTAATTTTGTCACTCTTCCTGTTAGATTCCTTTCAAAAGTGACATTTATTTGTCAGTGAAAACAAAAACAACAACAAAACCCTCTTGTCAGATACAGTGTTGATTATATATTTTGAGATCTGTGAAGACTTGAGTTACTTCTTTCCATTCCCGACATAACCACACGAGAGAGAAAGGTAAATAGTAACACAAGGAAAATACTATTTTGCATTGGTCTTTTTAGGATGGTGTGCAATTTCTTCCCTTAGAACATTTTATAAAATCGAATACTATGGAAGCAGACAGAACAGAAAACAATATTTTAGGAATAAAATGGATAAGACAGTGAGTTCCATACAGGCTGAAGTTCAACATTAAAAAAAAAATCATCTACTGGAAAAAATTAAGCTGGTACTCTTCATTTTATTTCATCACCAAAAATAAACATTCTTATCATGGAAAATGCTTCAAACAAGAGGATATTTCTCTCCAAATCATGTCTTAGAAATCTCAGAATTAGAAGCTCCCTACTTTTTTATTTAGCTTGCATTATGGTTAATATTAATAGAAAGTGTGCAAAAATGTTACATTTTAATAGCCATAAATAATTAGAAGGAGATGGATATAATTAACAATTGAACAATCTCTAAATCTCAATTTATTAACTGTTCTTTAGATAACTAGAGAATTCACATCATCCAGTCATTTGTTGTG
Source organism: Neotragus pygmaeus (assembly GCA_006410875.1). NCBI lineage: Eukaryota > Metazoa > Chordata > Mammalia > Artiodactyla > Bovidae > Neotragus > Neotragus pygmaeus. Next base: position 630,386 of record SJYV01046597.1, on the reverse strand, counting down.
AAAAGGGATGAAGAAAGCTACAAGGAAGGTAAGAAAAGCAGACCAAATGATCTCAATAATTAATTATATAATCGAACTCTGAATATAGAGTAGGTAGGTACTATATGACTGAAAATCATTTTGAATTCCTTATCTCCACAAGACAATTTAAAGGTAAACCAATCAGTGTTCAGTGTGGAACACTTAGTCATTTATCTCTGGAGCTTTAGGGTAAACATCTTTCATGACAGCTACATTTATTTTATTTGATGAACTTGAGAGAACTCTGCCATCTGACCAACAATTAATATTCAAACGAAAGATGTGCTAAAAAACCAGGATGATCATAATTGGAAGTCACTGAAAGTTACCTCTTTTAGACTGAGCTGAGAACAAAGATGCTACTGAATGTGTTGTCTTGGGTCTTTTTGTCTGGCTGACCTTACTGTAGATGAAAAATCGGTGACAGCTGTAGCTGTGCACGACACAAAGATCGCTCTCAGTATTCTGTATAACACACACACTCCAGCTCACTTTGCTTTGTTTCCAGAGGCGTTTTATTCTCGAGTTTCAAAGCTGAGAGGCAAGAAAAAGTGCCAACTGGAAGTCAAAAACGAAACAGCAAGGAGATACACTTTAATAGATTCATCTGCATTGCTTTGTTAACAATCTGTGATTCAGATTTTTTTTCTCCATTGCTTGAATGAAGTACGTCTGAGTCACATAAAGACAGTCTCTGAATAGAAAATTGTCATAGAAAGGTGAATCATTTGAGGGCCACCCACCTCCATTTCCAGCAAATAAAGTTTGCAAGTAGCCATGGAAGAATTACACATTTTGTTTGGACTGGTTCTACTACCAGCTCCAGGGTTTAATTATCTATATAAACCAAATATTTTATCCTTCAAAAGTAGAGTAGAAAGTGTGTGTGCATGCGTGCGTGCGTGCGTGTGTGTGCATGCGTGTGTGCGTGTGTGTATGTAGCTATTTCCTTTCACGGGTAGTCTGTCCAGAACTTAAAGCAATGTGAATCTGAAAAATAGTCTCTTACATCTCTAATGCTTTTGTCAATCAGCAATGCCTCTGTTTGAACTTACTTGCTGAATATCATATGTCTGAATTCTCTCATATAAAAACAGTAAGTATTAAAAATACTCAATCTGACAGAGATTTGGGGAATGTAAAACTTCAGGATTCATTATGTTTGGATGGTTTTTTAGGGAATTAATATCAATAGGTTAAAGGAGTACTTTTAAAAAATGCACTAGTTAACAGAAAGTCAGGGATATTTGAGTCTGAAAATAAAGGCAATCCTATTTTCTATACATTGGTGGAAGGCCAAAAATATAACAGATCCTCCTATATAGTAATACAGAAAATCTGGCCATTAATTAAGACAACCGTTGCCATGAATTGTGAGACTGTTTTCCAAGTTCCTCAGACAGCATCACAGTGGTTGATTTCCTCAGAAGAAAAGCTATGACAAACCTAGACAGCATATTAAAAAGCAAAGCTCCATACAGTCAAAGCTATGGCTTTCCCAGTAGTCATGTACAGAGATGAGAGTTGGACCATAAAGAAAGCTGAGCACCAAAGAATTGATGCTTTCAAACTGTGGTGCTGGAAAAGACTCTTGCAAAGAGATCATACCAATCAATCCTAAAGAAAATCAACCCTGAACATTCATTGGAAGGACTGATGCTGAAGTTCCAACATTTTGGCTACCTGATGCAAATAGCCAACTCATTGGAAAAGACCCAGATGCTGGGAAAGATTGAGGACAAGAGGAGAAGGAGGCGACAGAGGATGAAATGGTTGGATGGCATCATCACTCAATGGACATGAATTTCAGCAAACTCCAAGAGATAGTGAAGGACAGAGAGGCCTGGCACGCTGCAGTCCATTGGGTCACAAAGAGTCAGACACAACTCAGCAACTTAACACACACACACACACACACATACACACACACAATATTCTGGAGAATCTTGATGCAGCATCTTAAAGTTCAGATAAATTGAGGCCCTATAGCTTAGTAGTTATAAATTTGGAATCTGGAACCAGATCGACCTGAGTTAAAGTCCCAATTCTGTCACTTACTGGCTGTGTGACCCTAGGCAAATGACTTTATTCTCTGAACTTGTGTACTCAACCATTAGAAGTGGAAGCTAAAAGAGCTTTACAAGTTTGTACAAAAGAGCTTTTGCGTTTGCTGGAAGGATTAAGATGGAAAACTCCTCTAAAGCGCTGGCAGGTAGTATGTACTTAGCAGAAGTCAAGGACTTAATTATTACATTAAAGGTTCCATCAGTTGTCAGATGACTCCCTGGGGGAATGTGGCTCATTGATTGGTCACAGATTAGTCCTTCACACACACTCAGTGAAACTTTCAGGAGTTTCCGGAATAAGAAACACAAGTAAGAGGAGGGATGCAGAGAAAAGAGCCAGCAAGGAAGGAAGTTAAGGTCGAAGAGAAAAACTCCACTAACCAACTAATGTGATGTTGACATTGAACCTTTCCACCAAAAGGATAAAATTAAGTTTTGAAATCTAAACTGTGAAAAGAAACTCTATAAGTCTCCCAGACATTTTCTCACTTGCCACTCCAGAGATCCTGAGGAAGACTACAGAATTTCTAGTTGTTTTAGAAGCAGAAAACATTAATGAGAGAACCACACCTGAGCAAAGTCACAAAGATTATGCAAAGTGTAAGACAGTCCAAGTGATGTGAGCAACAGGCTGCTTTGAGACTGGCTCTGAATTCCCTTCTGCTACCAGAAGTCGGCAGCCTTATCAAGAACATTTTACACACACACACACACACACACACACACACACACATGTTCACATGTGTGCATTCACACACAGGCAGGCAGGCACAAATGCCATGTTGATTTCAGAAATGATTCCAGCACAACCATTTCATTACCTGATAAAACATCTTAAGACTTAAGAGACAAGAATTTGATCCCAAGCTAGCAATTAGGACACAAACACTTTAATATCAATAGTCAACCCAGAAACCCTTTATGATATAATACCTAACAGCTCATCAAATGGCTTCTCAGAAAAAAAACAATTATAATTAAATATCAGTAAATGTCAAGACAGTAAATAGCACCTAGTTGTTCAAGCCAAAAAATAATTTCTCTATTCCTTGCTACATCCAAACTGTTGGCAATTCTGGGTTCCCTGCTCCAAAATAGATCCCCAATCTGACTGTGTTTCACCATTTCTAATTCCACCATCAGAGTCCAAGCCCCACTCTTTCTCGCCTTGTGACCCTATAGCTTCTTTTACCCCTTGAGAATCCAGACTTTAAATAGAAGTCAAAGACATTGTTTTAACTGTGAATCAGAACACCTCATCCCATATTCAATTTCCTCCAGGGTCTTCCCAAAGGAGAGAGGAGTAACCCTGCTCTTGAGCTTTCCAAAGTCACATCTTAGCTGTCTCCCCAGCCTTCGGTTCCTTCGAGGGAACTGTCCTGTCCTCTGTGCCTGGAATACTTGAGTCCAAAACGTCCCAAGGCCCTTTCCTTGACATTAGCAAGGTGTCATCTGAAATGATATTCCTCACAGGGACCACTCAGGGAAAGGGTGATCCTTCTCACAGTCATTACCACCTAGAAGGACACTGTCTAGCATGTATTTTTGTGGAATAATCATGTGTTGAGTGCTTACTCTGGACAAGTAGATGGTAAGTTTTTTGTACAGATTCTCTTATTTAATGCTCTCCAACATGCTGGAAGAGTCAACTCACTGGAAAGACCCAGATGCTGGGAAAGATTGAGGGTAGGAGGAAAAGGGGTGACAAGGGAAGAGATGGTTAGATGGCATCGTCAACTCAATGGATATGAGTTTGAGCAAACTCTGCGAGATAGTGAAGGATAGGGAATCCTGGCACGCTGCAGTTTGTGGGGTTGCAAAGAGTCAGATACAGCAGTGACCGAACATCAACATGCTGGAGGCAGTACAACAGGTAGTCCTACTTTTACAGAAAGAACATGAGACTGAGATCAGTTAAATAATTTGTCCAATCAGACAGCAAGGAGATGATGGTATCTGAATTTTAAAAAGTCAAATCTATTGAGACTTTAGTAGTTTATGTATAGAATAGTAGTTTATGTATAGAAAAATGTTCCCATTTTAAATGTAGAGAGTTTTGATTTTAAAAAAAAAATACACCTTGTAACCACCCCCACAATTAAAACCTAGCACACTGCCATCACTCCCAAGATTTCCTTGTGCCCTTCCCAAGCTAACCCCCAACTAAGCCTGGTCCCCAGTAGCTAATGATCTGCTTTCTGTCAATGATAGATTAGATACAGCCTGCATTCCCTTGTGGCATCCATATTTAAATCTTCATTAAAAGCCATATTCAGCTCCCTAAAGCCATTCCTTTTTAAAAATATTTATTTATTTCTAATTTGGCTTCATCGGGTGTTAGTTGCAGCACACAAGATCTTTATTGCTGTGCACAGGCTCAGTAATTATGGCATGAGAGCTTAGTTGCACCACAGCATGTGGGATCTTAGTTCCCTAACCATTCCTACGTTAGAAGGTGGATTCTTAACCACTGGACAACCAGGGAAGTCCCCCTAAAACTATATCTGAAGTTTACATCTTCTTTAATGCATGACCAGGTAACATTCAGTAGTTTACATTCAATTGCTACGTATTCCAAAAATTTTAAAACAAAAGCTAACTGTGCAAGCATGAATGTAAATAAGTAATAAGGAACATAAATAAATGAATAACTATCACTTTTAAGGTAAAAAACAAAAAACTACAACAAAGACTCACAAATTAGGTTCAGATTCTGGTTTTGCCTCTTACTAATTTGTTGGCCATAAATTAGTCACACACCAAATCTTAGTTTCCTGATGTACATGTAAAATTAAGTATACCCACATTGGGCTTCCCTGGTGGCTCAGTAGTAAAGAATCCACCTGCAATGCAGGAGACCTAAGTTCGATCCCTGGGTCGAGAAAATCCCCTAGAGGAGGGCATGGCAATCCACTCCAGTATTCTTGCCTGGAGAATCCTATGGACAGAGCCTAGCTGGCTATAGTCCATAGCGTCACAAAGAGGTGGGCATGACTGAAGCAACCGAGCACACAGCACAGTATACCCACATTGCATTGACAGTTAAAAGATTATGAGATCATATAATTAATGCAAAGCACAGGTAGGTCATTGATAACTGTTATTACTCACTACTATTGATATTTCTATTCCAGAAGCTAGGCCATACTGCTCTAATTTCTTAGTACTGTTTGTCTTTTCAAAGTATCACAGTGGCCTTCTGAGATACAGACATCTCTGTGAAATAGGTAGAGGAAGAAAGTATGACTCATATTGTTCAGACGGAGAAACCAAAGCAAAGAATAATCAAAGCGACTTGCACGGGCATCAAATAGACTATTGGCAGAGTAGGGTCAAGAACTCAGATTTTTCCAAAGACTCTCAAAGTAATTCATGTGCATTTTTCATTGCCACTATATTTTCTCTAAGTTGATAGAAGGAAGCTGCCCTCATTGCATTTGCTAAACGGGGAATAGAAAGCAAGAGTGTGCTAAATGACTTATACAAATTGTAAATGTTAAATAATGACAGAGCAAGAATGAAAACTTCTGCCTGTGGATTTCTAAGCTTGCCTATCCCACCAACTTTAAAACTGGAGCTTTACAAAAATGAATTACTAGTCAGCACATTCAAGAAAAATGAAGAGATAAAGAGACAGACGGGAAATAGAAAAAAAACCTCTGAAGAAATTTGATGGAATAAAGATAAACACTGAAAATGGTTAGAAGTTGTGAATATGGCCCATATGTTCTTCTGGAGCCAGAAATTACCCAGACAAATAGGTGGGAATATATGCTTGCTAGACAGACAATGTACCAGAAATACCCATTTAGGGATATAGTAATCAATGTGTTATCAAGAAATGTGTCTTTAGGATCGTGGAGAATATGCTATTTCCAGTGATGCCTTCGAAACTTCAAATTTCCTGGTCTGTGACTGCATAAAATGAGTTATTGGCTTGAACCAGAACAGAGGAGACAGACTCGCAATGCAAAAAAAAAAAACCACTTGACTCTCTTTTAGCTAGCTCCTTGCAAAAGAATGTTGTGATAGTTAGTGAAAAAGCACTTTCTAAAATAAGATGAGCTGTTTTGGGTACAGAACAATTCTTAATATTTCAATGTTTAAAAGCAGTAGTTTGCAGAGTCTTTAAAAAATTATTAGGGTATGATGTTCCAGAATTCGTGTGCCCTTTTTCTGAAAGCACAGAGTGGAAAGGAGGGTTTTTCTGATGTAAGTCATGAGCTATATAAGGTTTACTTCTCGAACACTTGCTGGCATGGACTTAATTCCACTCCCTACATGCTAACCTACTTTTCTTACCCTTTCAGGTAGAGCAGAGTAAAAGCTGTACCTTCATGTTTTTGATGGAGATACAGAACTTTGTTCTTTAAGAGAGATACTTTCTGAGTATTTTAAAGGAGATCTTATTTCCAGGAGGGCTTAATGAATACCACAGGTGTTCATATGTCAAGAACACTTTAAGAACAGTCCTGCCTAGAGGCAGAATGACAAATCTTCGTGGGAGGTGTTTGAATTATGCTGGAATTCAGAACATGCAATGACGCATGGTAATATTCAGTTCATTCCCATGCCCGAACTCTCAAGAAATAAAAAGAGCAAAACAATACTCCATGTTTCTACATGTTTGGAATGTGTGGGATTTGTGTGTATGTATGGTTAGGATAGGAGAAGGAATGTCTTCATTCCTTACTGAGGTGACCCTGTCACTGTCTGAGCTCCACAGTTCAATTTGAACAACCTATCTAAGAGAATAAATAGCAGGGGAAGATAGACACTCAAAAAAATGTAGAAATCAGTAAAAGTTATCATTGAGGGCTTTTGACGGGACCACAGCCACCCTTCCTCTCCAAAGTGCGACTCTCTGATTCTCTAGATGTGCTATCCCCCATCCTCAGCCACACCTACACAGTGCTGTGTTCCACCCAAGAGCCACAGGCCTGACCTTTCCCGCGCTCCTGTCAAAATACTGAACTAGACCCAAAATACTGCACTAGCCTTTCCCCACAAGACACAATGACATGTGATTGTAAATGCATCTATTATGACTTGAATAGCATCTTTTCAGAATGTGATATCATGCCAATCATTCAAAATAGAGTGTTCATAAACAAATCTTAATTTTGTGCTTTTCTAGTAGAACCGGATGGAGAAGGAAATGGCAACCCACTCCAAAGTTCTTGCCTGGAGAATCCTAGGGACGGGGGAGCCTGGTGGGTTGCCGTCTCTGGGGTTGCACAGAGTCGGACACGAGTGAAGCTACTTAGCAGCAGCAGTAGAACTGGAAGATCTAAAACTACTGGGCTCACCATCCTCCAACACAGCAATCTCCAAAACAGCTGCCCCCCACCTCTTTCAACAGAATGGGCACACTACTCTTCCCCAAGCTTTCAGGGGGCACCTACAGGTTTTTCACTGTTTCCTGGCGGGGCTCAGGGCAACAGAATGGGTTGTTTCCCATCCGGAAGCACAGAGGGAGTTGAGTGGTCTGGGTCTGCGACCTCTGACTAGAAGGTAGGTGAATGTTGACTATAAACCTACAGGCACAACTAAGTCCAGCAGATTAGGGGAAATCTTTGTTTCATTATTTTACCTTAGAGCAAAAACAAAAACAACAAATGGAAGGAATCTTAGACTAAACTACCCACAGCCCCATCACCTAAACAAATCAGCATTGTCTTTGAATATATTATCTGGTGATCTTATCTGACACATTCACCAATTCTGTATTGTTGGTAATGGTGTAGAATGAACTGTGTTACTACTATGCATGTTCCCTTCACATTGTATTAATACTAGGAATAACTTAGTGTTCTGCCTCCTTTAAAAAAAAAAAAAAATTCCTTCCAGTACTCAAGCTGCTGCTGCTGTTTAATCGCTAAGTTTTATCTGACTCTCTATGACCCTATGGACTGTAGCCTCCAGGCTCCTCCATCCATGGGATTTCCCAGGCAAGGATGGAGTGGGTTGCCATTTCCTTCTCTAGGGAGTCTTCCCAACTCAGGGATTGAACCCGTGTCTCTTGCATTAGCAGACAGATTCTTTTTTACCACTAAGTCACCTGAGAAGCCCCCCAAGCTACCCAAGGTACCTATGCAAACATATACCATCTATAAACATAGGTATAAAAGCATTTTGCTAGGGAAAAATGGGATTATGCTATGAACATTTCTCTGCAGTGTCCTTTTCTTGCATAACAATGTACCATAAATATAGGAAAGATTTACACCATTTAAAAACCTGTGACAAAATTTCAGAGCATCCTATGAAGGCTTCTGCCTCTTTATGGAGGTTCTGTCTCCACCTATAGAGCCCCACACACCCAGGACTGGGAGGCATCTCAGGCGTGGCTCACTGGGAAAGCCACATTATCAAAAAGCCTGGGCTTTGGCATCAGACACACCTAAATTTGAATGCTTTCTCTGCCATTTACTGGGTCTGTCACCTTGGCACCAGGCCTCCATATAATTAAGGAGGAAAGTGAAAAAACTGTCTTAAAACTCAACATTCAAAAAACTAAGATCATGGCACCCAGTCCCATCATTTCATGGCAAAGAGTTGGGGAAAAAATGGAAACAGTGGCAGATTTTATTTTCTTGGGCTCCAAAATCACTGCAGAAGGTGATGCTTGCTCCTTGGAAGGAAAGCTATGACAAGCCTAGACAGCGTATTAAAAAGCAAAGATACCACCTTGCCAACAAAGGTCTGTATAGTCAAAGCTATGGTTGTTCCCAGCAGTCATGTATGGATGTGAGAACTGGATCATAAAGGCTGAGCACCAAATAATTGATGCTTTTCAACTGTGGTGCTGGAGAAGACTCTTGAGAGTTCCTTGGACTGCAAGGAGATCCAACCAGTCAATCCTAAAGGAAATTAACCCTGAATATTTATTGGAAGGACTGATTATGAAGCTCCAATACCTGGGCCACCTGATGTGAAGAGCTAACACATTTCCCTGATGTTGGGAAACAGTGAGAGCAGGAGGAGAAGAGGGTGACAGAGGATGAGATGGTTGGATGGCATCACCGACTCAACGGACATGAGTTTGAGCAAACTCAGGGAGACAGGGAAGCCCAGCATCCAGCAGTCACTACGAGTTTTTGAGCCATGGCTTGCAAAGAGTAGAACATGACTTAGTGATTGAACAACAAACAAGAGCCCCTCAAATTTGATACAAGTCCACCTTCAAGTAATTTACCTGGGATTTAGCCATAAAACAATATGAAAAATAAGCTGTTTTAACAAAGCATATATATGAATGTATTGTGTGATGTGTTATTTTATTTTGAATTATATTGAGGAAGGGATGCCGTAATCTCATGGAACATAATCTAGCTGTTCCATGAATCTTAACCATGTCTCATATGTGTGTGTGTGTATTGAGATAAAATCTGTTGTTTCTAAACGAAGCTGACCACATTTGGGTTCATGAAGACTGCAGGAGACAAACTGATGGGAAGGTTTCAGTTTCATTCGGGCAGAGGATAGGTGCTCCTCAATTGTTTCCCCTCATGCAGCCACCATTCCTCTCCATTCGGCCCATTTTCCCTACCAAGGTTTGACCCCTGACAGCCTCCCTCCATTAACTTTCTCATCTCCCTCTTTCTGTCCTCCTCATCTCCTTTTCCATGTTCTTGTTTTCTGCATTTCTTGGTACCACCGCCAGCTGGAAGGCACCAAATCACTCCATTCCCAACACCTAACTTCTACTCACTAGCTGATACACACTGTAAGGCAGGCAGAGGACAGAGAGCTGCTTCCAGTATCAGTGCTGAAGGCAGCTACCGTCTTCAGCTGTAGCCGCTCTAGCTTGCATCCCCTTTTCTTAATTTTTAAAAAACATTTATTTTTAATTGAAGGATAATTGCTTTACAATATTGGTTTCATTTCTACCATACATCAACATGAATTAGCCAGAGGTGTACATATGTCTCCTCCTTCCTGAACCTCTCTCCCACCTTCCATCCTCTAAGTTGTTACAGAGCCCTGGTTTGAGTTCCCTGAGTCATACAGCAAATTTCTATTGGCTATCTATTTTATATATACAGCCACTATGGAAGACAGTATGGAGATTCCTTTAAAAACCAGGAATAAAACTACCATACAACCCAACAATACCACTTCTAAGCATGTACTTGGAAACCAAACTTGAAAAAGACACATGTAACCTAGTGTTCATTGCAGCACTATTTACAATAGCTTGGACATGAAGCAACCTAGATGTCCATCAACAGATGAATGAATTAAGAATCAACCTATCTTTTTTAGCTCAGGCACTGGAGTCCAAGTGTTAAATGCCTCATTAGCACCTGTCTTCTAGTGACTTGGAAGAACTAAGGTTCTCAAGTGACTCTCTGAAGTTGACCAAAGTGCAAGGCTGTGGCAGTGGAGCAAGAACCCACCTCCCTGGGGTCTGAAGTGAGTGGTGAAAGCAAAAGGGGTTGCAACTTTGTTTCTGTCCTAGTTCTTAAAACAGCTATCATTTGGGGCTTTTCAGTTTCAAGTTGTACAATCTGTTGTTTTTTTTTAAGGGGCCAAAGTAATTCTTTCTGCACTGTTTAAAAGAATACAGAGCCTTAAACACTAAATAGGGCAGCGCTATAATTCTGGTTGCTAAAAAAATTAGGGGGCTTCCTAGGTGGCGCTAGTGGTAAAGAATGTGCTTGCCAATGCGGGAGACTTATGAGGTGAGGATTTGATCCCTGGGTTGGGAAGATCCCCTGGAGGAGGAAATGGCAACCCACTCCAGTATTCTTGCCTGGAGAATCCTATGGACAGAGGAGCCTGGCGGGTTACCATCCATTAGGTTGCAAAGAGTTGGACACGAATGAAGCAACTGAGCATGCAAGCAAAATGAAATTAAGATAGGCAATGATAAAAGGGATTTTAATATATGAAAAGACTCATTGCCATAATTTGCCTCCTAAATAATAACACCCAATGAGCTATAGCATCTTTTATCTGAAGTTTTGGCTGCCTTTATTTACTCCATGAAACGGGGCCCAGAACCTACATTATTGTATTAAGTTTGCAAAGCTATCAAGATGCCCTTGAGTAAGATTCATCATCTTGTCCTAAATTCTCCACACGCTCCACTAAAAGCCTAGTGGCAGACTGAAGGGATTGTCAGAAAGCATAAAAGGCAAAATAAAAATTTTATGCTCTTTTAGGCAAGTGAAGATTTGCCCTCTAGCAATTTCTGATATTAACTCATTAATCCTCACAACCTATCTAGAGGATGGATTTCAGGAATGAACAACCTTTGTCACCTCAATCGCTTTTAAAACCTGCCCCAAACACAGCACTGGCTATTTTCCTGGGTTGGTCTGAGCATCGCCTCAGAGCCCAGGAAGAGCTGAGACTGAGACAGGATTCAGAAGCATCTCTACAGCTCCCTTCTTTCCCTGTCACCAGGGCCTGCAGCTGCCCAGGACCTGGTGCTTGGCTGATGCACTGCTGCTGCCATCTTGAATTTTTTACCAAATGAATATTGATCAAGAAGTACTACATTTTCATTCTATACTGGGTCCCACCATTATATAGCCAGTCCTGCCTGTCACACATCCTGGGTGAAAGAACAGCAGTAGTATAAAACTTAGACCTGGACGTGTTTCGTTGATCTCCATACTGATGCCCATAACAAACAAGTCCACCTGCTCTGCGGTGCCTTCAATTCCCTAGGTGTGCTCTGCTTGTTCAAAATGCAATTGGACTATGTTTAGAACTGTATATAAAACTTAAGACCATATTCCTTCTCAACTGTATTCATGCCACATTTATGTTTTCTCGGTTTGAAGTTTACTTTAGTGTGTTTAATTATTGCTACATAATACTGTAACTTCTTTGGATGTGGCTCAACAATATGCAATTTCTAATAGTCAGCATAAAATCATAACTTAGAAAAACATTGCTGAGCTAATTACAGGGACTATCAAAATACATCTACATCTTTTCTGGGCCACAGTCCATATCTGAATCATAATAAGTGTGAAAATGTTTACACATCATTACAAGTTTTCCACAGAGTTTAGCTCTGTGTTGGGACCAATCGTGTTCTTTCAGTCATTTGAGTCGACAAGCTGGATCATCTCCAGTGAGAATGCCAGTTTTAGAAAACAGCTTATTAGAGATTATAAAAATCAAAGACAGAATTAATAGACCTGAAAATGCAAAATGTAAGGAACATTCTTTGTGTAACCATTAGAATACACCCCTCAGCACAATATTTATTTTGCAAAACATTCCACTGAAGTTAAAAAGGGAATCACAACAAACTGTGGAAAATTCTGAAAGAGATGGGAATACCAGACCACTTGACCTGCCTCTTGAGAAACCTATATGCCAGTCGGGAAGCAACAGTTAGAACTGGACATGGAACAACAGACTGGTTCCAAATAGGAAAAGGAGTATGTCAAGGCTGTATATTGTCACCCTGCTTATTTAACTTATATGCAGAGTACATCATGAGGAACGCTGGGCTGGAAGAAGCACAAGTTGGAATCAAGATTGCTGGGAGAAATATCAATAACAACAGATATGTAGGTGACACCACCCTTATGGCAGAAAGTGAAGAGGAACTTCACTTGATGAAGCCTCTTTATGAAAGTGAAAGAGGAGAGCGAAAAAGTTGGCTTAAAGCTCAACATTCAAAAAACTGATCATGGCATCTGACCCCATCACTTCATGGGAAATAGATGGGGAAACAGTGGAAACAGTGTCAGACTTTATTTTGGGGGGCTCCAAAATCACTGCAGATGGTGACTGCAGCCATGAAATCAAAAGACACTTA
>SJYV01046597.1:582262-613441 GCA_006410875.1 Neotragus pygmaeus | reverse complement strand
ATATATATGAGAGTACAATTGCATTGCATTGTTGTATTAGTTTCTGGTGTACAATAAAGTGAATCCACTATATGTATACATACATCCCCTTCCTCTTGAGCCTGTCTCTTACCTCTCTGCATCCCACCCAGTCATCACAGGGCACCCAGCTGAGTTCTCTGTGTTATACAGAAGCTTCCTACTAGCCATCTATTTTACACATGGTAGTGTATCTGTGTTAACATTACTCTCTCAATTCATCCCGCCCTCCCCTCCTCCAACATGTCCACATGTTAATTCTCCATGTCTGCATCTCTATTCCTGCCCTGCAGTAGATTCATCTGTACCATTTTTCTAGATTTCACATATAGCAGCAATATTTTCTGATGAGAAACTGACTCATCCCCAATACCAGACATGTTGATGACTGGCCAAAACCAGTCAGTAAATCCAGTCTCTGATATAATAACCAGAGTCCAGCAGGGATCAGTTAAACAAGATCTTGCTGAGAATTTCTCAAGAACTAAGTTTCCACCCTCTTCTTTGAGAACTTCCAGGGAGATCTTCTTTTATTGCTTAATATGAATTAGGATGCTTTCAGTTCCCCAAAGCTGAGCCTTTCTTGGTTGAAGCAAACATTTTGGCAGGCAGAGATGATAGTGAGAAAGAAAATGGAAACATTGATAACACTGTTTAACCTCTGAATCAAAACCTCACTGAACTCTAACCTACCTTCGACTCACTAGCAATTCAGTAAAATACCTTTTGAGTTCTTTTTTTCTGCAAAATACAAATGAAGTCATGAAATATGTAAATCTAGAAAACTACAGGCAAGCAACATAAAACACATTGAAAAATTTTGTCTCTAAACTATCATCATCACTTCTTCAATAATACAGAGTAAGAAATATATTTAGAGATAGTAATACAGCCTCAGACATCTTTCCTAGATTCAGCTGCCCAATGAGCATTTACTGAATGATAATGAGAACAATATTTATCGACAACTTGGCATGTTCACATAAACAAACAAAATCTATTTTTCTTGTGACAAAACAGGCTTAGGTTGAGGTATTTGTCAAATGTCACCAAGTCAGTGGCAGAGGCAAAGCTTGAATCCATGTCTGTCAGACAAAAAAGCTCCTGCTCTGAACCCATCACTTATCCAAACTTCAGTGGCCTAAACAGTTTAAGTTTAAAAGTACTTGCAGGACTCCCATGCTGGTCCAGTGGGTTAAGAATCCACTGCCAATGCAGGGGATGCAGGTTCCATCCCTGGTCCAGGAAGATCCCATATGCCACAAGGCAACTAAGCCCATGCAGCACAACTACCGAAAATGTGCTCTAGAGCCCTTCAGGTGCAACAAAAGAAGCCATGGCAATGAGAAGCACGCACACCAAAACCAGAGAAAGTCTGCATACAGTGCAGACTCGGAACAGCCATAAATACACATATAAGTAATTTTTAAAAGGTAGTTTGCATCCTTATTGGACTTCCCTGGTGGCTCAGACGGTAAAGCATCTGTCTACAATGCGGGAGACCCGGGTTCGATCCCTGNAAGTCTGCATACAGTGCAGACTCGGAACAGCCATAAATACACATATAAGTAATTTTTAAAAGGTAGTTTGCATCCTTATTGGACTTCCCTGGTGGCTCAGACGGTAAAGCATCTGTCTACAATGCGGGAGACCCGGGTTCGATCCCTGGGTCGGGAAGATCTATTGGAGAAGGAAATGGCAATCCACTCTAATACTATTGCCTGGAAAATCCCATGGACAGAGGAGCCTGGTAGGCTACCGTCCACGGGGTCACAAAGAGTTGGACACGACTGAGCAACTTCACTTACTTACTTATGCCTCACTCACAAGAAAAATAATCCAAGAATCAAATGATACAAAAACACAGCAAAATAATGAAGTTGTAGAAACTCAGAGAAATTTCAGAATCTTACACCATGAAGCAAGTGGCAGCGTGGTGCCAGGAAGAGATGTGGCCTTGTTGCAGGAAGTTGAGTTGATTTACCCTGGACCTCAGTCCCCTCATCTTGCAAACGACCTGGTAAACTGAATAACCCTTAGATTCCCTTCCAGCGTGTAGAATCTGGTAAGCCTCATCAGAGGAAAATTTCAGAGGAACTGCATGTTTTGTCTTTAAATATGGAACTCATCCATTTTGAGAGACAATTAAGTAGATATTCCTTTTATAACTTTATTAAAAGGATTCTATACCATGGTTAAACAATTTCAATCCTCCGAAAAATTAGTCCATGGAATAATACAATCAAGAAAAATAAGACGGTCTTCCACATATATGACACTGGGCTAGTTCTGATTTTTATAATCAACTACTGGCTGATTCTGTTATACAGTGTTACTTTATGCATGTCCTTAAAATATGTTACTTATAACCCTGGGAATTTTCCTGCCAATAACTTCATGATTTTGAATTTCCAATAGGAAAATTAGGAAGAAGATGAGTATTCTATATTAAGTTTTATTATTTTAATCTTAATACATTGTTTTTCAAATCGGCTGTAGATCAAATTCAGATGTTAAATGGAAACTCTACACTGATTGACTGCTTTCAAAGGGACAGAGTTGGTTAAATATGTCACAGTTGCTCCTTGATGATGACCTTTTGGGGGAAAGACTAAAATCAAGCCACAGAATTAGGATCTGATCTAAGGTTTTCAATAATAATACTCCATCTTCCTAAGACATCTATCAGGGTGCATAAAAAGCAGCAAACCTGTCTATATCTTCCATTCCCAGAGCTCTAGCCCCCACTTACATCAACTATCAAAATTACTAATGGATGGGTAGGTATTACACAGAAGCTCTTTAGAGGAACACAAGCTTTCAGAAGGGGAAAAAAATCAGGAATATTTTGCAACATTACACAGAATGACCCAAACTGACAAACTGACATATGGTATATCGATAAAATATGGCTATAGAGCAATAAATAAGCACAGGAAGTCTGTAGATGACTGGAAGCCACATGAACAATCTCAAGTCTCTTGGGTCCTAACTAGTACATAGAAGTCATTTGTTAAATGAACCTCCAACCATGTAAAATCTGATATGCAGCTCTGAAGAATAAGTTACATCCTGGGAAAGTTAGGTTAATTGAACCCCCTTATGGCTCTATTTTTATCAATTTAATGAACTTTGAAGAATTTGAAAATGATGCAGGAACCTATGAAATCTCTAGTGATTTATAACTTTGGTGTAATTCTTCACTAAATTTACCCTCCAGAGTACCACATAACAGATGTTTATTGAAATGGTCAATAGAAAAAATTATGTTGACATGAAAATCATTCAAATATTTGTTAAAACAGCATTAAAGAGGCCCACAATTCTGCACTGAATGTAGCATTGCATATTCACTATTAATATATTAAATGGCAGATGCCAGTTAATTATTTACACAGTTACTGACAGATCACCTAAAGGCCTGAAAGAATTAATGCAATTACCTCATTTACACTAAGGTCAGACTGGAACTATGAGAACTTGATCCTCCAGCATTCATTCATTCATGATAGATCCAGCTGTCATTACTTCTAAAGAACTAGATACATTGGTTCTTATTTCTTCCCACTTTCCAGGAACATATTTATTGAATCAAGTGCATATTGGGTAATATTTTAGCATTGACTTCACCACTCTCCCATAAGAATTTTCTTTCCTAAACAGATTGTTCATATCAGTCTACCAAACATATTTTACCTTTTCCTATCACTAACCATATTTACACAGCATTGGATTAGCCAAAAAGTTTGTTAGATGCTATGGAAAAACCCAAATAAACTTTCTGAACCCAGTATTTCCTTGTGCATGCTAAGTCACTTTAGTCATGTCTGACTCTCTGTAATCCTATGGACTGTAGCCTGCCAGGCTCCTTTGTCCATGGGATTTTCCAGGCAAGGAGTGGGTTCCACGTCCTCCTCCAGGGGATCTTCCCAAGACAGGGAACAAACCCTTGCCTCCTTCATCTTCTGCATTGGCATGAAGGTTCTGTATCACTAGAGCCACCTGGGAAGCCCAGTATTTCCTCACCTGGGGCTATAACTCCTCAACCTTGCCACATTGGATCCACCCTTTAGACCCAACTCTAATCTTGCCATTACCTCTCTTCCTAACCAAGGGCCCTCCCTTTCTGTTATTTATGTATGTGGTCCTCTACACAGCTAGTTCATAAGCAGCTTAGAGAAAGAAACTAGGCATTGCCTCTTTTGGCATCCCCCAAAGTATGTAAGACTATTTCTTATAATCTGTGCTCACAATTTAGATCCTGGGGGTCTGACTTTGAAAGACAGCATGTTCTTTTTCTGTTTAACACTCGATGTGCAGTTGATCCCAGATTTTGCTGGACATGCCACTCTGTATTTGTTCAGCCATTTCAATCATTGCTTTTCAAATTATATAGGGAGTTGAGATATGACATCAAGTAGATGACTTTGTAAAGAAGTTTGGCTCTAGGGACTTCCCTGGTGGCTCAATGGTTGAGATTTCACCTTCTGCTGCAGGGGATAAGGATTCATCCTTGATCAGGGAGCTATGATACCACATGCCTTGCAGCAAGAAGACCCATAAAAAAGAAGTAATGTTGAAACGAATTCAAAAGACTTTAAATGGCCCACATAAAAAAATTAATAAATAAATAACAAACTTGTTGCCTGGGGGAAAGACAGGAAGAAGGGATAGTTAGGAAGTTTGGGATGAACATGTACACACTGCTATATTTTAAATGGACAACCAACAAGGACCTACTGTATAGCACATGGAATTCTGTTTAATGTTATATGGCAGCCTGGATGGGAGGGGAGTTTGGAGGAGAATGGGTATGTGCATATGTATGGCTGAGTCCCTGTGCTATTCACCTGAAACTATCATGGCATTATTCATCAGCTATACCCCAATATAAAATGAAAAGTTCAAAAAAATTTAAAGAAAAATTTTTAAAACTTTTTAAAAAGATTGACTATGAAGGAAAGAATCAAGCTAAGTCAACTGCTTAAAGAGAAGCTTAGATCAAGGACAAGTATTATGTTTTATGGACTGGATTTGGAGGGAAATTTGAGAGTGCAAATCGCAGGAAAGAGGATGGTGGAGCAAGAGAGACTGAGGTGATGCCTAATGGAGCAAAGTCTAGGAAACAGTGAGAGAGGATGAAATCAAGGGAGAGAGTTTTATATCCTTTTTTAAAGATACACATTTGTGGGCTAGAAAAAAAATAAAAGGAGGAGCACAGCCAAGTTTTCAAAGCAAAGCAATTTAGGTGGATGCCCAATTGAGGCTTCATGCATGATGTGAACAAGGTCAACAACCAGCATCATTGTTGGATATTTACCATGTGCAGAGTGCTCATCATCTACCAGGCACTGTACCAAAGGACTCACATACATCATCCCATTCAATTACCAGCCTGGCACCTTAGCATGATAACATCATGAAGATATTAAACTCAGCATTAACGACTTCCACTAGGAAAGCTTATCCAAAGGGTCATGTTGTTTTTTTAACTGAGTTGTAGCATGAATGTCTTGATGCCACTTACAATGCAACTGAAGGGAAGTGTTTATAAAGTGACTGCCTCAGAATAACTCCTTCTGACAAAGTTCCCATGAGGCAGTTCCTGGAGTAACTAGCAGTGCTGTTCTGGAGTCATAATAAAGCAAATGATTCAGTCAGTTGAATCCTTTCATTGTGTGATTAACAGAGGCACAGAACATTACACAGATCATCAAACTGCAGTGTGATCATAGCAAAGCCCCAAAGGCTTAGCCTGAGAGCCTAGAGGACTGGATATATACCACTGTCTGGAGGAAAACCAGCCTGACCAGTAAAAATGCTTCATCAGAGGAGAGTTCAGGAACAGGGTTTTCTTATTTTTGCTGTTTTGTTTTACTATTTTTTCTTTGCTGCACAGGTAAACCAAGCATCATTAAGCCATTTAAAACAACAACAACAACAACAACAATGTATACATTACCTTGGAGCTTCCCTGGTGGCTCAGCAATAAAGAATCTTCCTGCAGTGCAGGAGATGTGGGTTCAATCCCCAGGTTGGGAAGATCCTTTTATTTTATTTTNATTTTTTCTTTGCTGCACAGGTAAACCAAGCATCATTAAGCCATTTAAAACAACAACAACAACAACAACAATGTATACATTACCTTGGAGCTTCCCTGGTGGCTCAGCAATAAAGAATCTTCCTGCAGTGCAGGAGATGTGGGTTCAATCCCCAGGTTGGGAAGATCCTTTTATTTTATTTTATTTTTTTTGCGGGGGGGGGGGGTGCGGAGATCCTTTTAGAGAAAGAAAATGGCAAACCACTGCAGTATTCTTGTCTGGAGAATTCCATGGGCAGAGGAGCCTGGTGGGCTATACAGTCCATGGGGTCACAAAAGTCAGACACAATTTATCAACTAAACAACACCACCATACATTACTCAGTTTACCCTTTATATTTTTAAACAGTTATTATTAAGAAATACTTGCCACAAAGATATGAAGTATCTGGATATCTGTCACTGATAAGTCTCAATTAACTTAGGTATTTATGTTCTGAAATCATAAATTGAAAAATTCTTAATCACTGGTTAATATATGGAAATGCAGCAAAAACAGGAAGGGTTAATAATAATAACACCAACAATCATACTTATGGAATCAATGGAATGTTTTATAATACACAGAAAGAAGTATAAATAACATTTTTAAAGAGAGCCCAAAACCAGGAAGTGGGCCTAAGAAGCATAGCATCTCATCAAGATCACTTCCTCATAACATCAACGTCCACTCAGACTGCCCTGTACTATCCCAGAACACTGGGAGTTTTAAAAACAAACCCTAAACTCAGGAAGTTAGTCTTACCCCATACCTCAGACACTACTTGACTAACCAGTTCAAAGGGAATCCTAAAATCTAAACAGAGAGACTGAGACATTAAAACACAGAGAACAAAATCTAAGTCCTGACAACACCTACAGTATTCCAAACTTCAAAAGAAAACAAAGCTAAATTGTGATGTAACTGGCAATGTATATGTGCATATGTTCAGTCACTAAGTCATGTCCAACTCTTTGAAACCCCATGGATGGACTGTAGCCTACCAGGCTCCTCACGTGATTCTCCAGGCAAGAATAGTTGCCATGCCCTCCTTCAGGAGATCTGACCCACGATTGAATCCACATCTCCTGCCTTGGCAGGTGGATTCTTTACCACTGAGCCACCTGGGAAGCCCATAAATACACACACACACACACACACACACACACACACACACACACACGCATATTTGTTGCTTTATCTCATATAGTAGAAAGCTTAGATTACAGCCAGATTTTATGATTCTATTCAACACTAATTGAGGTAACACTTATCATCATAAATTACATTAAATGAAGTAGGATTGATTCATGGTTGGCATAAATTTTTTCCATATTAGTACTTTCCATGAACATTGCTGATACCAACATACACACAAACACACTCACCATGATCATAACCATAAACTAAATAACTCCATACTCAGAATAGATGGCTGTTAGAAAATACTCACACTAATTGATAATGACATCATGCTGCTATGCACATTACAATGTAAATGAGGCTTCCAGACTCATTTATGGCTCTTTTATTCAAAGTTTAGTACTTATTAGTTTTTTTTTTTCATGGTTTAGAAGGTTCTTCTTAAGGCTGTGGGATTACTTATTCCTGCTAATTTTGCCCCTTGGAATTGGACCAGGAGTACCAATTTTTGACTGTATTTTAAAACAGATGTTTACCAGCAATGAAACAGAGTTGAAATGTCTAATGCAAACCACATTAGTGAAAGAAAACAAGCAAAGAGAAAAACTGATTAACAGATTTACTCAGGCAGCCATTTGGCTTTATGAAAAACATGAATTACTCTTTGCATCAAAATATAACAGCTTCCATGCTTTTGTCTAGGTATATGTGAAGAGAGAGCATCCAAACGAACACTTTTCTTCAGTGATATATTTTGAAAGGTGGTTTAAGAGCCATCTCAAACACATCTGTAAACTTAAGTGACTTCTCAGGCTCATATGAAAGATCTAGGAATAAGATACAGAACTCTGAACTTCCCCTAAGTGTTTATAAAACGTAGCCAGATTTAGCAAAACCTGGAAAGAAAACAAAGCTTGATATAATGCCCAACTTTTCTTTGGCTTCTAACAGTGATGACTCATAGCAAGACCACATGGTTTCCTGATGTCTCAATTCCCTCTTTTTTAAGAGCTCGTGTTTCTAGAGCCTCTGTTAGTCTTTTCAAGGCTAGAAAGTAAAGAGGAAAATTAGAGAAATGCAAAGCTGGGGCCCTGATGGGGATGTAGAATATACTTGTTTTCTTGAAGTTACAGAAATCGGATCAATCACAATGCTGCTGCTGCTGCTGCTGCTGCTAAGTCGCTTCAGTCGTGTCCGACTCTGTGCAATCCCATAGACGGCAGCCCACCAGGCTCCCCCGTCCCTGGGATTCTCCAGGCAAGAGTACTGGAGTAGGGTGCCATTGCCTTCTCCAGATCAATCACACTACATGGTGGTAAAATTTTGAGTACAAGAAGGCTTAATTTTGCTAAGCTTAACTCATAGGAATATTCCTCTACATTTATAAAAACTGCAAATTCCATCTATAAATCACAGCATGTAACTCACTGCCTAGATTGTGCACCTGTTGCACTGTTCATGATGAAGATGGGATAAGACTTCATGTGTTTAAAAAACAGGCTGAATAGGCTTTAAAAATATAGATGAGGGGATATATGCATACATATACCTGATTTACATTGGTGTACAGCATAAAACACTGTAAAGCAACTGTACTCCAATTAAAAACTAAAATGAAAAAACAGACTACCAAAAATTAACATAATGAAGGAAGAGAAAACATTTTATTACCAAAAATAATTTATGGAGCTGTAAAATTGGGATCAGCAATGATGGAAACTTTGTGAGAACTAGGCCGTGATGACCTCACCAAGTGATATCACTAGTCATTTTCAGTGCAGTAGTAATTTGGCAGAGGGATGGTCTGACAGTAGCTCTACATTTTGCTTAGCTGAGAGCTTCCCTTGTAGCTAAAGACATCATGAAATTTGAAAGCATTAAGCTTTGTTTTGCAATTCACAATTCAGCCCAGGTGGGCCACTATTACACAATAACTGTGCAGCTGTTAGCATCATTGCCTAAATTGCCCTTCCTTTTTAAAATTTACGGTATAATCTGCTCAACCAATAGATACTAATGTCCAAAACTCAGCTCTTATTTACCATTTACTCCCTATAAAGGTCCAAAATAACTAACAAATCATTCTCAAAGGAATTCCAATTATGCTGCTTGTTCCCTTAAAGAGTATAAAGGAGTAAAATGTCAGTATTGTCTGAAAGACATAAAGTACTCACACCTGCTAACAATACATACTGTATAAAGCACTTAGCCTGTTATGCATTTCTGGAAATCATTTCAGAAATTTACAAACATAATTTTTGGCCTATCTTCCCACCATTGTAAAGACTCGCCATATGCTACAATTTTTATCTGAATTGCCTGATTCTTTAGTCCTGATGTTAACAGGGTGGCAGTGTTCTACAGGCACATAGATTATGTCAAATACCTAGATTTTTCTCAGTTAATGCTTATAAAAATTAATAGTTTCTGCTAAAGCTTTCTGATCCCAATGAAATTGTTCATTTATTTAACTGATCATATTTGTCTCCACAGTGGTCATGTATGGATGTGAGATTTGGACTGTGAAGAAAGCTGAGCACCGAAGAATTGATGTTTTTGAACTGTGGTGCTGGAGAAGACTCTTGCAAGTCCCTTGGACTCCAAAGAGATCCAACAAGTCCATCCTAAAGGAAATCAGCCCTGGGTGTTCATTGGAAGGACTGATGCTGAGGCTGAAACTCCAATACTTTGGCCACCTCATGTGAAGAGTTGACTCATTGGAAAAGACTCTGATGCTGGGAGGGATTGGAGGCAGGAGGAGAAGGGGACAACAGAGGATGAGATGGCTAGATGGAATCACCGACTCAATGGACATGAGTTTGAGTGAACTCTGGGAGTTGGACAGGGAGGCTTGGCGTGCTGTGATTCATGGGGTCGCAAAGAGTCGGACATGACTGAGCGACTGAACTGAACTGAGGAAGTTTTGAGCACATCCAAAGAGCTTTGGTCAGACAAAAATGGTTAAGCAGAACATGTGTTTACTCATTTGTTTTCAAGGCTTTTAAAACATTATTTTGGAGTTCTAAGTGCCTTCAGAGAGGACAATAAATTAAACAAATTAGCGAGAACTGAAAGGTCAAACTCCAGTGTAGTCTGACTTCTTAATAGATAGTAGCTAAAATAACACAGTAATAAGACTAATAGTTTTTATAATACACAGGTGAGACTGACTACAAACTAGAGAAGCTATTGTAGAATCAGCACCTGGGTCTGCTTGCCTGTGTACAGTAAAGTCAATCTACTGTCCCTGGTTTGTGGTGAAGAAAAGTGCAGCATTTACTGCAGCGCCCCTAACCAGGAGTCCAGAACAGCTAATGCTCAAAGAGCCCAAATTCTTCATGATGGGTTTCAGCAAAGCATTTTTGAGGGCAAGGTGAGGGAGGGGAATCCTAAGGTGTGTGATCAGCTCATGCACAATTCTGATTGGTTGATGGTGAGGTAACAGGGCAGCATAACTGGAGGTAACAATATCTAACAACCCTTAGATTCTGGTAGGTCTGGGGTGGTGGTGCTTATGGTCATCGACTAGTTCATTCCTTCCATTTGGTGGGGGTTTTAGCATCTGTAAAACAACTCAGGAAATGTGCACCAGGTACTGTTAACTAAGTACTTCAGAGTGGAGCTAAAGCAGAGGATATGGGAGAGGGGCCTGTCCCAGGAAAGACCCAGAGGGTCCTGCTATTAAACTCCCTCCTGTTCTTTGCTACTTCTCCATCCTGACTGAAGAGGGGAAATGATCTCTCTGGATCCATCCTGCTGAACAGCCGCAAAAGTCAATTTTTCAAGATTAGAGGAAAGAAAATCATTGCCTTTCAAAGAATTCTTGAGTCCCAAGAAGCTTAGCATCAGTATTTTGTATTATGAAAACATTACCTCTCTTTTTGATGGCTTTTGTCATCGTACCCAGAGAAACATTTGAAAATTAGTAGACACATTACAATTAGGAAAATGATCAAAATGCACCCTTGCATTAATAGTATTTCCCAAAGGAATCTGCCTATTCCAGATGGCAACCAGGACAATAAGTTAAGATCTACATATACCTTATAAAATTATTACATTTATGTGGGTTTCAATTTCTCCAGGGGTATTACATATCTAAAGAATCTAGTGACTTCTGCTGGGAGACTATAGCTTAAGATTGTCTTATTTATTATAAGAGAAAGGTTTCAAGATACAAGAGGAGACCTTCAGACAAGAAGACTACAGTCAGCAGATGCTAGCAGATATTGTTTTGAGAACACCTGACAATGTCCCTTAATCTTAAACAGTTTGGAAAATTCAAGCTCTCAGCCATCCATGAACATATCTGAAATTGTGTCCACAATGGCCGTCTGCCAAAGCAGATAGCAAGGTGTATTTAATAAGCAACAAGTTTTTGTCAGAAGTATCAAATATTTTCAAAACATTTGGTCAAATTGCATCATAAGGTACTGAACATATATTCATTTAATCAAAGTGACAAAAGATTTCAAAAGCAAATACAGATCCCTTCAATAACATAAATTGCAGCAGTATTTTTGAATCCATCTCCTAAAGAAAATAAAAGCAAAATAAATAAATGGGACCTAATTAAATTTAAAAGCTTTTGTACAGCAAAATGAAAAGACACCTTCTTGGGGTAAAATGTTTGCTAATGATATGCCCAATAAGGTATTAATATCCAACATATATAAAAAGCTCATACAACTCAACAGAANGAGGATGACAGAGGATGAGATGGCTGGATGGCATCACTGACTCGATGGATGTGAATCTGAGTGAAATCCGGGAGTTGGTGATGGACAGGGAGGCCTGGCGTGCTGCCATTCATGGGGTTGCAAAGAATTGGACACGACTGAGCAACTGACCTTAATTGGAGTTAAAAAAAAAAAACCTAACCACCTAAAAATCTGTATTTAGTCACACTATCCTTCAAAATAATGTAAAAAAATTCAGATAAATGAAAAATGAGAGGATTCAGTGCCATCAGACCTGTACTGCAAGAAATGTAATACAAAAGGAAATTCTTTTCAATTCATGTTGAAAGGAACACCACCAGTTGTTAAATCTGTTACTAAAAACTGCAGAACATACATTCTTTTAGTGCACATAGGATGTTTGCAAGGTAGACCATATGTTACACCATAAACAACTTTTAATAAGGCCTAAGCATTTTAGATTGTTCAAAATGTTGTCTGACTATGATAAAATTAAACGAGATATTAATAACAATGAAAAACCTAGGAAATAAGCATGTGGAAATTAAAGATATGTCTAAATAATGATGAGTCAAGGAAGAAGTAACAAGAGAAATTATACTCTTATGAAATGAATAATCAGTTCAGTTCAGTCACTCAGTTGTGTCCGAGTCGTTACAACCCCATGGACGGTAGCACACGAGACTTCATGTCCGTCACCAACTGCCAGAGCTTGCTCAAACTCACGTCCATCTTTTTGATAAATGATAATGAACATACTACACAAAATATGTGCAAAGCAGCTAAAACAGTGCTTAGATGAATATAAATAACTATAAATTATATCATGTATATATATGAGAAAGAACAACAAGAAACAGACCTTAAATCATCATTCAAAGTTTCTACCTTCAGGTAAGGAAAGAAAAGCAAAATACAGCTATAGTAAGTAGAAAAAAGGAAATGAAGATAAGAACAGAAATCGCTAAAATAGAAAAAAGACCACAGAGGAAATAAAAAAGCAAAGAGAGCAGAAAAAGAAAATTGGTTCTTAGGAAGGATTAATAAAATTGATAATCTGCTAGTAAGTCTGACCAACGAAAAGAGAGAGAAAACATAAATCACCAGTACTGTCGATGAAAGTAGGAATATCATCACAGAGGTAACAAACATCTAGAGGATGTAAGGGAATCATGTGAGTGACGTTGTGTGCTGGGCATGCCTTTACCTGGGTGCTCTTCGCAGTGAGGGAGCGCCAGGAGCAGGGCTCAGGAGCGGGTGGAGGAGGGGAGATACTGCGCCGCGTCTGCTGCGTGCTCTTTGCTCTGCTGCTACACACCTTCTGTTATTTAATCCTTTCAGCTTCTTAGTTAAGTCTCTGTTATGCTCATTTTTATAGATAGGAAATTAAGACTCAAGAAAGGTAATGTGCCCAAGGCTAGATAGCAGGCAAGTAGAGGAACTGGAAACTGCCCCACATCTATCTCACAGAAGGATCCAGTGTGCTCCCCTGACTCTTAATGTGTTGAGGACATAGCAGTAGTTAATCTCAGGAAATAGAGTACAAAGCCCATGGAGCACATGAAGCTGGATTTCCTGTGTGGGTGTCACTTAGCGTTTTCTCTGATGACCATGCTGTTTCCTCTTGTTTATTTAAGCCCAAACACAATTGTTCCAGTTTAGTATGCTCAATACACATTTTCTCCATTTGTACAATGAAATCCGTTTAAATTAAGCTGACATTGTTACAAAATATATTGAATGTTATGAAAACTTTTATTTTGCCTTAAAGTGTGCCCCTACTGCTCACCCTGCACCATGGATATGAACATCATTTTAGTCATTTAAATCTTGATATTATAAAGGAGGTATAATAACACTCTGAAAAATAGATTTTATTTTGCTTTCTTCTAGGAACTGTTATTTTTAAAAGTGGCAATTAAGCTTTTTTACAACTCTTTTTCTGATACATTTGGGAAAGGCGGCTCTTTTCCTCCCCTTTGAATCTGGTGAGTTGAATGTAAAATATTTTGGGACATATTTTAAAATAATGAAAGGTAAAATAGAATACATTTTTGTAGGTTTTCTTTTTACAGTCTGATTAAGCTTATAGTTTTGAAGCATTTATTAGGAAATCAATTAATAGTGTTTCCATGATCCATCTCAGAAATGCATGTGAAGCTCATGTAGAAAACTCTAGGAGAACAGTATCTTGGCATGTATTAAAATATATTTCATGTTAATTACATAATTAAAACTATTATCCTAAATTATTTTTGAGTATGAACCATAGAATTTCTTATGAGTATTGTAAATGCTCTCTTGTGGATGCTGAAAGCTTGTTACACACCTTTTTATTTTGTAAGATGTGTGTTTCTGTAATCTTGATATAATTAGCATGAAACATATTGGAGGACTAGATGTTTGAAATGCTCACTTCTCTAGCAAAGCCATATGTTGTCATATTTTCTGATACAGCTTGCTCAAGTTATGGTTGTTATATGTCATTGTAATCCAAAAGAATTTGAGTTTTCTAGCTAAGGCAGACTTTGAAAACAGCCACCAATTCTACCATTAATTGTGCTTTTTTGTTTTGCTATAAACTATATTTTGGATTCGTTGTTTTCTTCAGTTATGTTTGATAGGAAAAATATTGTATGTAGTTGTGTGGAAACAAAGCTCTGGAATAAAATGAAATATGGGCTCTGCTGTGAAACAAACATTGCAATGTGCACATATGGAACGAAGCAGCATTTGTGGGAAAACTCAGATCTGTGGTGTGACAGCACTACTTATATTTAAATTTCACAAATAGCATTGCTAGCTTAAGTGAGATGATGCTTTAAAAGAAAAAGAGAGCAGAATGTGGAGGAAAAGGAACCTCCATGCACTATTGCCGGGACTATCAATTTGTGCAGCCACTATGAAAAACAGTTTGGAGATTCCTCAATAAGTTAAAAATAGAACTACTGTATGATCTTGCAGTTTCACTCCTGGGTATTTATCTGAAGAAAACGAAAACGATAATTAGAAAAGATACATGCACCCCCATGTTCATCGCAGCATTATTTACAATAGTCAAGATAATGGAAGCAACCCAAGTGCCTATCAATAGATGAATGGACTAAGAAGATCTAGTATATTTACATATACAATGGAATCTTACCCAGCTTACAAAGAATGAAAAATCTTATCCATTCTTACAAAGAATGAAATCTTGCCATTTGTGACAACATAGAGGGACCTAGAGGGTACGAGGCTAAGTGAAAAATCAGACAGAAAAAGACAAATACTGTATGGCTTCACTTATGTGTGGGAAAAAAAGCAAAATAAATGAACAAACATCAAATTGAAACAATGTATTAGATACAAAAAACAAACAGGTAGTTGCCAAGGGGAGGGGAATGGATAGAAGAAAGAAATAGCTGAGGGAGATTAAGAGGTACAAACTTTCAGTTGCAAAATAAATTAGTCACAAGTATGAAATATACAGGCTTCTCAGGTGGCTCAGTGGTAAAGAATCTGCCTACCAGTGCAGGAGATCCAGGTTTGATCCTTTTGGTCAGGAAGACCCCTAGAGAAGGAAATGGCAACCCATTTTAGAGAATGTCCTAGAGAATTCCATGGACAGAGGAGCCCGGTGGGCTACAGTCCTTGGGGTCACAAAAGAGTCTGACATGATTTACTGACAAAACAGCACAACGATGAAATATACAGTATGGGGAATATAATCAATAACTATATAATAGTTTTATATGGTGACATATTGTTAACTGGATTTATTGTGATTATTTTGAAATCTACATAAATACAAAATCATTGTGTTGTGTAGCAGGAGGTAGATCAATTACATTAAAAAACAAACTCTGAAAAGATATCAGATTGGTTGTTACTAGAGATGGACAGTGGGAGGTGGGAGAATTGGATGAAGGAAGTCAGAAGGTACTTCCAGCTAAAAGATAAGTCCTTGGAATATAATGTACAGCATGATAAATGTAATTAACAGTGTTATATGTTTTATATGAAAGTTGCTAAGAGAGTGAATCCAAAGAGTTCCAATCATAAGGAAAATAAGTCTTGCCATTTCTTGAATTTTGTGTCTATTTGAGCTGTTCACTTGACTTACTGTGATAAACATTTCATGATATATGTAAGTCAAATCACTCTGCTGTACACCTTAAACTTATACAGTGATGAATGTCAATTATATTTGCGTAAGACTGGAATTTAAAAAAGAAGATAGTGTTTCCAGTGCGGATAGGGCCTTAAAATAAAATTATATAGGGAAAAGTTTACTATGATATTGCCTGAACTCAATGGATAATTCTGTTACATTTTATGACTTCAGTTAGTGGTATTTACATAAACCTATGTCAAGATCCTTTAGTGTTGAGATAGAGCTACTGTAATAAATCTAGCACACTAGATGGAGAAAAGTAGGTATTTTTCAAAACTATCCAAGTTCACTTCTGAGTTGTAACTGAGTTGTCTGTTAAAAATATATGAGAGACAAAAGGAACTGATAATTAGGATAGAATATATGATGTATATAAAAAAAGAGAATCTTAGAGAATGTCCAATTCAGCTTCCCACTTCTGCTCTAATCTCTCTTGATCCCCTTGTAATTTCTTTGCACACCCACGAGTCTGCCCCCAGAAAACTGCCTGTGGGGCAGACAGGCATCTGCATAAAAATCAGCAAGGGTCTTTAGCTCTATAGCAAGTGAAAGAGACTCTGCAGAGTCAATTCTGCCTGTACCAGGATCTCTTTTTCAAAAAATCGGTTCATTATAAAAAGAGGATAGTAAGAGTGCTGTCTCTACCTCCCTGTCACCTCCCTCCACTTTCCTCTGCCTCCTCTCTCTTATTTCATGGAAATAGAAACTCTTCGGATACTTAAATACTTCCTTTGGAAGGTAGGTCCTTTATTCTACGCTTTTATTCATCTTCTATTATTCCTGTTATATACATTTTCCTCATATTAACTGATAATGTTAATTGGTTTTAATGCCTTTGTCAATGATTCAATGAAATGTACATTGTCCATTTCTTTGTTTTGTTTAGGAAATTGTATCAATTCATATGGTGATGCTGTAGACCAATTTTTTTCATTAATGTGCAGTTGTATTAACGTTTTATAACTATGTCTCTCTTTTGTCTTTGCTTTTTTACACAACTAAAACGTCCACTTAGGTGGGTTCCAAGAAAATAATTAATAGAAACAGCCTGTCCTAAAAAGTGTTCCAGGAATGTTCAAGATTTTTAATAACTTCTTAAAAATCTTATATATTTCAAGGTTATAAAATGTTTGCGCTAAGTCATAGGCTTTCAATTATAGGTAATAATATTGGGCTTTTGAAGTTCAAACTAGATAATTAATTTGAAAGTTATGCATTCCTTTTCTAAAGGATTTTCCTCCCTTTGTTGTTATTAAGTCACTCAATTGTGTCTGACTCTTTGCGACCCCATGGACAGCAGCATGCCAGACTTCCCTGTCCTTTAGCATCTCCCAAAATNTAATTAATTTGAAAGTTATGCATTCCTTTTCTAAAGGATTTTCCTCCCTTTGTTGTTATTAAGTCACTCAATTGTGTCTGACTCTTTGCGACCCCATGGACAGCAGCATGCCAGACTTCCCTGTCCTTTAGCATCTCCCAAAATTTGCTCAAACTCCTGTCCATTGAGTCAGTGATGCCATCCAACCATCTCATCCTCTGTCGTCCCCTTCTCTTCTTGATTTTAATCTTTCTCAGCATCAGGGTCTTTTCAAACGAATCGGCTGTTTGCATCAGGTTGCCAAAGTATTGGAGCTTCAGCTTCAGCATGAGTCCTTCCAAAGCGTATTCAGGGTTGATTTCCTTTAGGATTGTCTGGTTTGATCTTTCTGTCCAAGGGACTCTCAAGTGTCTTCTCCAACACCACAGTTTGAAAGCATCAGTTCTTTGGCACTCAGCATTCTTTATGGTCCAACTCTCACAACCCTACATGACTACTGGAAAAACCATAGCTTTGACTATACAGACCTTTGTCAGCAAAGTAATGTCTCTGCTTCTCCCCCTTAAGTTCATTTTTTAACCATTTGTTGTTCATTGACCAGTAGTCTGTTTAGGGAAAATGACAACAAATGAAAATATAGCAAAGAATGTTTGGCCAGTATTTATCATGCCAAACCCCTTTCTAAACTCTTCACTTGGGTTATTTCATTTAAAATACTGTTAACACAAAACTCTAACAAAAACCAATACTATAAAATAGGAACCACTGTCATCTCCATTTTTACAGATGAAGGGACTGAAACACAAAGAAGTTTAGCACCTTGATCAAGGTCACACAGTGAGTTTTGTTGTTTTGCTGCTAAGTCGTATGTGACTCTTTGCTGCCCCGTGGACTATGGGTAGCACTGAATTTTGGCCACCTGATTCCATATTGCTAAATTTCCCTAAAATCTGTCTCTAACAGAAAACCAGAGGCTGTATCCTTGGTAAAAGTTGAAAAATGCTTATATTAAGTTTTTATGAGAATATTTATGGAGCATTTGGACCCTTGGAATTGGTTTTACAGTGGCTTTTCAGTTTAATATGTGTCTGATACAAGTTTTACTGGTTAAAAATATACTAAAAAGAATCTCTAGTTGAATAATTCTTTTTTGTGGGAGTCAGCATTATAAAATTATCAAATTAGGCAACAGTTGATATTGTCATAAGTTTTGGCAAATTTTTTTCCCACAAGGAGGCATTATTTATAACATCGTGTCTATGATAGTTTTTTTTTTTCTTTAACACCTAAAAGAGTTCATTATCTTTTTAAAAAGTTGTAGATAATCTAAGTTTTAATAAACTTTCACATTTACTGATAGGAGAAATTTGGTTAGCAGAATTTCTGGCTTTGTTCACAATTCTTCAAAGGCAGTGAGTGAGTGAAAGTTGCTCAGTTGTGTCTAGCTCTTTGTGACCCCATGGATTATACAGTTCATGGAATTCTCCAGGCCAGAATATTGGAGTGGGTAGCCTTTCCCTTCTCCAGGGGATCTTTCCAACCCAGGGA
Source organism: Neotragus pygmaeus (assembly GCA_006410875.1). Classification (NCBI taxonomy): domain Eukaryota; kingdom Metazoa; phylum Chordata; class Mammalia; order Artiodactyla; family Bovidae; genus Neotragus; species Neotragus pygmaeus. The sequence goes on along the minus strand of SJYV01046597.1, from coordinate 594,478 downwards.
TCAAACCCAGGTCTCCCACATTGCAGGAGGATTCTCAACCAGCTGAGCCGTAAGGGAAGCCCAAGAATACTGGAGTGGGTAGCCTATCTCCAGTGGATCTTCCCAACCTAGGATTTGAACTGGGGTCTCCTGAATTGCAGGCAGATTCTTTACCCACTGAGCTGTATAGTTAGCTAATTGTTAGATGGTTTGTCTGTATACTGTGAGTACTGAATGTGAAGAGTTTCACCATTAATTTCATGTTCACCTTGTATTGTTATTTCACACCATTGGTTAATAACCTTTTTTGTTAGATGACCAGATGCTCGCCTAAAACATAGAAATATAACTCAAGGAATCTTTTCTATATTTTAATATTCTATAAAAATGTATTTTTCTTTGTTCCAGAAGACCAGAAAAGGAATAATTTTAAAATCAACACTAGAAAAGAAGTGAAATATACAGCAAGTTTACTGTATGCTATTTCTTTTTTAAAAATTGCTTTTACACTCTCAACAAATGTGAACAAGAAGCTAGATAAATAAGATTCATTGTGAATATATACTTTGGAAAGAAGTATCTTTTTTTTATTTTTGTTACATTGTTTACTCAGTTCAAAATAACAGCATAGAGAAAGCACAACTGACTTTTCTGTGCTGAGTACTGTCTAGTCACTAACTGATTTCTTTGGACTCATTTTGTGCCCAGTTTTTCGTTTTACTAGTGATTATTTTGTTTGAGTTAATTGTGAATAGATTGGAAGTACTCATAAAACCTTTAGGGAAATCGTATCTAACTGTCTTCAGAGCACTTTGAGATGGCACTTTTTTTTTTTTTTTTGCTGGTTAGACAGAGCTTATAACTCGGCCTCCCAGGAGGATGTTGATACATCCTTAAGCTGTAAGCATCCCTCTAGGAAAGGGAGAAGGGAGCAAGGTATTTACTTCAAGTCTGTTTTTACTCTCATTTTTGTTTTCAACTTCCTGTTGCCTTAACCTTCTTGTTATTGTACCATCTTTATATTTTCTATTAAATGGAGAAGAAAGGGTAGACACAGAGGTTCTTAGATGAGTTTGTTTGCCTGGGCTGTTACTTTAGGGAAGTTGGCTAACTCTATTTCAGCCTACACCTGGTGGAGATTGCAGGAAACTCTAAGATGTCGAAGTGAAAAAACTGGACATGACCTTTTAACAGCTCAGGGTAAGTTGGATGCAGTTGAAAACCATCTGTGAATGCCTTTGAGACTGTCGCATATCCTTTCTTTACTATTCTTTCTTGTTTTTCTCAATTAATGAATTCCTCCCCTACTTTTTTCTCTTTCTCTCTAAACCACACTTTTCTCACTTTACACCTTCTTGACATTTACTGTTTCTTTCATAAGCCTTTAAAAATATTTTATAGGCCATATAAGTATCCTCTTGGGGGCTTCTTAGTTGTCTTTAAAATTCCCTTCTGTTGTGGAGTTGATGACTGAGTTGTCAGGTAGCAGTTTGGGAGCTCAGTGTGCCACTGATCGAATTTACCCTGGTCTGGAAGATGAACAAGGTGTCACTTCTTTTAAGACAGCTATTGTCTGAAAATGTTAGCTAGAGTACTTTTTGTAAGCCTTTTAGAAGATACAAGTTTTATATTCCAAATCCATTATGGTGTTTTAGAAAGCCATAAGTGAAAGTGAAGTCGCTCAGTCGTGTCGGACTCCTTGCGACCCCATAGACTGTAGCCTACCAGGCTCCTCTGTCCGTGGGATTTTTCCAGGCAACAGTACTGGAGTGGATTGCCATTTCCTTCTCCAGGGCATCTTCCCAACCCGGGGCTTGAACCTAGGTCTCCCACATTGTAGACAGATGCTTTACCATCTGAGCTACCAGGGAAGTACTAGAAAGCCATAGCAAGAAGTAATTTTTTTATTCCAAGATTCTAAAGGGCTCTTTAAGGTAAGAGTGCTCCAGCATGAGCTTTGAATGGAGAGGGGGTTAATGGGAGGTGTCATAAAGGCGTACTGTGTACGTTTTTAACTTATAAATTCCTTAAGTTTATTTGTTGTGCCTCATCTTTCTTTTCAGAAATTCAAAGGAAGAAAAGGTAGATTGCTGACACACGTCAGTTACATACATGTATGGATTTATAATCTTCTTCTCTGATTGACATATGTGAAAACCCAATGTTTAATTTTAGTTAAGACTGAGGCGTGACTCTACTTAGTGTCTTTACTGTTGTTGTTTAGTCGCTAAGTCTTGTCTGACTCTTTTGCAACCCCATGGATGTGCCAGGCTCCTCTGTCCATGGGATTCTCCAGACAAAAATACTAAAGTAGGTTACCATTTCTCCCTCCAGGGGATCTTCTTGACCTAGTGATCAAACCTATATTACCTACATTGGCAGGTGGATTCCGTACCACTGAGCCACCAGGGAAGCACTTGGTGTCATAGTTTTATACAGTTTGACCCACATCTTCCTTAAGTTGGGATGCTAATGAAATGGGATAAAAAGTAAGAAATAGAACCAAACTGAAGATTGTTTTCTGGAAACAGAAAGGAACGTTGGGGAAAAAAGTAAAGTTTAGAAAATAATCTATAATTTGCCGAAGATAGAGAAGGCTATGGTAATAATAAGTGATTAACTGAAAAGTAGTGACTATCCTAAATGCACTAAATACTTTTGTAAAAATGTCACGAAGTCTAAGAAAGTGGACATGTTATCAATGTCATGGTCCTTTCATTGGTTCTTTACTTATAAGGGGCTTTTGGCAGCTCTGATTGTCTCGTTATCTTTGGCGGGACAGATACCTGTTGATCATCTTTTACCATTGCCACATTTTGGACTTTGGACTTCTGGAGCTGATTTACTGGATTTTCTATACATTTTAATTTCTTCTTTACTATCCCCCAAACTTCTGAATTTGATTTTTGTGAATGTCAATTAATTGTGTACTTCTGATTTTCCCAGAAAAGTAAAAAGCTGTCCAAATTAACACAAGAAAAGAAAGAAAACTAAAATATTCTTCTAGTATGAAAGAAATTGAGTCAATAGCTTATCTTCCCTTAAAGAGAGCATTGGGCCTAATTGATTTTATAGGTGAATTCTACTGGTGTTGAGTTTTATAGACAAATTCTTTTCAAAAGGATAGAAGAAAGAACATGGTCCTTCTCATTTTATGGAGTTAGTATAACTTTAAAGCCAGACAAGAACAATTCAATAAGAGAAAACTGTAGGCCATTCTCACTTATAACCATAGAGGCAGGTTTTTTTTTTTTTTTTAATAGCATACTGAAGCCAGAAATATTCAAGACCAAGTTGAATTTATTGCAGGAATGGCAGATTGGTTTAACATTAGACAATCTATTAATATAATTCATTATATTAGCTGAATAAAAAAAAGAAAAACTACATAATCATCTCAGTGAATGCAGAAAGAACAGTCAAAATTTTTCAGTACCTGACACTAATGAAAAGAAGAAAATAAAATTCATAGCAAATTAATCACTTCTTTTACCTGATAAGGGTTATCTACCAAAAACCTACAACAAACATTATATTTAATGGTAAGCATTGGAAGCATTACTTTTAAAATCAGAAACTAAGAAATCCACTGTGACTAATTGTATTTATTGTTGGACTGGTTGTCCAAGGCAAGATAGCAAGATGAGAAGAAGAATTAAAAATCTTTAAGGAGAAAAGAAAGGAAATGTCATTTATTGACAAAGGGTAAAAGTGAAAGTTGTTCAGTTGTGTCTGACTCTTTGCGATCTCATGGACTTCTCCATGCAATTCTCCAGGCCAGAATACTGGAGTGGGTAGCCTTTCCCTTCTCCAGGGGATCTTCCCAANAGGAGATCAGTCCTGGGTGTTCATTGGAAGGACTGATGTTGAAGCTGAAACTCCAATACTTTGGCTATCTAATGCAAAGAGCTGACTCATTTGAAAAGACCCTGATGCTGGGAAAGATTGAGGGAAGGAGGAGAAGGGGACAACAAAGGATGAGATGGTTGGATGGCACCACCAACCCAATGGACATGGGTTTGGGTGGACTCTGTGAGTTGGTGATGGACAGGGAGGCCTGGCATACTGTGGTTCATTGGGTTGCAAAGAGGCAAACACAACTGAGCAACTGAAATGAACTGAACTGAACTGGTATTCCAGGATGCTACCACACACAAAGATTAAGGGAGGGGCTTAGAGAAGGCCCAGGTGGGTGAATCAGAGGACATGTGGGGCAGCTCCCAGGTCAGATAGAGATGGCTGAGCAGTGACAGGTAAGGGTCAGCTCCTTGGGAAGTCCAGTAGCCAGGAATGGGTCTGGGACCAGGCTGGCCAGCAAGCCCAGCCCAGCCTGTAACACAAGCCCAGGAGGTGACCCCAGCCACCCACCTTGCCTGATTCTCAAGTTCCAAGTCTCTTGCCTGAGGGCCCTGATCCACGTTCCAGATGGAAAAACTGAGGCTGACCTCGCATAAAAGTCTGGTTTAATTGTTTCATTCACTGCCTCATCCGTTTGCCTAGAACAGTGCCTAGCCCATTGTAGGCATTCAATAAACATTTTCAGAATGACTCACTTGTTGAATGAAGGTGGTTTTCTGGAGGCACTTAGAATTGCAAAAGAAAGCTGACTATGAGAACCAAGTCTCGGGACTTCTCTCTGGTGGTTCAGCAACTAAGACTCTGCTCCAAATGTGGGGGCCAGGGTTCAATCCCTGGTCTGGGAACTAGATCCCACATGCCACCATTTAAAAATCCCGAAGGCCACAACCAAGATCTGGTGCAGCCAAATAAATAAGTTTTTTTTTTTTTTTTTTNCAACCCGGGGCTTGAACCTAGGTCTCCCACATTGTAGACAGATGCTTTACCATCTGAGCTACCAGGGAAGTACTAGAAAGCCATAGCAAGAAGTAATTTTTTTATTCCAAGATTCTAAAGGGCTCTTTAAGGTAAGAGTGCTCCAGCATGAGCTTTGAATGGAGAGGGGGTTAATGGGAGGTGTCATAAAGGCGTACTGTGTACGTTTTTAACTTATAAATTCCTTAAGTTTATTTGTTGTGCCTCATCTTTCTTTTCAGAAATTCAAAGGAAGAAAAGGTAGATTGCTGACACACGTCAGTTACATACATGTATGGATTTATAATCTTCTTCTCTGATTGACATATGTGAAAACCCAATGTTTAATTTTAGTTAAGACTGAGGCGTGACTCTACTTAGTGTCTTTACTGTTGTTGTTTAGTCGCTAAGTCTTGTCTGACTCTTTTGCAACCCCATGGATGTGCCAGGCTCCTCTGTCCATGGGATTCTCCAGACAAAAATACTAAAGTAGGTTACCATTTCTCCCTCCAGGGGATCTTCTTGACCTAGTGATCAAACCTATATTACCTACATTGGCAGGTGGATTCCGTACCACTGAGCCACCAGGGAAGCACTTGGTGTCATAGTTTTATGCAGTTTGACCCACATCTTCCTTAAGTTGGGATGCTAATGAAATGGGATAAAAAGTAAGAAATAGAACCAAACTGAAGATTGTTTTCTGGAAACAGAAAGGAACGTTGGGGAAAAAAGTAAAGTTTAGAAAATAATCTATAATTTGCCGAAGATAGAGAAGGCTATGGTAATAATAAGTGATTAACTGAAAAGTAGTGACTATCCTAAATGCACTAAATACTTTTGTAAAAATGTCACGAAGTCTAAGAAAGTGGACATGTTATCAATGTCATGGTCCTTTCATTGGTTCTTTACTTATAAGGGGCTTTTGGCAGCTCTGATTGTCTCGTTATCTTTGGCGGGACAGATACCTGTTGATCATCTTTTACCATTGCCACATTTTGGACTTTGGACTTCTGGAGCTGATTTACTGGATTTTCTATACATTTTAATTTCTTCTTTACTATCCCCCAAACTTCTGAATTTGATTTTTGTGAATGTCAATTAATTGTGTACTTCTGATTTTCCCAGAAAAGTAAAAAGCTGTCCAAATTAACACAAGAAAAGAAAGAAAACTAAAATATTCTTCTAGTATGAAAGAAATTGAGTCAATAGCTTATCTTCCCTTAAAGAGAGCATTGGGCCTAATTGATTTTATAGGTGAATTCTACTGGTGTTGAGTTTTATAGACAAATTCTTTTCAAAAGGATAGAAGAAAGAACATGGTCCTTCTCATTTTATGGAGTTAGTATAACTTTAAAGCCAGACAAGAACAATTCAATAAGAGAAAACTGTAGGCCATTCTCACTTATAACCATAGAGGCAGGTTTTTTTTTTTTTTTTAATAGCATACTGAAGCCAGAAATATTCAAGACCAAGTTGAATTTATTGCAGGAATGGCAGATTGGTTTAACATTAGACAATCTATTAATATAATTCATTATATTAGCTGAATAAAAAAAAGAAAAACTACATAATCATCTCAGTGAATGCAGAAAGAACAGTCAAAATTTTTCAGTACCTGACACTAATGAAAAGAAGAAAATAAAATTCATAGCAAATTAATCACTTCTTTTACCTGATAAGGGTTATCTACCAAAAACCTACAACAAACATTATATTTAATGGTAAGCATTGGAAGCATTACTTTTAAAATCAGAAACTAAGAAATCCACTGTGACTAATTATATTTATTGTTGGACTGGTTGTCCAAGGCAAGATAGCAAGATGAGAAGAAGAATTAAAAATCTTTAAGGAGAAAAGAAAGGAAATGTCATTTATTGACAAAGGGTAAAAGTGAAAGTTGTTCAGTTGTGTCTGACTCTTTGCGATCTCATGGACTTCTCCATGCAATTCTCCAGGCCAGAATACTGGAGTGGGTAGCCTTTCCCTTCTCCAGGGGATCTTCCCAACCCAGGGCTCGAACCCAGGTCTCCTGCAAAGGGTATGAGTTTCTATATAGAAAATTTAATCTATACATTGCTTATTAGAGTTAATTGGAGGGTATAACAACACGTTATAGATAAACACAACTGAAAATATAATTTTAAAAATCAGTATTTACAGTGGCAGTTATAGATATGTAGAAATAATCTTTAAAAAAGTCATCTGAGACTTTTTTGGAATAATGGTAAAACTTAAACTCATTAGAAGAACAATTTTAAGTGATTTTTTTTTTTAGAAAGATTATATTCACAGATAGATTCATTATTATCTAATTGATCTGTAGATTGAGTTCAGCTTCAATCAGAATCCAAGTACGTGTTTTCCTTGAAACTTGTCAAGTTGATTCTAAAATGTATGGAAGAATTAGAGCCCCAGATGCTACAAATAGGTCCAACGGGGCAAGGGATAATACCCTGTTAATGTGAAGAGCAGCCCGCGTGTGGATAACTCCGGCACCACGCGTGTCTGTGTGCTCACAAGGCACTCAGACACACGGCCTTGACAGCCTGTGCCCTTCCGCTCGCCTGCAGAGCCGTGGGGCCGGATCGAGAACGTTCCCCGTAACCTCTCCTAGCATGTTCCTGCTGTCGCACAGTCTGCTTCCAGGGGTATATAAACGGGAAGGAATATATACACGACCAAATGTCAGTAGCTCAGAGCAAGGACTCTAGAGCCAAACCGCTTGGATTTAAGTCCCTGCTCCACCCCTGATTAGTTGGATGATCTCATGGTAATTTCATCTTCCTCTGCTTCAGCTTCTTCATCTGGGATATGGGGGCAATAACTGCTTTTTTGCATAGTGTCGTTGTTGGGATCAAATGAGCTAAAATGCATAAAACTAGCAGAGCATTACCTGGTAGACAGTAATATTTCTGTTTCTTTTTTAAATTTATTTTTTATTTGGAAGTTAATTGTTTTACAATGTTGTGTTGGGCTCAGGCTGGGCTCCCCGTGTTATGTAGCAGGGTCTCACTACCTATCTCTTTTACACATGGTAGTGTGTATATATCGATGCTACTTTCTCTGTTCCTCCCACTCTTTCCTTCCCCACCTCTGTGTTTTTCTTTCTTTACACCATTATTCTTTTTCTCAAAAATCTTTCATCAGTGTGTCATTTTTTGACCCCCTTTTGCATCAGGTTTAATTCAATGTTAAATTGCTGGTGTTCAATCAATATGTTCCTTAAGTGTTAAAAACAATGGCTAGTGGATTTATTTGACAGATGAATATAGAAACTTCTTTAAAAGCTGAGGGTTTAAAGAACTGTCAGGCCAAAGATCAGTTTAGTTGGGGGGAGATATTTGTCAGTGAGATACCGATACAGTGGGAATAAGTAAGTACAGTGTACTTACACAAACACAATCTAAATACAGAAAAAAGGTGCTTTAAAGAACCTAAAAAAAAATGGGTCCTGCCTGAAGATTCATAAAGAATGTAGGATTTTCTCTGAGAAAATTTGAAGAATGAGGAAAAAGTGTCCTGGGCATGTAAGCAGAGAAGCCAGGGCTGATAAGACCAGAATTCCATTCATAGGAAGTAGGTGTTTAGTGACCTTTACAAGACTGGGGCAATAGGATGTGTGTTGATGGAAAGACACCGTCAGACACAGGTGAAGAATTTAGTTTCATTAACAGTAGATGATACCTACTGTACACAAATAAGTCAGGTGATGACAGCATGCTGTCACATAGAGATACACGTGTGCCTTTTCCCTCGGAGCCATGCCGCTGTGGATTGCTATCGGGTGTGTGAGCACTCCCTTTGCCTTCTTCCTGACCGCAGCTTCCTCCTGAGAGCTGGCTCCCCGCTCACTTAGAAGTCCCTCTGAAGACTGGCCTCAGGTCTGCCTGCAACCAGCAACTAGTGGCTGGTACCGTAAGTCCCCTACAGACAAACCTTTCAAGTTATGAATGTTCAAAGATGCGAACTTGTGCTCACATGTGCAATCATGTGAGTTAGTTCATGTGTCCGGCTTACATTGCCATGTGGGTGCATCCTCTTCAAGTGGCTGCGCTTTTGTGTGCTTTACTGTATAGAGGACAGTAGTGTATTTTTATATTAAGCCCAGCATGTCTGGAAGCAAGAGTAAAAGCAGTGATGTAGCTGGTACTCTGCTACCCAGCCATCACTGGGTCATTTTTCCAAGAGGGTAGATACAGTTGAATCCAGTGAGAAATCTGAACCTATTACATCAACATCAGGCATGAGTGAAATTGCAGCTCACCCTCCATCTCCTATTGCTAACGATCCTTCAGCTCTACCATCTCCCACCTCCTTTCTCCCCCCCAGTCAGTAACTCTTCTCGCCTGTTCACTCTATGCCAGTCCCTGTATGCCAGCTAATGTACTGAACTGCTATACTTTTCAAGGTGCTGTACGGTAAGATTGAAATGTTTTCTTTTTGTGTGTTATTTTATGTGTTATTTATGTGCAAAGTATTATAAACCAGTTATTACAGTACAGCACTATATAGCTGATTGCGTTAGTTGGGTACCTAGGCTAACTTTATTGGACTTATGAACAAATTGGACTTACACACACACTCTCAGAATGAAACTCATTCATAGGGGACTTGCTGTATAAATAAAACATAACACTTCTGACTGGTGTTTACTGTGAGACTGAGTGAGGTGAAGGTCACTTTCCAGCAGCATTCCTCATCAGGTCAAGTACCAGCCCATCAAGATCTGTTCATAAAACTCCTTCTCTACCCTTGAAGCAGAACCTTGGTCCTCAAGTCTCTCCTATCATTTGAATGATGTAGTTAAGTGTTAAATGTTAGTTTCTCAGTGTGTCCAGCTCTTTCCGACCCCATGGACTGTAGCCCACCAGGCTCCTCTGTCCATGGAATTTTCCAGGCAAGAACACTGGAATGGGTTGCATTCTCTTCTCCAGGTGATCTTCCTGACCCAGGGATCAAACTTGGGCCTCCTGCACTGCAGGGAGATTCTTTGCCACCTGAGTCATGAGAGAAGCCCTTAAAAGATGCAACTAGCAACTTATTCTGACACTTACTCCTCATGGAGTGTAGCCCACCAGGCTCCTCTGTCGATGGAATTTTCCAGGCAAGAATACTGGAGTGGGTTATCATTTCCTGCTCCAGGGGATATTCCCCACCCAGGGATCGAACCTCATATCTCCTGCATTGGCAGGCAGATTCTTTACCACTGCGCCTCCTGGGAAGCCATTTTGAATTTTAATATGGAACATGACCTAAATGTCTAAATTTACATTTATTATGTCTTGTCTTATTCTTTTTAGGAGAATGTGAATTTTACACACCACAATGAAGTAGATTTTTTTTTTTAAAAAAAACAGGCTATAAACCCATTTAAAAAGAAGAAATTTATTGAAATTGTAGGCAGTCTATCCAGATGGAATTGTGTCCAGATGTGCTATAAATGTGCCTTCAAATAAAAACAACCTTTAAAAGATAAAGAAACCCTTCTTAGAGTAAAATCGTAGACTACCTTATACTTTATTCGGTTTAATCTAAAACTTTGTGAATGACAAATACTGAAAAGGTCTCTACAATTGGAATGTAAAGGATGATTCTTGGCCTCACAAAAGTTTGCAGTCTAATGAGAAATAAAATACACATTAATTATATAACATAAAATAGAATAAAATGAGCAAAATTGAAAAAGATTACACTAAATTCTAAAGTTCGTGAAGCAATGACTGTTCGTTATCATGTTAGTTCCTGTGCACCGAACTATGTGTGTATTGTTTTAGTTTCATGCTGTTGGGATTTTCTTGTGTGCCTTTTGTTTCCTATCATTCCCCGCTGCCTCCGTTGGCATTATATCATGATATCCTATAGTCTTATGTTCAAAAATGTTTAATGACTATAAAGTGTTCCATTATATAAAAATAATGTAAGCCTTCTGTTTGACCATTTAGGTTGTCTGTCCGTCACTTCATGCCTGAGCAAAAGTGAAAGCAGAATTTTGCTAACATTTATTTTTGACATAAAATACATTCAGATCTCTTTTCTACTATATACATCAAAGTTTCCTACCTTTGATAATTACATTGTATTTCAACAATAAAGTTAAATACCTTAAACATATAATTGTTAAACAGTACTGTTCAGATCAAATGACAAAAATAGCTAGGTTTTCTTAGTTACTAATTTAGTTTGCTATTCATATATATATATATATATATGTATGTATGTATGTATGTATGTATGTGTATCGGAGAAGGCGATGGCACTCCACTCCAGTACTCTTGCCTGGAAAACCCCATAGATGGAGGAGCCTGGAAGGCTGCAGTCCATGGGGTTGTGAAGAGTCGGACACAACTGAGCAACTTCACTTTTACTTTTCACTTTCATGCATTGGAGAAGGAAATGGCAACCCACTCCAGTGTTCTTGCCTGGAGAATCCCAGGGACGGGGGAGCCTGGTGGGCTGCTTTCTATGAGGTCACACAGAGTTGGACACAACTGAAGCGACTTAGCAGCAGCAGCAGCAGGTGTGTGTGTGTGTGTGTGTATGCATTACTCACATGACTTTTGTAATTTTACTCAAACTAAATAATATAACCTGTTTTATACCTGCTATTATTTATTATAATATTTTATTACTTTTATTATTATTATTTTATTATTAAAATATTTCCTATTGGTTAGTTTTTGGTCTATTATTAAAAATACGGGCTTCCCTGAGAGCTCAACTGGTAAAGAATATACCTGCAGTGCAGGACACCCTGATTCGATTTCTGGGTCGGGAAGATTCACTAGAGAAGGGATAGACTACCCACTCCAGTATTCTTTTGGACTTCCCTGTGGCTCAGCTGGTAAAGAATACGCCTGCAATGCGGGAGACCTGGGTTTGATCCCTGGGTTGGGAAGATCCACTGGAGAAGGGAAAGGCTACCCACTCCAGGATTCCGGCGTGGAGAATTCCATGAACTATACAGTCCATGGGGCCACAAAGAGTTGGACACAACTGAGAGGCTTTCACTTCATTAAAAATATGGATCCTTGACAGTAAATTTGAAAAGTAAGAATATGTTTGGCCTACTATTTTTGTCTGTTTTCCATAGCCTCATCATTAATTTGATGACATTATTTCTCTGAAATATTTATTTGTCTTATATTATTGGCTTTTAGTTATTTTAGTTAGCGGAGTAGAATTATCCTGTATTTTAGCCTGTCATTTTTTTCATGTATATGACATAGCTCATAATGTTTCATTGGAATGAAGTGAAGAGAGCGTGACTACTGGAAAAAAACCATAGCCTTGACTAGATGGACCTTTGTTGGCAAAGTAATGTCTCTGCTTTTGAATATGCTATCTACGTTGGTCATAACTTTCCTTCCAAGGAGTAAGCATCTTTTAATTTCATGGCTGCAATCACCATCTGCAGTGATTTTGGAG
>SJYV01046597.1:379989-577245 GCA_006410875.1 Neotragus pygmaeus | reverse complement strand
TTTTTTTTTTTTTTCCGCATTACATACTCATTATTCTAACTTTTTACAGGGATAAAAATATACTTCTTTCCATTAAAACTTAACTTCCCAACAACCACTAGGTTCACATCATCTAATTATATACAGGGTAACAACATAAGCAAATGTGTATATGATGTCCATCCTTCATGCAGTTCAATTTCCCTTGTCATTAAAGGAGAAAAATCTTGAAATCAAGATAACGTTCCACAAAGAGCTCTTAAACTGCTTCATAGCACCAACTTTTGTCTTATAATTTCTGCTTCCTTTGCCTAGAAGTACTGGCAGAAGTGACAGGAAAGTGATCTTGCTCGTTTTATCCCTCAGTGGCTAGCTGTTGTTTCTCTGCCTCCTGGGTGCAGATTGGGTTACAGAAAGCCGTGCGCAAACCCCTCTGCCCTTGGATTGCAGGGGACAGCAGAAACCACTCAGGAGCACCTAACAGTGTGGCTTTTACTCTGCTGATCTTTTCGCTGTTCTAGGTTGGGTCAAGTCAGGCTTCTCAGAAGAGAGGCTTGGAGTGGGGTTTAGCATTAAAGCAGCCTTTCTCCCAAGATGAAGACTATTTACCTTGTCACCCTTTGACTTTAGGCCCTGTTTCTGGGCTTGCATAAATTCTTTAAAACACTTTTCCTTCAGGTCCTTTCAGCTTTCGTTGAGCTGTCGGGCTCCCAAGTGGCCTTCCCTCTGGGCCTGGGCTTCTCCCACACACCCTGGGGGTCTCCGCAGCTTCTTCCTCAGCCCTCCAGGGGGGCAGACGTGACCTAGAATTGGAAGACCCTTGTTTACTTTTGCACCATCGCCATAGCTAATGACCCCAAATTTAGGAGCTTAAAACAACACAAATTTCTTATTTTGTATAGGTCTGGAGTCCCACGTGAGTCTCACGGGGCTCACACCCAGGTGTCAGCAGGGCCTCTTTCTTTTCTGGAGGATTCTTTAGGGCTCACGTTTGTTTCCCAGCGCCTGAGTCTGCTTGCACCGCTTGGATCGTGGCTCTGCCTCCCTCTGTCTCCCTCTGGAGTTGCATCGCCCGCTCGCTAACCGCAGCTGGGGAAGGTTCTCCAAACTGAAGAAAATGAAAGTGAGGTTGCTCAGTCGTGTCCGACTCTATGCGACCCCGTGGACTCAGGCTCCTCCGTCCATGGGGTTTTCCAGGCAAGATACTGGAGTGGGCTGCCATTTCCTTCTCCAGGGGATCTTCCCAACCCAGGGATCTACCCTGGGTCTCCTGCGTTGCAGACAGACGCTTTACCATCTGAGCCACCACGGATTCGAAGGGACCCCGCCCCTGGATCACTCCTTCCCATCTCAGGGTCTGGAACCACTTCTGCCAAGTTCTTAGTGTTGTTTAAGGGAACATAGAGTTGCCGAGTTCTAGAATGTGGGCATTTGTCAGAACAGTTATTCTTCCTGCCTTGACCTCCTCGTTTTTGTTAGTGGGCCCCACAGGCTGGGGACTTGAAGGAGAGACTCCCGATCGCCCTTCCCCCTCCCCACAGTGAGCCAGGACTAGTCTCCCTCAAAGCCCCAAACTCGGTCTGTCTGGCTCCAGACCAGGGCTTCTCCATCTGCCTGTTTCCTCTGTTCTCCAGGAGGCTGGAGTTTGGCTCTCTCCCTCTGCTTTCCTCCGGCAGCTCTAGGTCTTGTTTGGGGCTCTTCCTGCAGCTTTCCGCACCTTGCCACGTCGGGCACAGACACTGTCCTCCATGGACAGGGCAGTAGTGTCCCAGCAGTGGGGGCATCTGGGCAGCAGTCCACACCCTCGCCAGCCCCTACTCCTTCCCAATGCAGCTTTGCTCTTTTAAAGAGCAGTTTGGAGTTCCTAAAACCCAGATGAGGCATTTAAACAGTTCATCATTCAGATGTGTGGTGCTCAGTCACTTCAGCTGTGTCCAGCTCTGTGCAACCCTATGGACCGTAGCTCACCAGGCTCCTTTGTCCAAGGGATTCTCCAGGCAAGAGTACTGGAGTGGGCTGCCATTCCCTTCTGCAGGGGATCTTCCCAACCCAGGGATCCAACCTGCGTCTCTTATATCTCTTGCATTGGCAGGCAGGTTCTTTACCACTGAAGATAATTGGAGAAAAGAGGCGGTCCTTGACCTCAAGAAGCTAACAGTTTGAGTGAGATATGCAGTGTAATCATTGCTGTGTACAGGATGGATGTGTGTGCATATGTGTATATACATATACGTACATGTGTGTTATAATGGGAGTTCAGGAAAGGTAAGCCCTCAGGTCCCCCTGGGGGATTCAAGTAACGTTCAAAGGAAGCTGTGATTGGACAACCAATTAGCATGACCATCCTAACCAGAGAATTCTTCTTCCCCTCAATCTTTATGGAAAGAGCTCTGCTTGTGGAATTTTCGCTATGGAGAAAATTACAAGTCACAACCTATATTTCTCTTCTCTCTCTCTCACCCCTTTTTTTTTAGGGGGAATCATTAGGAAATCAGAATACTAGCTGACACCTTGCTAAGAGTATGGTCTTGCATACATTTCTTTTCCCTCCTGTTTTCCCACTGGTGGTACCCAGGTCACCACATTGTTATGTTTGAATGAGTTAATAATGTTGAGCTTTTAGAATGGCGTACAGCATGCAGAAAACATTCAGTAATGTTATTGTAAAGTATTGCTGTCACCATTCATCATCATGATCTCTTTTGAATCACTTTCCCGCCATAGTCATATGGAAGAAATGTCTTGATTCAGGCCAGCTTTTCTCTTATTTATGGTTCAGGAGTTATTCTCTAGGATGTCTAAGGAAACTCGTAGTCCTCTGGTTATATTATGTAAGTGGGTGTGTAATGGAGCCATATGGATACCACTTCCAGATGAGGGGTTGTGTTTGTTTAGGAGTCAGACATGACTGAGTGACTGAACAAATTGTCAATTTTCTATAAGATCATTTATAATGCTCAATTTATATTAGAAAGTTTACTTCACATTTTTTTCTTTAAATTATGTAATTGTTTTTAAGAGATAATGAGAATGATCTTTTAAAAGATGCTGAGTTTTACTCTAAGCTATATAATTATCATCTTAAATAAAGTAGGTTCTTTAAAATATTGAAGTAACTTCTTTTAAAATATTAATAGACTTGTAGAATCAGGCTTTGAGGGGGTTATCAACCATATGTTGTATTTGCTTATAAATCTTTAATGAAATAGAAAACATTGTATAAATGTTGCTGAATGTAGATATTGCCAAATTAAAGATTTACTAAATATGAATACTTTCTCTTTATTCTTCAATGAACAAAATGAAATCTAAGTCATATCAAAGTGAACACATTTGTTTTTTTAATAGGGAAAACGAATTCAACTTTTATAAAACTATTATAAATGAGTCAGTCCTTGTTTCTTCCAAATTTGATAGAGTATGTTAACCTTTTAAAATTTGTTTTATTACAGTATCATATTGTGAATAGTGGCATATATGTCTTTATATCATTTTCTTCCAGATTCTTCCTTCATAATGTCTATAAATATTTTCTTTGTGTGTGTGTGTGTGTGTTTTTAATTTATTTATTTTTTAAATTTTACTTTACAATACTGTACTGGCTTTGCGATACATCGACATGAATCCACCACAGGTGTACACAAATTCCCAATCCTGAATCCTCCTCCCACCTCCCACCCCACAANTGGATTCTTTACCAGCTGAGCTACCAGGGAAGCCATACAAATACTAAAAATATTGTTTTTCAACGTTTTTATTATGGAAAAAAAATCAAACTATAGAAATAATAATGACCATGCCCCTCCTCCCCAATCTTGATTCCTCTACTCTACCTTCACTCATTATCCATCTACCCTTCCTTATTTTGGAGTAAATCGTGGACATTTTATCACTTCACCATCATTAAATCTTTCAGCATGTTATCTCCAAAAAAATTAAGGCTGTTTTTCCTTCTAAACATAACAATAATATCCTAATACTTTAAAATTACATTTTTTCATGTAAAATATTAATTTCAATAATATACCTCACTTTAATATTTACGGGGGGCTTCCCTGGTGGTTCAGTCGCTAAAAATCCGTCTGCAATGCAGGAGATGTGGGTTTGAACCCTGGGTCAGGAGGATCCCCTGGAGAAAGGAATAGCAACCCGCTCCAGTATTCTTGCCTGGGAAAAATGGACAGGCTTGCCGTGTATTACACACCCACGTTTGGTGGTAGTAGTTTAGTCACTAAGTCGTGTCTGACTCTTGCGATCCCATGGACTCTATACCGACTGAGCCATCAGGGAAGCCCCACTTCCCCGTTTACTAGTTCCTTTCAACTGCTTTTTTTCTTTCCCTTTTTTCACTCTTACTAAAAGGAAAGTCTATCTCGATTCAGATACTCAAAGCCCTGCCGTAGGTTTTCCCGGCACAGCGCCCCGCAGCGGTAGGGCCTGCTCTCGGGTTCCTACAAGCCTGGTCCTGACCATTTCCCGGGTGGGCATGGGCCTCGGGACCGGAAGCAGCTAAGCGTGGGCTCAGTACCTCAGCCCAATGACCCCGGCCCCGCCCCCTCCCCGGTTGCCTAGGCGACGAAGGGCCGCAGGGCTGAGGCGGGATCATGGCGACGTTTGTGGGGACGACACCA
The DNA here is from genome assembly GCA_006410875.1 of Neotragus pygmaeus. Taxonomy (NCBI): domain Eukaryota; kingdom Metazoa; phylum Chordata; class Mammalia; order Artiodactyla; family Bovidae; genus Neotragus; species Neotragus pygmaeus. The sequence goes on along the minus strand of SJYV01046597.1, from coordinate 572,635 downwards.
GGGGGAACGACTCCCGCGGGAATGACTTCGGCGGGAACCACACCCGAGTCGGAGGTACGCCGTCTCTGCCCGGTACCCGCGAACCCCGAGCGCCCGACCTCTCCCGCGGGCCGAGGCTGTTCCCTCGGAGGCGCCCCATGCCCGAGTTGGGGGCTCGGCCCCGAGTGGGTGCGACGCCCCGGCGGCGCGGGCTCTCAGGGAGTGAAGGGGGCTCCCCAAGCCACCGACCCGCGCTCCCCTTGCCCGGTCGACTGACGCCCCTCCGTGCCCCCGAGTGTGAACTAAAAATCCCTCCATTGGACGGTTCTTTGCCCAAAAGGCCTCACAAATACGCGCTTTCCCCAGGATTCTCTACTTAAAAGGGAATTTTGAAAAATTTAAGTGAGGGCGTCTCCTTTGTAAATGACTACTAATTCTCTTCAGATATCACAGTTCTGTTGCTCAAAAGATGTCATGGAATACTCTTCATTGATAGTGGATTGATGAATATTTGAAGGCCAGTGTTTCTCGTATTATTTCACTATTTCTCTAATTAAGTACATAGTTGATAGATTGGACAAAGGAGGAAAACGCCTAGAAAATCAACCTTCCGGTTATGGCTGAGTTGCTCATTAGCACCTTGTCTTTAGGAAAAGTATTTAACATTCTTAGGCCTCCAGTGATTTCCTGTGCAAAATAAAGAGTTCTTCTCCGGCCCCTCCCAGCACTAATTCTCAATAATAAATGGGTTCTAAGTAACTGGGATTACTCAGAAGCTTTGTATCCTGAGATTTTAATTAAAAATGTTTGCCAGATACTACTAAGAAATGTTTAAATCGTCACATACTGAGTCAATCATGTTATTCTAAGAAGTTTTTTCTTCAGCTTTTTTAAGACTCTGAAGGTGAATAATAATGTTATAATTAACATTGTTGGGTTGAACTCACTTATTAGTCTAAATAGCATTTATTTATTTATTTATTGTACAGAAGATGTGTATGAGCTGCAGTTTTATAAATGAGGATAAACAGAGCCAGTAATACAGTGCCTTGGCCCAGAGATATGCAAGTCATTCCCAACGGGTTCTTCCCAATACTGTATGCAGACCACTAAAGCTGCTGACGCTTCTATGAACCTTTTGAAATTAGCATACATTAAAAATACATTTTAATGTGATAAACTGGTTACTAAGCCAGTTACTCCCTTGTTATCTGTAATGTAAGTAATACAGTTTCAAAAGTGGCATAGGAAATTTCCCAATTAAATCATGGTATATAAATATATACAAAAACTTTATTGTGAGAATATACCCAGTACTTATCCATGTATCAATAATAGAAATATCCTTTATAAGTAACTGATAATTTGGAATTAATGAACCTGCACTTCAAAAAAGAAATACCCCTTAATTTTTTTTTTAAGATGAAAAAAAAAAAGTGCTCCAGGGTGAGGGGGAATCACTTTTTATAAAGAATAAGTGAAACTAATGAACCAGTTACAGACCTTAGGTGATTACCTGCCATCTTACCATAGTCATTGAGCTCTTTTGTTTAATTTCTTGGAGGAGCAGCAGATATTCCTCATGGCAGTCATTTTGGGATATGCTTAGTCTTTTAGTTAGTAACAAACTGAAAAAGTAAAGTTGGAATTTGGACTCCTTAACTGTTCATTTGCTAAGATTAACAGTCTATATCTTGGAGACTTCATTTTAAAACCAGAGTTCCCGTAATTCATGGAGAAGACAGTTGATCCTTAGTGTTGTGTCATTCATTAGAGTAAGTCCTGCCTGCCACCCATTTACCCCACTCCAGTACTCTTGCCTAGAGAAGGCAATGGCAACCCACTCTAGTACTCTTGCCTGGAAAATCCCATGGACGGAGGAGCCTGGTAGGCTGCAGTCCTTGGGGTCGCGCAGTCCTTGGGATCGCTAGGAGTCGGATACAACTGAGCGACTTCACTTTTCACTTTCATGCATTGGAGAAGGAAATGGCAACCCACTCCAGTGTTCTTGCCTAGAGAATCCCAGGGACGGGGGAGCCTGGTAGGCTGCCGTCTGTGGGGTTGCATGGAGTCGGACACGACTGAAGTGACTTAACAGCAACAGCCACCCATTTGTGCCCATTGTGGGTTTCAGGGGTTAGATGGAAAAGATAGCAAAAATCTCTCTTGGTGTCTCTATTAATGAGGCTACTTCTTTTCAGTTAGGTATTGAAAGGTTCTTGTAAGATGAGATTCTTTCCAGAGTTGATCCCTAGAAACCTAGAATTATAGTATTATTTCTCAATAATTTTTACCCAAATTGACTTAGCCAGTGGACCATTCAGTCATCTGAGCCAAACAGTAGTGAAATACTTCTTTTTGCCAAGTTTGTTGGAAATAAAGCATACGCTTTCAATAGTCTGAGGTTTCCCACTTGTTGTTTGTTGTCAGTACCTAAAATTAAAACAACCAGTTGTCCCAATCATATAGTAGGCACTCAATAAAATTTGATAACTAATTGGAATTATAGAGGGTTTGAGGTATGCCAGGTATAATAGTTATCATAGATCAAACTCTATAAGATAACCTTGAACAAGCAGACATGAGGTATGGCTCCAGAAAAATATTTTTATGTAACATTACATAAACTTTCTTGCCAGCTTTCTGCATTTAATATTATAGTTTCTTTAGTAACATGGGAATAAATGCCTCTTGTGTAAGGCTAAAGTTTTGGGAGAGAAAAATTTAAATACAGAACACCAGAGAAAAGATGACAATCTGAAAATAAATATTTGCTACCTAAAGATCTGTAAGTGAAAGGAGTTTATAAATGCTTATAAATTAATTTGTACGTGAGTGTGTAAATTCAGTTCATAAACTGACTTTTCTTAATATCTTCAAAAATACTGTTTGGCACATGTAATCATTTAAGTATTAATAGTATAATTAAAAGGGACTATACTTCAACTCTGGAGAAGGCAATGGCAACCCACTCCAGTACTCTTGCCTGGAAAATCTCATGGAGCCTGGTAGGCTGCAGTCCATGGGGTCGTAAAGAGTTGGACACAATTGAGTGGCTTCACTTTCACTTTCACTTTCCTGCATTGGAGAAGGACATGGCAACCCACTCCAGTGCTCTTGGGTTGCCGTCTATGGGGTTGCACAGAGTCGGACACGACTCAAGTGACTTAGCAGCAGCAGCAGCAGCAGCATACTTCAACTCACATCAGAGACGTAAAAGAAAAAGTAAATGATTGTTTCCCAGTTGGCTCAGTGGTAAAGAATCTGCCTGTAATGTGGGAGACACGGGTTCAGTCCTTGGGTCAGGAAGATCACCTTGAGGAGGACATGGCCACCCACTCCAGTATTCTTGTGTGGAAAATCCCATGGACAGAGGAACTTGGCAGGCTATGGTCAATGGGGTCTCACAGAGTTGAACGTGACAGAAGTAACTTGGCACACATGCCCGGGCTTTGAAAACAGCCCCACCCCATTATTGACAGGTTGGAGAGAAACACTTGGGGCTCAACTTGAGTACCAAGATGATCAGGTTCCTACAACTGGAATATCATTCAAGAGGGATTTATTGAAGCCATTCACACCACATGGTATAGATAGTATAGGACAATGGACAGGATGCCAAAAAGTTGCTCAAAATATTGTTGAGAAAACATACTCAGTCAGTTCAGTTCAGTTCAGTCGCTCAGTCATGTCTGACTCTTTGTTACCCCATGAACTGCAGTACACCAGTCCTCCCTGTCCATCGCCAACTCCCGGAGTTTACTCAAACTCATGTCCATTGAGTCAGTGATGCCATTCAACCCTCTCATCCTCTGTTGTCCCCTTCTCCTCCTGCCTTCAATCTTTCCCAGCATCAGGGTCTTTGTGAATGGGTCAGTTCTTCACCTCAGGTGGCCAAAGTATTGGGGTTTCAGATTTAGCATTAGTCCTTCCAGTGAAGTGAATATATAGTATCATTTATCAAACACTTAGAACCTCTGAAAATACTGATAGTGGGTGTGGAGGTATTCACAAATGTTTGGTCTTCTAGTAAGTCTTTCATCTTACTATTAAGTAAGTCCTTCATCTTACTATTAAGTCTTTCAATTTCCTATCTTATTCCTATCTATTTCCTGCTTCTCCCTATTCTGTCCTCACTTTCAGGTTGCACAAATCATGTTCAATGTTAAAGTTAGGTATCTAACAGCTAAAATTGATTTTTGATAGATGTATATTTGAAATGGGGATCTAATTTTGTTCTAGTGTGAACCATCATGCCAGTTTCGTTCACTATAAGTTAGCTTTTTTTTAATTCATATTTTACTGAGAGTTTTGCTGCTGAATTCTTACAAATGCCTATTTATTATTTACTTATATAATCATAATTTTATCTTTTAATTTGACTTAAAAAGTACATGAGACTTGTTAACCATAATTTATCCTTGCATTTATGAAATTAACCTTATCTTGTCATAATGATAGCTTCTTATGATTTTAGTACAATGCTGGATTCAACATTCAAAGATGTCACTTTTAAAAAATATTTTTAAAAGTTTATGTATTTATTTATTTTGATTATGCTGGGTCTTCATTGCTGTGCTCAGTCTTTCTCTAGTTGTGGTGAGTAGAGACTACTTTTCTGTAATAGTTGCTGTACATGGGCTTTTCATTGTGGTGCCTTTTCTTGCTGTGGACCACAGGTTATAGGGCTTGCCAGCTTCAGAAGTTGTGATGCATGGGTTTAGTTGCCTCACAGCATGTATCAGTGGTCAAACCCATTTCCACTGCATTGGCAGGCAGATTCTTAGCCACTGGACAACCAGGGAGACCCCTAAGATATTTTTAAGTAGAATTTTTGCATCTGAGTTCATTAATGATTTTGACTTTAGTCACCTTTCTGTGTTAGTTCAGGTTTTTGTATATAGACAATGCTGGTTTCTAAAAATGTATATCTATAATCTATAATCCTTAGACTAACCGAATTTATGTGTTCTGGTTGTTTAGTAGAACTTCAAGTGTAAAACTGTCTGGACATGTGACCTTTTAAAAAGTAGACTTCCAGTTTAGTCATGGTGTCAGGTCCATTTTCTCCTTTACCCTTGGTCAAATTTATAACATATTCCTAGAAAATCACCCATTACCTTGTAATTTTCAAATGAATTCATTTAATGTGGCATATATTTATTTCTTCTTTAACCACCTTTGCCCAAAATTTGTCTATTTTGTTCATTATTTTAAGGAACTAGCTCTTGCTTTTACTTATCCTCTTTCATCTACTTTTTTTTTCCTTTTTCTTAAATTGGCTCTTTATGGTGTCCAGCACTATAGTGATGAGAGTGAGGCACCCTCCTTGGGTACAGAATTTAAGGGATGCTAAAAAATTCTGTAGTCAAGAGAAAAAATTTAATGCAGTATTTAAAAAATTAAAATAAATGCAAAAATCCATAATGGATTTAAATTCCAAATAAAGACAGCATCATTATTACTGTTCTTTCCTTTTTGCCTCAGCTCCAACATGGCTCAACACAGAGCTGCTTCTTAGTTCATTTATTTTCAATCTTGAAGAAAGCCTTTCAGAGTGTGGAAATGGTAGACCACTCTATGTTCTCTAAGGCTATGAAACCCCTCTTAGGCATCTTTGGTGAACTGTGCTATATATTTTTTTAAGTGAACATTTTTTAAGAATCTTTTAAGACATATCAGTGATGGATACAAAGATGCCCCCAAAAGATTAAATTCTAGAAGAAAGACTTTATGTTCAAATGTGAAAAGTTTAGATGACATTAGAGAAAAAATTCACAGAAAAGATTATCTGACAAAAAATAGCAGCTTACAGTTTTAATGCTTCTGGAATAACAGCTAAAATCCACCAGGTGGTGGAATAAAATGAGTTACAGTGCAGTTTAGCTCACATATTTTCCTATTCAGAAATGTAATTTTACAGAGAAAGTGATAATTATATATTTACATTTTTATTAGCCTATTCATGAATTTTCCATTGTATCTTTAATTTTTACAAATGAGAATGTATGTATTGAAAGATTAAAGATATTTAACCACCTTACATCCTTTCTAGTGCATGGCAGTGTATAAACAAACAGAAGAAAAGCTCTCATTTAAAATAGGTCCAGGAATTCAATTTAAAACAAAAGAAAACAAAAAACCAGAGGCAAACCCTCCTACAAAATGATTATCTTAATCTATCAAGTTTTAGTAGAAAAACGAGGCACTGGTATTAGATTCCTTGGCTAGAATTATTGTATGAAAGATTAAGATTATACTCTTTTTTGTTGTGTGACCTATTTTCTCCTATTAAGAAAATTTTGAAGCCTGAGACAATTGATCTGAATGTGTATATATCTTTATTCATTTTTAATAATTATAACAATTGTGTTTCTATTAAAACATATCAAAATGATGTTTTAACATGAATCCAATTTTAGGTTCAAATGTCTTGCTGTTAAATCACAGAATTCATCAATATATTAAAGGCATCATGATACTTCCAAATCTACATACATACGGCTTTTCATCATGTTCCATCATCTAACAATGTCATCACAGGATGAAGATGAATTCAGACACAGGTTGATTAACAACCTTTGTTGACCTAACTAGGAACTTCAGAATTCTCAAAAGAAATAAAAGATTGAATGACTGCCCCTGAGGAATTTACAACCTAATGGAATTAATAGTACAGTAATGGTTATAGTTTAATGCTAATAATAAAAATACATGTAACTCACAAATATTTAAACAAATGTATACAATATATTATGAACTAAAATACTATCGTGTTTAAACACTGCATGCATTTAATTTATAAGCATCTGAGTGCCTACTAGGTGCAAAGTATTATGTTAGGTACTAAAATATTTTTTCTTCTTGAATTTATAATCAAATGGATGACCTAGTTTAGGTTAATTTGCTGACTCTATACTAAATAAAGATAGTTAATAAAATAGCATATTTTACTATTCAGTTGGATTTTTAAAAATAAAAATATAACCTAATATTAAATTATAAACATTATACTGATTATTATTTCCAGTGAATGTTAGCTTTGCAGTTTTCTATTCTTGAAAAAGAATAAAGAAAATTTGGGATGTAATCTTATTAACTATGCCAAAAAGTTTCCTGCTGTTCTTATTTATTGGAGTTCATTGACTTGGAAGGATAAATAACTGTTGAATTAAAAACATTTGCCTCACTCTCACCCAAATCTCACAATACTTTAAAAATTTTTATTTATTTTTAAATTATAAAGTTTAGTTGGGCTTCCCTGGTGACTCAGATGGTAAAGGACCCACCTGTGATACAGGAGATCTGGGTTCTATCCCTGGGTTGGGAAAATCCCCTGGAGGAGGGCATGGCAACTCACTCCAGTATTCTTGCCTGGAGAATCCCCATGGACAGAGAACCCTGGTGAGCTACAGTCCATGGAGTTGCAAAGAGTCGGACACAACTGAGTGACTAAGTACAGCACAGCACATAGTTGATTTACAATATGTTGATTTCTTTTGTGCAAAGAAGTGACTCATTAAACATGTATATATTATTTTTAACATTCTTTTCTAATACGTTTTGTCACAGGATATTGAATATAGTTCTTTGTGCTACACAGTAGGGTATTATTTTTTATTCATTCTATATATAATAGTTTGCCTCTGCTAATCCCAAACTCCCAATCCTTCCCTCCCAAGCCCTCCTCCTGTTTGGTAACCACAAGTCTGTTGTCTGTATCTGTGAGACTTTTTGTTTCATAGATATATTGATGTGTCATATTTTAGATTCCGCATGTAAGTGGTATCATATGATATTTGTCTTTCTGACTTTATTCACTTAGGATGATAATCTCTAGATCTATCCATGTTGCTGCAAATGGAATAATTTCTTTTTTTTTTTTTATGGCTGAGTAATGGATGACTCTACATATGGACATCACCAGATGATTAATACTGAAATCAGATTGATTATAATCTTTGCACCCAAAGATGGAGAAGCTCTATATAGTCAGCAAACACAAGACTTGGCGCTGACTCTGGCTCATATCATGAACTCCTTATAACAAAATTCAGACTTAAATTGAAGAAAGTAGGGAAAACCACTAGACCATTCAGGTATGACCTAGATCAACTCCCTTATTATTATACACTGAAAGTGGCAAATAGATTCACAGGATTAGATCTGATAGACAGTGCCTGAAGAACTATGGATGGAAGTTCATAACATTGTACAGGAGGCTGTGATCAAGACAATCCCAAAGAAAAAGAAATGCAAAAAGGTAAAATGGTTGTCTGAGAAGGCCTCACAAATAGCTGAGAAGAGAAGTGAAAGGCAGAGGAGAAAAGAAAAGGTATATCCATCTGAATGCAGAGTTCCAAAGAATAGCAAGGAGAGATAAGAAAGCCTTCCTCAGTGATCAGTGCAAAGATAGAGAGGAAAACAATAGAATGGGAAAGACTAGCGATCTCTTTAAGAAAATTAGAGATACCAAGGGAATATTTCATGCAAAGATGGGCACAATAAAGGACAAACAGTATGGATCTAACAGAAGCAGAAGATGTTAAGAAGAGGTGGCAAGAATACACAGAACTATACAAAAAAGATCATCATGCCCAGATACCACGATGGTGTGATCACTCACCTTGAGTCAGACATCCTGGAATGCAGAGTCAAGTGGGCCTTAGGAAGCATAACTACGAACAAAGCTAGTGGAGGTGATGGAATTCCAGTTGAGCTATTTCAAATCCTAAAAGATGATGCTGTGAAAGTGCTGCATTCAGTATGCCAGCAAATTTGGAAAACTCAGCAGTGGCCACAGGACTGGAAAAGGTCAGTTTTCATTCCAGTCACAAAGACAATGCCAAAGAATGTTCAAACTACTGCACAGTGCATTCATCTCACATACTAGCAAGATAATGCTCAAAATTCTCCATGCTAGGCTTCGACAGTATGTGAATCGAGAACTTCCAGATGTACAAGCTGGATTTAGAAAAGTCAGAGAAACCAGAGATCAAATTGCCAACATCCTTTGGATCATAAAAAAAGCAAAAGTATTCCAGAAAAACATCTACTTCTGCTTCATTGACTATGCCAAAGCCTTTGACTGTGTGAATCATGACAAACTGGAAAATTCTTCAAGAGATGGGAATACCAGACCACCATGCATAGCTACAGGTCAAGAAGCAACAGTTAAAGTCAAACATATAACAATGGACTGATTCCAGATTGGGAAAGGAGTAAGTCTAAGGCTGTATACTGTCACCCTGCTTATTTAACTTCTATGCAGAGTACATCATGCAAAATGACTTACTGGATGAAGCACAAGCTGGCATCAAGATTGTCAGGAGAAATATCAATAACCTCAAATATGCAGATGACACCACCCTTATGGCAGAAAGCAGAGAGGAACTAAAGAGCCTCTTGATGAAAGTGAGAGAGGAGAGTGAAAAAGTTGGCTTAAGACAACATTAAAAAAACTAAGATCATGGCATCCAGTCCTATCACTTCATGGCAAATAGATGGGGGAAACAATGGAAACAGTGAATTTATTTTATTTGGCTCCAAGCTCACTGCAAATGTTGACTACAGCCATGAAATTAAAAGAGACTTACTCCTCGAAAGAAAAGCTGTGACCAACCTAGACAGCATATTAAAAAGCAGAGGCATTACTTTGCCAACAAAGGTCCGTCTAGTCAAAGCTGTGGTTTTTCCAGTAATCATATATGGATGTGAGAGATGGACCATAAAGAAAGCTGAGTGCTGAAGAATGGATGCTTTTGAACTGTGATGTTGGAGAAGACTCTTGAGAGTCCTTGGACTGCAAGGAGATGAAACCAGTCAATCCTCAAGGAAATCATTCCTGAATATTTGTTGGAAGGACTGATGCTGAAGATGAAGCTCCAATACTTTGGCTACCTGATGTGAAGAGTTGACTCACTGGAAAAGACCCTGATGCTGGGCAAGATTGAGGGCAGGAGGAGAAGGGGATGACAGAGGATNGAAGGACTGATGCTGAAGATGAAGCTCCAATACTTTGGCTACCTGATGTGAAGAGTTGACTCACTGGAAAAGACCCTGATGCTGGGCAAGATTGAGGGCAGGAGGAGAAGGGGATGACAGAGGATGAGATGGTTAGATGGCATCACTGATTCAGTGGACAGGAGTTTGAGCAAGCCTCAGGAGTTGGTGATGGACAGGGAAGCCTGGCTGGCATGCTGTAGTCCATGGGCTTGCAAAGAGTTGGACACAACTGAACTGAACTGAATAGAGTATATGAGTTTGCTTCTTTGGTCAGGAAGTTTCCCCGGAGAAGGGAATGGCTACCCACTTCAGTATTCTTACCTGAAAAATTCCATGGACAGAGGAGCCCAATGCGCTACAGTTCATGGGATTATAAAGAGTTGGATACAACTGAGTGTACACTCATGGCAACTCTTTTTAATTTTTTGAGTAACCTCCCCACTATTTACATAATAGTTACACCAATTTACATTCCCACCAACCGTGTTTGAGTTACCTTTTCTCCACATCCTCTCCAGCATTTGTTATTTGTAGACTGTTTAATGATGGCCATTCTGACTGATGTAAATCTCATAATCTTTGATTTTCATGAAGCTCCTGGTGTCTTATCACTTTCTCAGTCTCCATTTCCATCCCCCATTCACAGTTCACTTTATGCTCTGGCTTTGGGCAGTTTCATTCATTCTCATACTTGCAGTGACTCCTAAACCAATATCTGTAAAATTGACCTTGTGACTAGCATTTCTAATTAATCTCTAAACATTTCTTGCTATTCATATTCCACCTAAAATTCAACCACTGAAACCAAACTCATCATCTTGCCTTCTTAAAGGCATCATTTTCTAAATCTCTTATTTCTTTTGGTGTAATAAGAGTGTTTGTGTGTTAGTTGCTCAGTCGTGTCCAACTCTCTGTGACTCCATAGACTGTGTCCATGGAATTCTCTTGGCAAGAACATTGGAGTGGGTTGCCATTCTCTTCTTCAGGGGATCTTCCCTCCCAGGGATCAAACCCACATCTCCCACATTGTAGGCAGATTCTTTACCATCTGAGCCATCAGGGAAGCCCAATAAGAGTGCCATGTATGTTTTTATGGAATGTACCCTGTACAAAAGGACTCAGCTGAGGATTGAGCAGAAGGTGGAACTATTCTGTTCACAAGCGGTGCACTTGGGTGCAGGCTGTTTCAGCCTTACGTCTTTTAATACTTCCTCTAACCAGAGAGGATTCTTTTGTCTGGTTCGTGCATGGGGGCATATTTGCTTTTGGAGGCCCTGAGTCTGATCACCTTTTTCTTCTAGTCACCTATTTCAGAAACTCAGACTCTGCATTCATTCTTCCCTCTTTTTTGTCCCCTATATATATGTTGCATTTATCCTTATCCATTTTCATGCACACTGCTAGGAGCCCAGTGCACCCAAAGCTTCATTCCTGAACTGTTCTAATAATTTTTTCATTTAACTCTTCCGTTTTATCCTTGCTTCGCTCCTGTCTTTCCTTCACCCTGCTACAGATTACCCTTCATTGAAGCATAGTTTTATTTTGTCATTGCACTGCTCAAAAACTTCACTGTCCATTTCTGCCTATATTATTAAGAACAAACTCTTCAACCTGTCATTTTTCCAATAGCCATGGTGCAGTATCTTGTGTCGGTGCAGTATCTTGTGTCTTGTAATCACTTAGTAAATATTTATTAAATTATTTAAGATCTCCTGTGATATTTTCCCAATGCCCACCTTCCACTTAGGTTCAACTTGTACCCTGTGTGTACGCTTGGCACCACTGTGAATTACTGATATTCACAGAACTGGTGCCCAACTGTCCTGCATTTATCTCCTTGGTGTTGCTGATTCATTCACCTGGGGCACTATCCATGTTCATTCTCCAAAAATCTATTCCTCTCTTTATACTTTCTTTGTTCTGTTCCTGTCCTTGTCCCTTCCTTCCTTTAGACTGAATGACAGCTGTTTTTAAAATTTTAATCTATTTACTAATTTTTGGCTGCACTGGATCTTTTTGCTTTCTGCGGGCTTTCTCTAGTTGCTGCAAGCTCAGGCCACTCTCTGGTTGAGGCGCACTGGCTTCTCATTTTGGTGGCTTCTCTTGTGGAGCACAGGCTCTAGCACGTGCAGGCTTCAGCAGCCATGGGATATGGGCTTAGTTGCTCTGCAGCATATGGAATCTTCTTGGACCAGGGATTGAACTTGTATCCCCTACATTGGCAGGCAGATTCCTATCCACTATGCCATCAGGGAAGTCCTGAATGACACCTTTATTATGGCTCACTTATAATTTTATTTTCTTGTTTTAAAATCATCTTTGGTTTGTTCCTTCCATGAGATGTTGAGCTTCTTGAGGGTAACAAGTCTTTGTTGTCTTTGCCTCCTCTTGTACCCCAGATTCAAAGAGGAATATATAATCAAAAATGTTTGTTAGTTGAAAACCATCACCCAGTTTTAAATATGCACAGAAGACAGATTGACTAACCATTCAGCTTTGTAGAAGAGATACCATTACTTAAANAATGTTTGTTAGTTGAAAACCATCACCCAGTTTTAAATATGCACAGAAGACAGATTGACTAACCATTCAGCTTTGTAGAAGAGATACCATTACTTAAAATTTTTTTCCTGATAGCAGTAGACAAAAGTAAGAACAGATTTTGGTATTATTAGGATTAATATGTGAAATGTGATTGAAATAATTATTCCACTTTTTTTGGTAGAAAGATGCTGAATTCCAGGAACATGAAAAGATTCTGTCTCCAGATTTTCTTTCAGTTGCCCAGATCACTGAAATACTAGCAGAGGATGTAGATGGAGTTCAACAGTAAGTACTTTGATATCACAACCAAATATGGAACAGTTCTAGTTCTGCATCTATAAATGGAAAAATACGTAAACACATTTTAAACCTTTTTCAAAATATGTGTTATTATATTGTGCACGGATATATATATCCAGACTCTGGAACACAAAAATTCTCAAACTGACTTTTTGCACTGCTCAGCAGTCTTCTTTATGGGAGAAGTGGATTTCAAACCAACTTGTTATCTTAACACAGAATAGGGATTTATTGTTAAAAACAGCCATTAGCATATGTTCTGTTTCATTTGTAAAACCGACAGTATACATAAGAACCTCCAGGTCTTCCGTCTCATCATGACAAGAGTGAGATGTATTTTCTGTAATATTAATAGTCAATACATGTATAATTTCGGTAATCCTGAATATTAGCTATCCACCTGTGATTTTTTATTGGATACGAAGCTATACTAAGTATTCTAATCTCACATTTTGTTTAAATATGGGAATATAACTGAATCTATAGGCATCAGTTCTAATACAGGTACATCTTATTTTTAAAGCCATTGATTTCTACAATAGATCATTTACTCAGAAATCTTAGATATACTCAGATATATTCACCACACAAATGCCTAAACGGTGTTTTTAGTAACATTCATTTAAAAAATTATCTCACTCTAATAATGGAAGCCTGATTAGTTGTAATATATAGAGAGTGGGAATGATGTGATGATGTTCTGGACAGTAATGTTCCAGGGTAAGATTTCCGTAGGCCAGTCATCTGGATGCAAACAGAGTGTTGTAAACCATAATGGCAAATAGAAAATGACTCTGTCAATGGTTATCATTTGCAGATCATAATATCAAATATTATGGAATAGAGGTGATTTACGGCTAAGAAGGAAATATGACAATTTTAATGGGTGGAGGAGAAGTTTGAGAAGGCAAAGCATATTAAGAGCAGGCAAATGACACTGACAGGCCTTTTCCTGAGGTGCTCTTCACCTGCACTGCCTTCAAATCCTGCTAGAAATCTTGGTGGTCTGTGATTTGGCCATACAGCTTACTATCTGCCTTTTTAGAAGTGTGAGTCAATGAAAAATTTCATAGATGTCAAGTAATAATTTCAAGGTCATTTTACCATTTTTATAGAAACAGATACTCTTTGGGAATTCTTGTTTTTTAGTGCCAGAATTAATTAGAAAAATTCATTTATTGTATTAATATCACTGATTACTTAGCCATATTATTTTGGACTTCTAGGTAACCCCAAATGTTGTCATTGAAATGTAAAAAATAGATATTTAATACTAAGCAGATAGAGTAATATGATGTAAATGACACATTTAATATAGTTTATAGTTTATAATTTAATTGTATTGAATAGTAAATAAAATATATTGTTTAAAAGTAGTTAATAAAACTTATTGCACAAATGCTGTTTAGACTTACGTATTTCTCATCACATCTTAATTGTAATGTTTATATAACAATCTTTTTGACAATTTTTTCAATTATTTTCTCTTTTTTGTTAAATATCTAATTTCTAAAAGTATTTTTCATCTCTAAGAGGTGAGATCTAGGAGAAAGTAAATGATTCAAGGAGTGATACAGAAGTTAGCAACATAGAAACAACCCACGCTAAACAGCAGGTTGACCTAAAAGGTCATTCTTTCAGGATATGTCATTGACCATCTGATTAATAGAATTCACCTGAAGCAATCTCAGATTATAGGACATCAATTTTGGATAAACGACATCAGTGTTATGCCAGGAACCATTTCTTAGCAGAGTAATTTTCTTGAGATTTTTTTACATGATTTTTTAAACAGTAATCCTGAAATATTTGCAATCAGTCATTCACTTTCCATTTAAAATAGCATTATTATAAGTTAGGATTATATACCTTTCAAAATGACAGAAATATAATTGAAGTATCCTGTCACCAACTGGCAAAAGTATGCCAAAAATCATACAATCTAGGAAGCTAAGAAAATGAAAGTGTTAGTCACTCACTCCTGTCTGACTCTTTGCAACCCCATTGACTGTAGCCCGCCAGGCTCCTCTGTCCATGGAATTCTCCAGGCAAGAATATTGGAGTGGGTAGCCATTTCTTTCTCCAGGGAATCTTCTTGACCCAAGAATCAAGCCAGGTCTCCCACATTGTAGGCAGATTCTTTACCATCAGAGCCCCTAGGGAAGCCCCTGCAAAGCTGTAGTGAAGTGAAGTCGTTCAGTTGTGTCCGACTCTTTGCGACCCCATGGACTGTTGCCTACTGGGTTCCTCCATCCATGGGATTTTCCAGGCAAGAATACTGGAGTGGGATGCCATTTCCTTCTCCAGAAGATCTTCTCAACCCAGGGATTGAACCTGGGTCTCTCACATTGTAGGAAGATGCTGTACTATCTGAGCCACCAAGGAAGTCCTGCAAAGCTATAAACCTACTTAAATAAATTATAGGACATCAGCACATTCCCTTACCTTTTAACATTAAAAATTTTGCTCCGTAAAAGCAACCAATCAAATGAAACTTTAAAGTATTATTAAAATATATTTCTTGAATATACTTCAAGCAAGGATAAATATCTAGGTACATTTCTCATCTCCTAACTGCTGTCATTCATGTTTTCATGTAACCCTGATTTTATGTACAGATCCATGCAAATCCCTTTTGAAAAAAAGATAAAGACTAAATTGAAAATAACTATTTAAACATAGAAATAATGTGGAGTGATCTTTTAATAACCTTTCTATAACTGGTTTCCATGAGCTGTTCAGCTCTTGCCTTAAGGCTTATTTCTGCATGTCATCATATTCAAAAAATGAAAGGTATTCCAATTTCAAGAGCATACAAGAATAATGTAATATTTTTACTGAAATTCTTGGTGAGATAAAGTAGGTAGTTACATCACCTATCACTATAGCAAAACTTCCTAGATCACTATTAAGCATCTTTTTCTTTCCCTGCATTCTCCTGTGCTACATCAGTGGCCATTTCACTATTCTCCTCTGTCCCCTCTCTCTTTATCCCTAGAGGAAAAGCTTACAAATGCCAGTAAAATGCATGGAAACTTTACATTCAAACCACAGCTGTATCTTGTTCCCAGCATCTCCCTGCATAGTTTCCTTTGGAGTGAAATAACTAAGAGAATAGAAATGTTAAATATTTAGCCTGCAGCTCAAGTTGAAGGTTAAGATTCAAATGGTACTTAGGGAAAGCAACGGAGGACAGGGGAAAAGAGAGCAAAAATGGAGGGACCTCAAGGAGATTTCACCAAAATGTTCTCAGGCAGTTGTCTATTAATATACAGTTAAAACATTCAAAAAATAATAATGTAAAGCAAAGGACACATGCAGCTATTTAGGTCAGATGTTTAATTGAAAAAATAACACGCAGATTGCAGATGAAGAATACATTTGGAAGGAAAACTAACTTCTGGAAACAAACAAAAAAATCATTAGACAAAGTTGATGTTTAAAGAGGACATTGATTCCATAAAACAAGAGATTAAAAAAAGAGATTATAAAATATGTTAAAAAGGAGCTGTTAGGACTAAGACAAGAAACTACAGGAAAAAATAAATCCTGGGGAACGAGATGGCAGAGGAGTAGGTGGACGTGGTGTACATCTCTCTCCACGGATACATCAGAAATACACCTTTAGACACAAGTGCATGCAGAACACCAGCTGAGAGCAGACAGGAGTACCTGCCCAGAGGAAAAGAATATATAGAACAATGCAAAGCTCGGTAGAACGAAAGAACTAGGGGGAAAAACAGGAGTGTTAGCGGGACTGGATCTGCCCTCGACGTGTGGCGGAACTGAAGCAGGCGTCCAATCCCCACAGGGGCAATTGTCTGAGTCGGAGGAGAAACATTTAAGACAGAGTGAAACAGATGATCTGTGGAAGCCTAAATGGAATGAGAATCAGACAGTCCTTGCCACAGCCGTACATACCCCGGAAAGGGACAAGGGTACCCTGGAAGGTGCAGCAGCTGGGAGCTGGAGTTTGGGGAGTGTGGAGCGATCCCAGGTCAGGGGCTGCTGTTGACTGCAGAGAGACCAATTGAGAGGAGGTGAGGGAGGAGATTGTGATGGGAAATGCCTGTGGAGGAAAGCCAGGCAGCCATGGAAGTAAGGCAATACTACTGAGTCACACGTAGTGGGTGGAGCCATCACCATAACCTTTCTTTCTCCACAAGCCAGCATTGGCAGCTGAACAATACAGAGGCTGGCCCATCAAATGCCTGATGCACTGAACTACAGAGCAAGACCCCACCCGGTTGCTCCTTTAAGTGCCTGACACGCTGATCTACAGAGTAGGACCCCAGCTAGGGGCGCCCCTCTGTGCATGATGCAACAAAAAACAGAGAAGGACTGCAAGCAAGGGAGCCCTCTAAGTGCCTGACTGAGCGGAGCTACAGAGAAAGACTAGCCAAAGAGGCCTTTTGATTGCCAGCTAAAAAAAATGCTTGAAAAAAAGACTCTGATAGGACCATACTCCTGCGGTGGAAGCAGTCCATATCCCTGCACACTTGGCACCGCCAGGGTCCCCACGAGCCAAGCAGCTGCACTACCTTCACGCTCAGCTCTCATTGGGGCAGAGCTGCCATAAGCATAAAAAGCCTTGCGTCTGTGCGGGCAAGGTCACCTGGGTAGTATCCAACTCATGTGATCCTGTAGACTGTGGCCTGCCAGGCTTCTCTGTTGGGGAAGAGGGTTCTCCAGGCAAGAGTACTGGAGTGTATTGGCTAATACTGGTTGCCATACCCTTCTAGAGCACTATATTTCCTGCTGCCCTAGCCACCAACTCCCCCGAGTACCTGGTGTGGCCAGAACCCCTGCAACCCAAGCAGCTGCACCACCTCCACACTTCACCGGGACAAACCCAAGTCCTCCAGGGCAGCCTCAGGAGCAAACCCCGGTGGACGACCCTCATACAGAGGTGGAAATAAGACCACAATAGAAACCCAGGGGCAGGATGGCTAAGGAAGAAGACCCAAAAGCTTCCCGCCAGCTGTACAAGCTGCAGACTGAATCCACACGATCAACTAGGCAAACTCTGTGTCTATGGAATATATAAAAGATCATTGAGAGCTCCCACAAAAGAAAACATGCTAGTACTGATAGCTGTGGACATTGGAGGCAAGAACACACAGGAGAAGTACCAGATAAGAATCTGAGCTGCCCCAACAGCAGGTCTAGACATCAGCACAGTGTTGGAAGGCATCCTAGGGAGTTGAGGTGGTCTGTTACTCCCAGTGAGGGAAAGGACTCTGATAGCAGGACTCAAGAAAAACACTTGTTAACCTTATGTTTTAACTTGCTCTGTAGACTGTTTTCTATTCCCCTCCCCGCCTTTTTACCCCTCTGTTCTAGTTGTCGATGTTACTGGCACTATGAAATCTGACTCAGCTCTTGAGCTTTTTTTTTTTTCCTCACCTCAGATTCATTTATTATTGCTGTCACTATATTTAGGCTTCTGCAGTTCTCTGAAGTTTTCCCTTTTTTTCTTTAGTTTTAATTTTTAAACCTATTATTTTCTACATTTATTCATTTGTTGGCTTTTCCTCCTGTTCTTTTCCCCTTGCACTTGATCTTTAATGTATATAAATCTTCTTTGTCTACCTCTATTTAACTTTGCATATCTATTTTTCTTTCCTTTTTATCTTTCCTTTTNTCTACATTTATTCATTTGTTGGCTTTTCCTCCTGTTCTTTTCCCCTTGCACTTGATCTTTAATGTATATAAATCTTCTTTGTCTACCTCTATTTAACTTTGCATATCTATTTTTCTTTCCTTTTTATCTTTCCTTTTCTCTCAACATATTTGTTAGTTTTATTTTCATTGCTTTATTCCCCACTTGGCACCTTGCTTTAGTTTTGTTTTCCAGTTTGTGCTTTAGTTAGTTTTGTTCTGGTAGGTATAATTTTTGGTTTCCTTTGTTTGCTGGGTCAATCTGTTGTACTTAATTTTTGTTGGACTGTTTTGATTTTGCTTATGAGTGTATACGTGTATGTGTATATTCAGTCACATTTTTTATTGTTGCTATAAACCACTGCCTCTGCTTGGGGCTTTTGCAGTTCTGTGGAGTTTTCTTTTTCTTCTTCCATTTTTTTTTCTCTTTTTATAATTTTAATTTTCATTTCTTCAAACCTATTATTTTTTTTTCTACTTTTGCTCCTTTGTTTGCTTTTCCTACTGTTCTTTTCCCCTTGTAGTTAATCCTTAATATATATAAATCTTCGACTATCTCTGTTTAACTTTTCATATCTATTCTTTCTTTCTTTTCTTTATTTCCATTCCTCTCAACATTTTGGTGGTTTCATTTTCATTGCTGTATTCCCCAGTTGACACCTTACTTAAGTTTTGATTTACAATTTGTGCTTTAGTTCATTTTGTTCTGGTAGATGTAATTTTTTAGTTTCATTTGTTCACTGGGTTGATTTACTATACTTTATTTTTGTTGGACTGTTTTGATTTTGCTTATGGGTATATATGTATATGTGTATATATTATTGCTATAAACCTCTGTCTCTACGTGGGGCTTTTGCAGTTCTGTGGAGTTTTCCTTTTTTTCTTTCTTCCTCTTTTTTTTTCTTTTTTATAATTTTAATTTTTTTTAAAAAACTTACTATATTTTTACTACATTTATTCCTTTGTTTGCCTTTCCTACTGTTCTTTTCCCCTTTCAGTTAATCTTTAATGTATATAAATCTTCTTTATCTACCTCTATTTAACATTGCATATATATTCTTTCTTTCCTTTCCTCTTAACATATTTGTTAGTTTTGTTTTCATTGTTTTATATAACACACTTGGCACCTTGCTTTAGTTTTACTTTCCAGTTTGTGCTTTAGTTAGTTTTGTTCATAACTGGTAAATATAATTTTTTATTTACTTGGTTAGCTGGGTGAATCTACTGTTCTTGATTTTTGCTGGACTGTTTTCAGTTTAATCATGGCTTTATATGTGTATATGTATATTCCATTATTTTAATTATTATTTGCCTGATTTAATAGCTGCCATTTGTCTGGGGTTCATCTTTGGTTTCTCATTTTTGGATATTTCTTTTAATTTCACTTAATGCCATAAAAAAACCACTTGTGAAATCTTTGTTCCTGACCAAATTTCAAGCCCTGAGACTTTGGAGTGGGAGCACTGACTCCAAATCCTAGACTACCAGAGAACTAACCATAGGGAGTATGAAACAGTGAGAACTCACAGAAAGGAAACCACTTCAATATAAGACCTGGCATCACCCAACCACCAGTAACACTCTATGCAGAACCCCTCATCTAAAAAACAAACAAAAACAAAAATACAAACCCAGTTATCAGCAAACAGGATTACCACGCCCTTCAGCCTTGCCCATCAGAGGAAAAACAAACAAACAAAAACTCAGCACAAATCTCATCCTATAAGAAGCTTAAACAAACCACTAGACCAAATTTCAGTTCAATTCAGTTCACTTGCTCAGTCATGTCCGACTCTTTGCGACCCCATGAATCACAGCAAGCCAGGCCTTCCTGTCCATCACCCACTCCCGGAGTTTAATCAAACTCATGTCCATCAAGTCAGTGATGCCATCCAGCCATCTCATCTTCTGTCATCCCCTGCTCCTCCTGCTCCCAATCCCTCCCAGCATCAGAGTCTTTTTCCAGTGAGTCAACTCTTCGCACGAGGTGGCCAAACGATTGGAGTTTCAGCTTCAGCATCAATCCTTCCAGTGAACACCCAGGACTTTAGGATGGACTGGTTGGATCTCCTTGCATTCCAAGGGACTCTCAAGAGTCTTCTCCAACACCACAGTTCAAAGCATCAATTCTTCGGTGCTCAGCTTTCTTCACAGTCCAGCTCTCACATCCATACATGACCAATGGAAAAACCGTAGCCTTGACTAGACAGACCTTTGTTGGCAAAGTAATATCTCTGCTTTTCAATATGCTATCTAGGTTGGTCATAACTTTCCTTCTAAGGAGTAAACGTCTTTTAATTTCATGGCTGCAACCATCTGCAGTAATTTTGGAGCCCCCCCCCAAACAAAGTCTGACTCTGTTTCCCCATCTATTTCCAATGAAGTGATGGGACAAGATGCCATAATCTTAGTTTGCTGAGTGTTGAGCATTAAGCCAACATTTTTACTCCCCACTTTCACCTTCATCAAGAGGTTTTTTTGGTACCTCTTAACTTTCTGCCATAAGATGGTGTCATCTGCATATCTGATGTTATTGCTGTTTCTCCTGGCAATCTTGATGTCAGCTTATGCTTCTTCCAGCCCAGCGTTTCTCATGATGTACTCTCCCTAGAAGTTAAATAAGCAGGGTGACAATATCCAGCCTTGACATACTCCTTTTCCTATTTGGAACCAGTCTGCTGTTCCATGTCCAGTTCTAAATGTTGCTTCTTGATGTGCATATAGGTTTCTCAAGAGTCAGGTCAAGTGGTCTGGTATTCCCATCCTTCAGAATTTTCCACAGTCTATTGTGATCCACACAGTCAGAGGCTTTGGCATAGTCAATANGTGAGTCTGAGTGAACTCCGGGAGTTGGTGAGGGACATGACTGTCTCTTATACACATCTTCTTCACAGTCCAACTCTCACATCCATGCATGACCACTGGAAAAACCATAGCCTTGACTAGACGGACCTTCGTCGGCAAAGTAATGTCTCTGCTTTTGAATATACTATCTAGGTTGGTCATAACTTTTCTTCCAAGGAGTAAGCGTCTTTTAATTTCATGGCTGCAGTCACCATCTGCAGTGATTTTGGAGCCCCCCAAAATAAAGTCTGACACTGTTTCCACTGTTTCCCCATCTATTTCCCATGAAGTGATGGGACCGGATGCCATGATCTTCGTTTTCTGAATGTTGAGCTTTAAGCCAACTTTTTCACTCTCCTCTTTCACTTTCATCAAGAGGCTTTTTAGTTCCTCTTCACTTTCTGCCATAAGGGTTTAGATCACTTAAAAAGAAAAAAATTCTGTGAGTACGCCACTGAGCTAAGTAAATAGTGGAAAAAACTTGAATGTCAAGGGAGGGTGACTTTTACTGAGGAGTAGCACCTATGAAGGCCCTGAGGAGTGAAACAGTGCCCCAGGACTAGAGAACCACCAACCATCAGTATTTCCACAGCTAGAGATGGCACCGGCAATGCGGACAAGGTAGCAAGGGGAAGGGGCCTGGGAGGCACGCCAAGGAACGTGAACCTAAATCCAGAGGTAGAGAGATCATCTTCTCCTTAGAAGTGGCAATCACATTCCTTTATGGCCAGAATCAGCAATATATATATATATATATATATATTTTTTTTTTTTTTAAATAAAGGGCCAGAGTGTTGCTCTTTGAGGTTTTGCAGATCACATATAGGATATGATGCTTAGTCTTCTTCCTCTTCTTTTTCTCTTTTTTATCACCTTTTAATAATGTAAAAATCTCTGGTTACTGGTAGGTATGTAAGCATAGGCTGCTGGCCATGTGCTGCCCACAGGTCATAGTTTGTTGAACCCTGCTTTTGGACACAGCCCCCAGTCCAACCCAAACTTGTGCACCAGTCTGACTGGTCAAATTATCTCTTAAACTTTAATGATTAATTAAGATCAATATATATTATCTCACTTAATCTGCACAACAATCTATTTATAAACTAGATTAATGATTTTTTTTAATTGAGTGAAACTTTAAGACAAGCCATAATGCCAAAATCCTTCACCCATTTCTTATTCTCTGTTACAATTTTGTTAAACTTTAAAAAGTAAAGTGTGTGTGTGTGTGTGTGTGTGTGTATGTGTGTGGGGGGGCGGGGGGGGCGGGNTACTTTGGCCACCTGATGCAAAGAGTTGACTCATTGGAAAAGACTCTGATGCTGGGAGGGATTGGTGGCAGGAGGAGAAAGGGACGACCGAGGATGAGACGGCTGGATGGCATCACGGACTTGATGGACATGAGTCTGAGTGAACTCTGGGAGGTGGTGATGGACAGGGAGACCTGGTGTGCTGCGATTCATGGGGTTGCAAACAGTCGGACAGGACTGAGCGACTGAACTGAACTGAACCAACCCGGGGAGTTTCCCTTTCAGTTTCCTATCATTTTGCCTTTTCATACTGTTCTAGGGGTTCTCCAGGCAAGAATACTGAAGTGGTTTGCCATTCCCTTCTCCAGGAGACTACATTCTGTCAAACCTCTCCACCATGACCCTCCCATCTTGGGTGGCCCCAGACTGCATGGCTTAGTTTCATTGAGTTATCAAGGCTGTGGTCCTTGTGATCAAATTGGCTAGTTTCCTGTGATTATGGTTTCAGTGTGTCTGGCCTCTGGTGCTCTCTCACAACACCTACCATCTCTCTTGGGTTTCTCTTACCTTAGACGTCGGGTATCTCTTCCTGGCTGCTCCAGCAAAGTGCTGTCGCTGCTCCTTACCTTGAATGAGGGGTATCTCCTCATGGCCACCCCTCCTGACCTTGGTCGTGGAATAGCTCCTCTCGGCCCTCAGCTCCTTGGGCGTGTGGTAGCTCCTCTTGGCCACCGCCCTGACCTCAGGCCTGTGGTACCTCCTCTCGCCTGCTGTCCCTGACCTCTATCGTTGGGTAGCTCCTCTTGACCACCACCCCTCCCCTCGGAAGTTGGGTAAATCCTCTTGGCCCCAGCCCCTGAACTCAGACGTGGGGCAGCTCCTCTCGGCCGCTCCTGTGCCAACACAGCCTGGCACTCTTGTTCCTGCCCCTGACCTTGGGTGAGGGGTAGCTCCTCGGACCAACTTTAGGAGGTCAGAAACCAAAAAGAAGAAATAATTCAACCTTGAAGCCTGGGAAAAGGAGACCTCAAAGAGTCAGTTTTTAAAAAAACGAAAAAACAGAGAAATACTACACAAATGAAGGTACAAACTAAAAACACAGAAATCCAAATGAATGAAGATGATATAGGCAAACTACCTGAAAAACAATTCAGAATAATGATAGTAAAGATGATCAAAAACCTTTAAAAAAAAGAATGGATAAAATGCAAGAATCAACTAACACAGACCTAGAAAATTTAAAGAATAAACATATAGAAACAGTGAACAGAATTACTGAAATTAAAAATACTCTAGAAGGAATCAATAGCAAAATATCTGAAGCAGAAGAATGAATCAGTGAGCCGGAAGATAAAATGGTGGAAATAACTTCTGAAGAGCAAAATAAAAAGAATGAAAAGTGCTGAAGATAGTCTCAGAGACCTCGAACAGTATCCAATGCACCAACATTTGAACTATAGAGGTCCCACAAGAAGAGAAAAAGAAAGATTGTGAGAAAAATTTTGAAGAGATTATATTTAAAAATTCCCCCAACATGGAAAAGGAAAGTACAAGAGCCAAAGAGTCCCATATAGGATAAACCCAGAGAAAAATATGCCGTGACACATACTAATCAAACTAACAAAGACTGAACACAAAGAATATTAAAAGCAGCAAGGGAGAAGCAACAAGTAACATAGAAGGGAAACCCCATACAACTAACAACTGATCTTTTAGCAGAAACTCTGCAGGCCAGAAAGGAATGGAAGGATATATTTAAAGTATTTAAAGGGAATAATCTACAGCCAAGATTACTATACCTGGCAAGGATCTCATTCAAAATTGATGGAGAAATAAAAAGCTTTTCAGACAAGCAAAAGTTAAGANCTCTGCAGGCCAGAAAGGAATGGAAGGATATATTTAAAGTATTTAAAGGGAATAATCTACAGCCAAGATTACTATACCTGGCAAGGATCTCATTCAAAATTGATGGAGAAATAAAAAGCTTTTCAGACAAGCAAAAGTTAAGAGAATATAGTATCACCAAACCACCTTTACAACATATGTTATATAGTCAAGAAATATAAGAGATGAAAAAAGATCTACAAAACCAACCGCAAACAATTAGGAAAATGGCATTAGGAACATATATATCAATACTTACTTTAAATGTAAATGGATTTAACCCAAAAGACACAGACTGGCTGAATGGATACAAAAACAAGACCCATATATATAATGTCTACAAGAAACCCACTTCAGACCTCAAGAGATCAAAATCTCAAGTGATGTCACTCAGACCTCACTTCAAGCCACCTATAGACTGAAAGTGAGAGGATGGAAAAATATATTTCATGCAAATGGGAAGCAAAAGAAATCTGGAGTAGCAATCATCATATCAGACAAAATAGACCTTAAAATAAAGATTACAAAAGATAAGGAAGGAAACTCCATAATGAACAAGGTATCAATCCAAGAGGAAGATATAATTGTAAATATCTATGGACCCAGCATAGGAGCATTTCAGTACATGAGACAAAAACTTATAGACATAAAAGGAGAAATTCACAGTAACACAATAATAGTAGAAGACTTTAACACCCCAAACACACCAATGGACAGATCATCAAAACAAAATTAATAAGGAAACACGGGTCTTAAATTATACATTATATGAGATGGATCTCATTGATATCTTTAGGATATCCCATCCAAATCCAGAAGAATACACCTTTTCAAATGTACATGGAACATTCTCCAGGATAGACCACATCTTGGGTCATAAATCAAACCTCAGTAAATTTAAGAATATAGAAATCATATCAAGCATCTTATCTGACTACAATGCTATGAGACTAGGTACCAATTACAAGGAAAAGATGTAGAAAACACAAACACATGGAGATTATACTGTGAGTTTCTAAATAACCAACAAGTTATAGAAGAAATCAAATGGAAATCAAAAAATTTCTAGAAACAAATGATGGTGAAAACACAACTCAACCTATGGGTTGCAGCAAAAGCAGTTTTAAGACGGAAGTTTATAGAAATAACATCCTACCTCAAGGAACAAGAAAAGCATCGAATAGACAACCTAACTTTACACCTAAAGCGAGTGGAAAAAGAACAAAACCCCTCAAAATTAGTAGATTGAAAGAAATCATAAAGATCCGAGCAGAAATAAATGGAAAATGAAAGAAACAATAGTAAAGATTAATAAAACTTAAAGCTGGTTCTTTGAGAAGGTAAACAAAATTGACAAACCTTTAGCCAGACTCATCTTTAAAAAAAGAGAGGAGAATCAAATCAACAAAATTAGAAATGAGAAAGCAGTGGTTACGACGACCATGCAGAAATACGAAGGACTATAAGAGACCATTTTGAACAACTATATGGCAATAAAATGGATACCTGTAAGAAATGGACAGGTTCTTTAAAAAGTTCAATCTTACAAGACTGAACCATGAAGAAATAGAAATTACAAGCAACATAATTACAAACACTGAAATTGAAGCTGTGATCAAAAATCTCCAAAAAAACAAAAGCCCAGGATCATATGGCTTCATGGGAGAATTCTATCAAACATTTAGAGAAGAGCTAATGTCTATCCTTCTAAAACTCTTTCAAAAATTTGCAGAGGAAGGAGCACTTCCAAACTCATTCTATGAGGCCAGCATCACCCTGACACCAACGACAAACACAAAAAAAGACACACGAAGACAACACAAACACAACGACTACACAAAAAAAACTACAGGCCAGTATCACTGATGAACATACCTGCAAAAATCCTCAACAAAATTATAGCAAACAGAATTCAGCAACACATCAAAAATCTCATACACCATGATCAAGTTGGGTTTATTCCAGGGATGCAAGGAGTCTTCAATGTTTGCAAATCAATGTGATACACCATATTAACAAATTGAAAGACAAAAACCATATAATCTCAATAGATGCAGTAAAACCTTGGACAAAATTCAGCACCCATTTATGATTAAAAATCTTCAAAACTGGGCATAGAAGGAACCTACCTCAACATAGTAAAGACCTTATGTGATAAGCCTACAGCAGAAATTATTCTCAATGGTGAAAAACTGAAAGCATTCCCCCTAAGATCAGGAACAAGACAGGGGTGTCCACTTTCTCAGCTATTATTCAAAATATTTTGAAAGTCCTAGCTACAGAAGTCAGAGAAGAAAAAGAAAAGGAATCCAGATAGGTAAAGAAAAAGTAAAGTTCTCACTGTTAGCAGATGACATGACACTGTACATAGAAAATCCTAATGATAGTATCAGAAAATTATTGGAACTAATCATTTAATTTACCAAAGTTGCAGGTTACAAAATTCATACACAGAAATCACTTGCATTTCTATATACTAGCAGTGAAAAATCAGAGAAATTAAGGAATCAATCCCATTCACCATTGCAACAAAAATAATTAAATATCTAAGAATAAACTTACCTAAGGAGACAAAAGAACTGTACACAGAAAATTATAAGACACTTATGAAAAAATCAAAGAAGACATAAACAAATGGAGAGATATTCTATCCTCCTGGGTTGGAAGACTCAATAATGTGAAAATGACTATACTACCAAAGGCCATCTACGGATTCAATGCCATCCCTGTCAAATTATTAATGGAATTTTTCATAGAACTAGAACAAAAAATTTCAGAATTCATATGGAAACACAAAAGACCCTGAATAGCCAAAGCAGTCCTGCGAAAGAAGACTAGAGTTGGAGGAATCAACCTTCCTGACTTCTGATTATACTACAAAGCTACAGTCATCAAGACAATATGGTCCTGGCACAAAAACAGAAATACAGACCAATGTAACAAGATAGAAAGCCCAGAAATAAACCCAAGCACCTATGGGTACCTTATTTTTGACAAAGGAGGCAAAAATATACAATGGGGCAAAGACAGCCTCTTCAATAAAGGTGCTGGTAAAACTGGACAGCTACAAGTAAAAGAATGAAATTAGATCACTTCCTAACCCCATACACAAAGATAAACTCAAAATGAATTAAAGACCTAAATGTAAGACCACAAACTGTAAACCTCTTAGAGGAAAGCATAGGCAAAACACGCAATGACATAAATCAAGACAAGATCCTCTCTATGGTCCACCTTCTAGTTTCATTTCATTACAGTTTCTCAGTCATGTCTGACTCTTGGCGACCCCATGGACTGCAGCATTCCAGGCTTTCCTGTCCATTGCCAGCACCCAGAGCTTACTTAAACTCATGCCCATCGAGTTGGTGATGCTGTCCAACCATCTCATCCTCTTTGTCCCCTTCTCCTCCTGCCTTCAGTCTTTCCCAGCATCAGGGTCTTTTCCAGTGAGTCAGTTCTTCCCATCAGGTGGCCAAAGTATTAGAGTTTTAGCTTCAGCATCAGCCCTTCCAATGAATATTCAGGACTGAGTTCTTTAAGGATGGATTGGTTGTATAGGGACTCTCAAGAGTTTTCTCAAACACTACAGTTCAAAAGCATCAATTCTTCTGTGCTCAGGTTTCTTTATCATCCAAATATCACATCCATACATGACTAGTGGAAAAAGCATAGTGTTGACTAGACAGACCTTTGTTGGCAAAGTGATGTCTCTCCTTCTTAATATGCTGTCTAGGTTTGAAATAACTTTTCTTCCAAACATTTTCTTCCATACATTTAATTTCATGGCTAAAGTCACTATCTGCAGTGATTTTGGAGCCTTCCCAATTAAAGTCTCTCACTGTTTCCATTGTTTCCCCATCTATTTGGCATGAAGTGATGGGACTGGATGCCATGATCTTAGTTTTCTGAGTGTTGAGTTTTAAGCCAACTTTTTCATTCTCCTCTTTTACTTTCATCAGGAGGCTCTTTAGTTCTTAGCTTTCTGCCATAAGGGTGGTATCACCTGCATATCTGAGGATATTGATATTTCTCCTGGCAATCATGATTCCAGCTTGTGCTTCATCCAGTCTGGCATTTTGCATGATGTACTCTGCATATAAGTTAAATAAGCAGGGTGACAATATACCACCTTGATGTACTCCTTTCCGTATTTCTAACCAGTCTGTTGTTCCATGTCCAGTTCTAACTGTTTCTTCTTGACCTGCCTCCAGATTTCTCAGGAGGCAGGTCCAGTGGCCTGGTGTTCCCATCTCTTATTTTCCATGGTTTGTTGTGATCCACACAGTCCAAGGCTTTGGTGTAGTCAATAAAGCAGAAGTAGATGTTTTTCTAAAATTCTCTTGCTTTTTCTATGATCCAGTGGATGTTGGCAAATTGATCTCTGGTTCCTCTGCCGTTTCTAAATCCAGCTTGAACATCTGGAAGTTCATGGTTCACGTACTGTTGAAGCCTGGTTTGGAGAATTTTAAACATTACATTACTAGCTTGTGAGATGAGTGCAATTGTGTAGTAGTTTGAACATTGTTTGGCATTGGTTGGAATGAAAACTGACCCTTTCCAGTCCTGTGGCCACTGCTGAGTTTTCTGAATTTGCTGGCATATTGAGTGAGCACTTTCACAGCATCATCTTTTAGGATTTGAAATAGCTCAACTGGAATTCCATCACCTCCATTAGCTTTGTTTGTAGTGGTGTTTCCTAAGGTCCACTTAACTTCTTATTCTAGGATGTCTGGCTCTAGGTGAGTGATTACTCCATCGCCATTATCTGGGTCACAAAGATCTTTTTTGTATAGTTCTTCTGTGTATTCTTGCCACCTCTTCTTAATATCTTCTGCTTCTGTTAGGTCCATACCATTTCTGTCCTTTATCGAGCCCATCTTTGCATGAAATATTCCCTTGGTATCTCTAATTTTCTTGAAGAGATCTCTAGTCTTTTTCATTCTATTGTTTTTCTCTATTTCTTTCCATTGATCAGTGAGGAAGGCTTTCTTATCTTTCCTTGCTGTTCTTTGGAACTGTGCAATTAAATGAGTATATCTTTTCTTTTTTCCTTTGCCTTTTGCATCTTTTCTTTTCTCAGCTATTTGTCCAGCCTCCTTGGACTACCATTTTTGCCTTTTTGCATTTCTTTTTCTTTGGGATGGTCTTGATCACAGCCTCTTGTACAATGTCATGAACCTTTGTCCATAGTTCTTCAGGCACTCTAGTCTATTGGATCTAATCTTTGAATCTATTTGTCACTTTCAGTGTATAATCATAAGGGATTTGATTTATGTCATACCTGAATGGTTAGTAGTTTTCCCTACTCTCTTCATTTTAAGTCTGAATTTGGTGGTATGAATTTGGTGGTATAGAATTCATGATCCGAGCCATAGTCAACTCCCAGTCTTGTTTTCACTGACTGTATAGAGGTTCTGCATCTTTTGCTGCCAAGAATATAATCAGTCTGTTTCGGTATTGACCATCTGGTGATGTCCATTTGTAGAGTCTTCTCGTGTTGTTGAAAGAGGGTGTTTGCTATGACCAGTGCATTCTCTTGACATAACTGTTAGCCTTTGCCCTGTGTTGTTTTGTACTGCAAGGCCAAATTTGCCTGTTACTCCTGGTATCTCTTGATTTCCTACTTTTGCATTCCAGTCCCCTAATGAAAAGGATCTTTATTTGGTGTTAGTTCGAGAAGGTCTTCATAGAACCATTCAACTTTAGTTTCTTCAACATTACCTCCTAAAGTAACTGAAATAAAAACAAAAGTAAACAAGTAGGTCTTGATGAAACTTAAAAGCTTTTGCATAGCAAAGGAAACTATAAGCAAGGTAAAAAGATGACCCTCAGAATAGGATAAAATGATAGCAAATGAA
Source organism: Neotragus pygmaeus (assembly GCA_006410875.1). Taxonomy (NCBI): domain Eukaryota; kingdom Metazoa; phylum Chordata; class Mammalia; order Artiodactyla; family Bovidae; genus Neotragus; species Neotragus pygmaeus. Next base: position 542,310 of record SJYV01046597.1, on the reverse strand, counting down.
ACAATTGACAAAGAATTAATTTCAAAAATATACAAGCAGCTCATACAACTCAGTGCCAGAAAAACAAACAACCTAATCAAAAAGTGGGAAAAGGACTTAAACATACATTACTCCAAAGAAGACATACAGATGGCTAACAAGCACATGAAAAGATGCTCAACATCACTCATTATTAGAGAAATGCAAATCAAAATTACAATGAGATATCACCTCACACTGGTCAGAATGGCCATCATCAAAAAGCCTACAAACAATAAATGCTGGAGAGGGTGTGGTAAAAAGGGAATGCTCTTGCATTATGGTGGGAATGTAAATTGGTACAGGCACAATGGACAACAGTGTTTAGATTCCTTAGAAAACTAGGAATAAAACTACCATATGACTCAGCAATGTGACTCTTGGGCATATGCCCTGATGAAATGAAAATTTCAAAAGATACATGTATCACATTATTCATTACAGCACTATTTGCAATAGGTAGAATATGGAAGCAACCTCTATGTCCTTCGACAGATGAATGGATAAAGAAGTTGTGGTACATATACACAATGGAAAATTACTCAGCCATAAAAACGAACACATTTGAGTCAGTTCTGATGAGGTGGATGAACCTAGAGCCTATTATGCAGAGTGAAGTGAGTCAGAAAGAGAATGATAAATATCCTATTCGAATGCATATATATGGAATATAGAAAAATGATACTGAATAATTTATTCACAGGGCAACAGTGGAGAAACAGACATAGAGAATAGACTTAAGGACGTGGGGTGGGGGAGGAGAAGGTGAGATGTGTGGAAAGAGTAACATGGAGACTTACATTACCATACATAAAATAGATAGCCAAGGGGAATTTGCTGTATGCTTCAGGAAACTCAAACAGGGGCTCTGTATCCATCTCCCTGCNTTGAGTATTGTTTTATTTTCTATGTGGCTAGCTAGTGCTGCCAGCATCATTTTTTTTAACTTTTTAATTTCTATTGGAGTAAACTAGCATCATTCTTGAACAATTCGTACTTCCCTTACTGATTTTGAAATATTACCTCTCATATCCCTGTTTCCATATATATTTGGTCTGTTTCTTTGTTTTCTACCTGTTCCTTGGCCTATTTATTGATTCTAGTAAAATAACACAAGTATTTACTACTATAGAAGTTTTCTTACTGCTTTTCACTTAAGACTAAGTGGTACTATAAACATTGAAAAATGAATCTTGCTGACTGATATCCAATGCAAATGGAAGATGGCTGGCTAGTAAGATAACCTCTCTCCTCAGAGTGCCTGCCCATTCTTTTCTGTATCTATCATTTAATTTCTCTGCTTGACAAAATGTATCAGTTGTGCATGCTTTTATTTGCTTATAACATAAAAACAGATTGTATTGTCTTAAAAATAAAGTTTATGCACATATACACATATGAGATGGCTGGATGGCATCACCAACTCAATGGATGTGAGTTTGGGTGAACTCCGGGAGTTGGTGATGGACAGGGAGGCCTGGCGTGCTGCATTTCATGGGATTGCAAAGAGTTGGACACGACTGAACGACTGAACTGACACATATGTGTGCATGTAAACTATCACATAATGGGACATTGAGAGAGAGAGAATGACTACAGTGTTGGTTGACTCAAGTCCTCAAAATTACCAGGAAGTAAGGCTTAATCTTGGGACTGATTTTTCTAAAACAGCTGCCAGTAGCAGTCAAAGCTACTTATATATGCTTTTGATTTTTGTTCCACAGAAGAAAATTAACCTTACCTTTAGTTATGCATTAACTAGAACAATTTAGGACAGTACCCACTGTAGGTCAGTAATTATAAAGAATGCCATATACAGAAAGGCATTATATAGCATTATGAGAAGAGGCTATGATTACTGTGAAAAGGCTCAGATCTCACTTTGGGGATTGGGGTCTACTCTGATACCACTGTAAATGAAATGTTTCTGAGTTGGATGAGAGTCTGTTAAACATAACATCAGCTTTATTTTTTCTCGAACTTGTTTAATCTTGCTGTATTCATTATTCTGATCATATAATTTATTTCAATATTATAAATGATGACTATCTTTTTTTAAAAATAACTGTATAAAGTTGTCACACAGACACAGACACACACACACACACACACACACACACACACACTCTCTCTCTCTCTCTCTCTCTCTCTCTCTCTCTCTNTCATTATTCTGATCATATAATTTATTTCAATATTATAAATGATGACTATCTTTTTTTAAAAATAACTGTATAAAGTTGTCACACAGACACAGACACACACACACACACACACACACACACACACACACTCTCTCTCTCTCTCTCTCTCTCTCTCTCTCTCTCTCTCTCTTTCTCCCTCAGAAATCACATATAAGCATCAAGGAAATATCAATTCCATCTCTGTACTAACAAGGAGAATGAAAGTCCAGACTGCAAAATGTGAGTATGCCTGCCAGAAACATGGTAGATCAAGCAGAAGTGTGGGGGAAAGTACAAGGAGGATCACACAGTTTAAGATCTGAGAATGAATTTTAAAAATATACTTATTCTCCCAGGTGAAGAGAAAACCCTGAAGTGCCATTCCAAGAACACTTGTTTGCAACAGCAGGACTATATTATAAGATGTGGAGCAGATACTTACTATAACTATAAGAAATAGATTGTTTATGTGATATAAGGACAACCTATTCTACATTTTTCATTTTTCCCACTAATTGAATAAAGGCTAAAAAGTAGAATAATTGACATAAACTTATTTCATATAGAAAATACCTTGTAATATGACCAGGTTTGAGCATTAAACTAGGAGTATACATACAAAGACGATGTGAGGATAAAAATGAAGAGTAGGAAAAAGAAATGTCAGGCAAAGGAAGTACACCAGAAAAATATGGCCATGAACAGACAAAAACATATGCTCAAATATATATATCATGAATTAAGAATAAGAACTCTTGTGAAGTAGTCATAAGAACATAAGACAGAGGTACAAAAAAATTAAGGTAGAGATAAAAAGAAATAAAAGGTGATGAAGCTCTTTTTTTTAAGTATAGAAGGAGAGATCTCATAGAAGTGAAATTTATAAGTAGCCCAAGGGAGAATTAACAATGCTGAAAATACAAGGGACACAGAAGACAGTAATGAGAAAAGCATATAAAGTGAAAAGGAAATTGATTAAAAATTTTTTGAAGAAAAAGAAAATTACAGTATTAGAAAAAATGAGTAAAACATACCTAATTGGAATTCTTAAAAAATAAAACAATAAATATTTAACAATCCAGTTCCAGAACACTGTCAGAGTAAAAGAAACTTGATTGTATAAATGAAAAAAAGACATTGAATTTGAAAGAAAAGAAAAAGTTACTACATTTTACTTCAGAGATAAATAAGAGAAAAAGGAACCTCCCGACAACTGTTGGTGGGAATGTAAACTGATATAGCCATTATGAAGAAAAGTATGGAGATTCCTTAAAAAAAACTAGGACTAAATATACCATATGACCCAGCAACCCCACTACTGGGCATATTCCCTGATAAAACCACAGTTCTAAAAGGCATATGTACTGCAGTGTTCATTGCAGCACTATTTACAATAGCCAGGACCTGGAAGCAACCTAGATGTCCATCGGCTGATGAATAGATAAAGAAGATGTGGTACATATATACAGTGGAATATTACCCAGCTATAAAAAATGAATTTGAGTCAGTTACTAGTAAGGTGGGTGAACCTAGAGCCTACAGAGTGAATTAAATCAGAAAGAGAAAAACAGTATATTAACCCATATATAAGGAATCTAGAAAAACAGTATCAATGAACCTATTTGCAGGGAAGGAATGGAGATGCAGATGTAGAGAATGGACTTGTAAACATGGTGCAAAAGGGAGAGGAAGAGTGGGATAAATGGAGAAAGTAGCATCAACATATAAGTTGCTATATGACACAGGAAGCTAGCCTGGTGCTCTGTGATGACCTACAGGGGTGGTATGAGAAAAGGGAAGGGAGGCCCAAGAGAGAAGATATATATATATAAAATTATGGCTGATTCACGTATTCTATGGCAGAAACCAACACAACATTGTAAAGCAGTTTTCCTCCAATTAAAAAAAGAGAGAGAGGAGAGGAGAGAAATTTAGAAGAAGAAGAAAGAGGAAGTGGGAAAAAAAGAATAATAATTTTCATGTGCTCTCTTTTGAATGCTGTTTTGGATTTAGGATCTTGATATAATCATGGATTTCAAGAATAGTATAGATGTGTATAAGAGACAGCCATATGACTCAGCAATGTGACTCTTGGGCATATGCCCTGATGAAATGAAAATTTCAAAAGATACATGTATCACATTATTCATTACAGCACTATTTGCAATAGGTAGAATATGGAAGCAACCTCTATGTCCTTCGACAGATGAATGGATAAAGAAGTTGTGGTACATATACACAATGGAAAATTACTCAGCCATAAAAACGAACACATTTGAGTCAGTTCTGATGAGGTGGATGAACCTAGAGCCTATTATGCAGAGTGAAGTGAGTCAGAAAGAGAATGATAAATATCCTATTCGAATGCATATATATGGAATATAGAAAAATGATACTGAATAATTTATTCACAGGGCAACAGTGGAGAAACAGACATAGAGAATAGACTTAAGGACGTGGGGTGGGGGAGGAGAAGGTGAGATGTGTGGAAAGAGTAACATGGAGACTTACATTACCATACATAAAATAGATAGCCAAGGGGAATTTGCTGTATGCTTCAGGAAACTCAAACAGGGGCTCTGTATCCATCTAGAGGGGTGGGATGGGGAGGGAGATGGGAATGAGATTCAAAAGAGAGGGGACATATGTATACCTATGGCTGATTCATGTTGAGGCTTGACAGAAAACAACAAAATTCGGTAAAGCAATTATCCTTCGATAAAAAAAATAAAGGAAAAAAAGAATAAATCCAGTATAGAACTTATCTTGCTGAAAATCAAGTCAGTAATGGAAAAAAATTTATGAAAACATTCAAAATGCAGATTATAGCAATTAGATGTTAGAGTATACATCTAGCATAGTGAATCAGAGAAGTAATTTAAGCTTCATAAAATAAAAGCTTTGATAGCAAAGAAAATAAGAAAAGTTGCAGTTCAAAACTGTTTCTTAAACAAATACACTCTTATTGTAAATTCCCAACCCCCCCCCCCCCCCCCCAANAGGATAAAAATGAAGAGTAGGAAAAAGAAATGTCAGGCAAAGGAAGTACACCAGAAAAATATGGCCATGAACAGACAAAAACATATGCTCAAATATATATATCATGAATTAAGAATAAGAACTCTTGTGAAGTAGTCATAAGAACATAAGACAGAGGTACAAAAAAATTAAGGTAGAGATAAAAAGAAATAAAAGGTGATGAAGCTCTTTTTTTTAAGTATAGAAGGAGAGATCTCATAGAAGTGAAATTTATAAGTAGCCCAAGGGAGAATTAACAATGCTGAAAATACAAGGGACACAGAAGACAGTAATGAGAAAAGCATATAAAGTGAAAAGGAAATTGATTAAAAATTTTTTGAAGAAAAAGAAAATTACAGTATTAGAAAAAATGAGTAAAACATACCTAATTGGAATTCTTAAAAAATAAAACAATAAATATTTAACAATCCAGTTCCAGAACACTGTCAGAGTAAAAGAAACTTGATTGTATAAATGAAAAAAAGACATTGAATTTGAAAGAAAAGAAAAAGTTACTACATTTTACTTCAGAGATAAATAAGAGAAAAAGGAACCTCCCGACAACTGTTGGTGGGAATGTAAACTGATATAGCCATTATGAAGAAAAGTATGGAGATTCCTTAAAAAAAACTAGGACTAAATATACCATATGACCCAGCAACCCCACTACTGGGCATATTCCCTGATAAAACCACAGTTCTAAAAGGCATATGTACTGCAGTGTTCATTGCAGCACTATTTACAATAGCCAGGACCTGGAAGCAACCTAGATGTCCATCGGCTGATGAATAGATAAAGAAGATGTGGTACATATATACAGTGGAATATTACCCAGCTATAAAAAATGAATTTGAGTCAGTTACTAGTAAGGTGGGTGAACCTAGAGCCTACAGAGTGAATTAAATCAGAAAGAGAAAAACAGTATATTAACCCATATATAAGGAATCTAGAAAAACAGTATCAATGAACCTATTTGCAGGGAAGGAATGGAGATGCAGATGTAGAGAATGGACTTGTAAACATGGTGCAAAAGGGAGAGGAAGAGTGGGATAAATGGAGAAAGTAGCATCAACATATAAGTTGCTATATGACACAGGAAGCTAGCCTGGTGCTCTGTGATGACCTACAGGGGTGGTATGAGAAAAGGGAAGGGAGGCCCAAGAGAGAAGATATATATATATAAAATTATGGCTGATTCACGTATTCTATGGCAGAAACCAACACAACATTGTAAAGCAGTTTTCCTCCAATTAAAAAAAGAGAGAGAGGAGAGGAGAGAAATTTAGAAGAAGAAGAAAGAGGAAGTGGGAAAAAAAGAATAATAATTTTCATGTGCTCTCTTTTGAATGCTGTTTTGGATTTAGGATCTTGATATAATCATGGATTTCAAGAATAGTATCTGTTTTCAAAACTTAAAGGACTGTTCAGTGTTTAATCAATTTTAATATCTGGATTTTTCTTGTTACAGGAAACTAGAAAAGTTTTTGAATTTCAAAAATCTTCAAACCTGTTTAAAGGAAGCCAGTCTACTAGATTATTATGTATCTGGATTTTTATGGGCAAAAGGAATGGACTTTTCTCTTATTCAGTATTCAAAATTTATGACTTTACTAGATATGCTACTTCATAATCTTAGAAGTAAGTACCTTACTTTTTTTAAGAAAAGAAAATTTAGTCCACTGTCTAAATGAATTTTCTCAAGCAAAAGCTCCTAATTTCATTGTAAATCCTGCAGTGAAAATTACGTGTTTTTTCCTTGGGTATATATAGCAAGAATATTCTCCATAACTTCATTAAGTTGTAAAGTGTTAATACTTAACAAGATTAATGTTCTCTTAATAATGAATTTTCCAGATATATTACTTTAATTTTGAAATCTCATCAGTGTCATCATCCCCAAAATATCAAGTAATTCAGATTTATCTAGATATTTTTTATTGTTTGAGCTATTTTCTCTTATCTTACATTTAAATATTACTGTAGTATCAGGTTTACTGTTAAGAGGAGGTACTTTGTTCAGTATCAAAGCCCCATGAAATAGACATTAGTCCCATACACTTTTGTGAGTTTTTTATTTACTGGAATGAGTTACTACAGGAAATTTGGAAATTCTTCCTTGGAGCTGTTTTAAATGTGATGACTTTTGTTTGAGAATAAACAGAGTTACTTTCTTGGAAGGAGGAAAAGAAGGAAATCTATCATTACTTATTGCCAACTTTGTCCTAGGCAGTATGTTTGGTTCCAATCTTCAACATACGTTGTAAAAGGCAGAACAACTGCAGGGGAGGTATCATAACCCCTATATCACAGTTGAGCAAGTGGTCCAAGGTGCATAGTTGATACATGGCAGAACTAAAACATGAATCTTACTGTATAATCAAAAGACCATGAACACAATAAATGTCAAGGTATTTCTGACTCCACTGAAAGACTTGCTTGTGTCTATGGGAGGCAGCTTTGCTTCCTTCCTTCCTTCCTTCATTTCCTCCTCCTCCCATTTTGTGTGTTCTTTTGATTATTTGCTTGTTTTTAGTTTCTTTTTTTTTAAAGTAGACTAGAGGTTTATTTAAAAATAAACAGGCTTTCAAGTAACATTTTTAAAATGGAGATTTATGAAAGTTAGGGTTCTAAATTATTTTAATAAGTTTCCAGAAATGTCAAGATTAAATAAGAAATATTCAGTTACATATGTGGGGAGGTAGAAGTCCTTTCTACCCCTAAAGTATTGTCACCATCGTCCTACTAAAATTTATGGAGGACTTTTGGTCACACAAAGTTTACTTTGTTCCTTGTATCATTTTCTAACTGTTCAGAACCAGGGGAAATACTGTGTTAGCAAAATTAATTGAGGAGTCACTCATACCTTATGTATTCTTCCTGCTCATCACTCTTAACAAGGGAAGCATTGGTAGTTTTTGTATGTGAGGAAGAGCAATCCTTATTTTCCTTCTCTGCAAATAGGAAAATTTCATTTTTTCTTTACTTAGGTATGTGGTGCCATGTTAAACACTAATAATGTACCAACAGAAGAAAAAAATAATTATACTTGACACTGAGAAATATTGTATGATATTAACTGACTGATTTCAGATTATTCTGTACCTAATATAAAAATAAAAACCAAGGTCTTAGGTAGTTAGTTTCGAGAATTCAGTCTTTTCCAGTGCTATTTTATTAAGAGCCCTGATAAATAATATAACATTGTTTCAGTGGAAGTTGTTGAACTATAATCTTCCAAAAAAGAATTCTTAGTAAATCATCACAAAAACAGGCTTTGGCTGTTTTTTCCCTCATGACACAAATATTTGTGGAATCTTTGAGTACCACAGGTCTCGAAACAGTCTTTCAATACCACTGTCAAAATTGCTAGGCAGACAAAGAACTGTGTGGATCTCATCCTGCATGGAAAATATTAATAACTAGATACCAACAATAAGATGAAATGGGCTGGTGCACTGGGATGACCCAGAGAGATGATATGGGGAGGGTGGTGGGAGGGGGATTCAGGATTGGAAACTCATGTACACCCGTGGTAGAATCATGTCAATGTATGGCAAAACCAATACAGTATTGTAAAGTTAAAAAAAAAAAAAGGAAAAAGAAAAAATAGACAGCAAAAAAAAAACCCAAAAACTAAAACGACAAGATTAAAAAAAAAAAAGATGAAATGGATATTGAAATTAGATGACAAAGACTTCAAAACAGCTACGAGAGCTTAAAAGAACTGTTATGAACATTGTTGAAACAAACATTAAAATATAAAGAATCATGAAAGAAACAGAAGGTATAATNCGACAAGATTAAAAAAAAAAAAGATGAAATGGATATTGAAATTAGATGACAAAGACTTCAAAACAGCTACGAGAGCTTAAAAGAACTGTTATGAACATTGTTGAAACAAACATTAAAATATAAAGAATCATGAAAGAAACAGAAGGTATAATCAAGAAACAAAATTTTAGAACAAATTGTACAATGACAAAAATTAAAATCTCACGGAATGGAATCAATAACAGAAAGGAGACAAAGGAAAACTCGTGAACTTAAAGATGGAAGAGCAATAGAAATTATCCAATCTATGCAATACAGAGAAAAAATTTTTAAAGATTGGTAAACAAATGAACAAAACCTCAAGGACCTATGGACAACAGAAGTTCTAATATACATATCATTCATTCAGAGTCCCAAAAGGATAGGAGAAAGAGTATAGTGCTAAACAAGCATTTGAAAAAGCAGTAGTTGAAAACATCCCAAATTTGTCAGAAAACATAGACCTGTAAATTCAGTAGGCTAACTAGGTCACAAATAAAGTAAACCAAAAGAAAAACATCAGCTGTCTGGATCTAATTGCCGTTTACAGAACAATATACCCCAAAACAACAGAATAGTCATGCTTTCAAGTGTGTATGGCACATTCATCAAGGTGGACCATATCCTGGATCATGTAACAACTTTAAGTTTAATTGAAACCATACAAATATATTTTCTGACCATCATGGAATTAAACAATTAACAACAGAAATATGTAAGGGAAATCTCCAAACACTTGGATATTGAACAGCAGAATTCTTAACAGTCCATGAGTCAAAGAGAAAGTCTCAATAGATATTAGAAAAGATTTATAAGTAAATGAATAGAGCATGGATCAAGCAGAAAAGAAATAAATAATAAACAGAAGTCAATGAAATTGAAAATGGAAAACCAATAGAGAAAATCAGTGAAACAATCTGGATCTTTGATAAGATCAAAATTGATAAACATGAAGCAAAACTGACTAAAAAAAAAAGATAGAAGGTACAGGTTATTATTGTCAAGTATAAAAAAGGATATCACTAAAGATTGTGCAGACATTAACAGAATAATAAGAGAACGTTAATTATATGTACATTAGAAAACAAAAGTAACTGACCAGTTTTCAAAAACCTCAAACTAAAAAAATTCACCAAGATGAAGTAGATATCTTGATAGTCCCATAACTATTGAAAAAATTGAATTTGTTGCTAAGAACTATCAGAAAAAATTCTTCAGGCCCAGATGTTTCTACTGGAAAATTCTGTTAAACATTTAATGAAAAAAAAAACACCAATTATATATGACATCTTCCAGGAATAACAGAGGAAAGAACTCTTTGTAACTCATTTTGTGAGGCTAAAATTGTCTTCATACCAAACCTGACAGAGAAGGAGGGATGAGGGGAAAGGGAAAAGAAGAAAAAGTTGAGGAAAGGCGGAGGGGAGTAGGAGTAAAAAGAGGAGAAGAAATTACAGAGCAATGTCCCTAATGAACATAAAAGCATCTCAACAAAATATTGTCAGAATTAATCAGGCAATTCATTAAAAAATAATATAGATGACCAGTTGGGCTTTATACCAGAAATTCAATGCTGAATGGTTCAGTGTTGAAAATCTGATTCATGTAAAAAATTGAAAGAAGAAAAGAGCACATGATCATGTAAATGGATGCAAAGATAGCATTTGACTAAGTACAAAATCCATTCATGTTTTTAACATTGGAAAGTTAAGAAAAGATGACATTTTTGTCAACCTTATAAAAGACATCTACAGAAAACCCACCATCATACTTAGTGGTGAAAAGCAAAATTCTTTCCTCGAAAGATCAGGATCAAGGTAAGAATGTCTGGTTTTACCTCCTATTCAACATAAGAATTGGAGTCTTAGCAATAAGTGCAGTATAGTGAGAAAAAGAAATAAAATACAGGCAGACTGGAAAGGAGGGAATTATACAGTCCCTGTTGTCAGATGAAATGATTATATAGCAAATTCCACAGAAACAGAAAAATTTCTAGAACTAATGAATTTAGCAATGTTGCAGGAAGAAGGTCAAAACACAAAAGTCAGTTGTATTTCAATATACTAGCAATATACTAGAAAGCAATGGCACCCCACTCCAGTACTCTTGCCTGGAGAATCCCATGGTCGGAGGAGCCTGGTGGGCTGCAGTCCATGGGGTCACTAAGAGTTGGACATGACTGAGCGACTTCACTTTCACTTTTCACTTTCATGCATTGGAGAAGGAAATGGCAACCCACTGCAGTGTTCTTGCCTGGAGAATCCCAGGGACGGGGGAGCCTGGTGGACTGCCGTCTGTGGGGTGGGACAGAGTTGGACACGACTGAAGCCATGCAGCAGCAGCAGCAATATACTACCAAATTTTTAACAAACAATTTCATTTATAATAACTCAAAAAATGATAGAAGTATTGATACAGAAGTATAAATCTAACAAAATGTGCACAATCTATATGCTAAAAACTACAAAATGGTGATAAAATTAAAACCTAAACAAATGAAAAAACATACTGTGTTCTTGGATTAGAAATCTCCACATGATAAAGATATCTTCCCAAATTGATACGTAGATTTAATGCAGTATCAATCCAAATAACAGCAGGATTTTTTCTAGACATACTCACTGATTTTAAAATTTATATGGAAAGGCCAAGGAGCTAAAACAACTATATTTTTTTTGAAAAATAAGAGGAAAGTTGCATAAGGCTTAACACTCAGTTTAAGAATTACTATATAGTTATAGTAATGAATTCAGTGTGGAATTAGTGAAAGGATAAACACAGGTATCAGTGAAACAGAAGACAGAATTCAGAAATAGAAAAATGATCATCTGACTTTTTGATAACTATGCAAAAGTAATTCAGTGGAAACAAGTCTCCTTTTCAATAAATGTATTGAAACAACTGCTCATCTATATTGAAAAGAATGCACTTCAGCCTAAACTTTTCACTTGATGCAAGTTAACTCTAATTGTTATAAACTTGAAATATAAAACTATAAATCTTTTAGAATAAAACATAAGAGAAAATCTTTATGACCTTGGGTTATTGAGAAATTCTTAGATGTGAACCCCAAAACAGTACCTGTGAAAGAAAAATTTATAAATTGGACTTCATCAGATTTTTTAAACTTTTGTTTTATTCATTGCTAAAAGAATGAAAAGTTGTAGACAGGGAAAAATATATTTGCAAATCACATATCCGAAAAAGGGCTTGTATATGTAATGCGTAAAGAACCATCAAAACACAGCAATAAGTTAAAAAATCCTGTTAGAAATGGACAAAGCCATCAAAAACCCATAACTTCTGTTTAACCATCAGACAAACTAAATTGAGAAACATTGTACAAAATATTTGACTGGTTCTCTCCAAGCTGAAAAGGTTATTACAAACAAGAAAAGTCAGTTTCTCTATCAATCTAGGGGGACCTACGGGGCATGACAACCAAATGTAATTGGTGTCCTGGATGATGTCCTGGAATATTTAAGTAAAAATTAATAAAAATGGAAATTAATAAAATAAGGGCTTTAGTTAATTTTAATGTTTGTGTGTGAAGTTGCTCAGTCATGTCCAACTCTTTGCGACCCCATGGACTGTAGCCTACCAGTTTCCTCCATCCATGGGATTTTCCAGGCAAGAATACTGGAGTGGTTTGCCGTATCCTTCTCCAGTAGATCTTCCCAACCCAGGAACTGAACCCAGGTCTCCCGCATTGTAGGCAGACGCTTTACCGTCTGAGCCACCAAGGAAGCTCATTGTAATGTTTAAATTTGGTTTATTAGTAGTAATAAATGTACCATGATAATGTTTGATATTAAAAATAAACTGTGTAGAGGGTTGGCAAGAATTCTCAATATTATTTTTGTATTTTTTCAATAAATGTAAATCTTTTACAAAATAAAGTTTACCTTTAAAAAAAAATGGGCAAAGAATCTGAACAGATGCTTCACCAAAGAAGATATATAAAGATAGCAAATAAATTCCTGAAAAGAAGCTCAACATCATTAGTCATTAGGGAAATGTAATAAAAACACTATGATACCATTACACATCTGTTAGAATGGATAAAATAAAAAATACTGACAATATCAAGTGCTGACAAGGATTCAAAACATCTAGAAATCTTGTTCTTTGTTTGTGGAGATAGAAAATGGCACAGCCACTCTGTACAATAGTTGGCAGTTTCTTATAAAAGTATATCCCATTTATCCCTCTCTAAAGAAACATTCATTACTCTAAAGAAATAAAACCATATATTCACACAAAAACCTGCGCATGCATGTTGTCTAGCAGCTCTGTTCATAAGCGCTCAAAAATAAAAATAAATTCAAATATCTAACAATGGATAAACAGGTAAATAAACAAATTCAAATGTCTATCAATGGATAAACAGGTAAATAAACTATGGTATATCCATACAATGGAACACTACTCAGCAGTGAACGTAGTTGAGCCGTGATACAATTTGAATGAGTCTCAATAGCATCAAACTGGGTTAAAGAAGTCAGTCTTAAAAGATTGTATTCTGTATTATTACATCTATGTGAAATTCTCAACAAATCACAGTGACAGCAGTTCAGTTCACTTCAGTCGCTCAGTCGTGTCCGATTTTGTGACCCCATAAATCACAGCATGCCAGGCCTCCCTGTAAATCACCAACTCCGAGAGTTCACTCAGACTCATGTGGAGTTCACTCAGACTCACATCCATCGAGTCAGTGATGCCATCCAGCCATCTCATCTTCTGTCATCCCNATGAAGTGTCCAATAGTGAGTTTTGGGTTGTTTGTGGGTTTGGTATGGCTTTGGGCAGCCTGCCTTTTAATGCTCAGGGCTGTGTTTCTGCTTTGCTGGAGAATTAGCATGGTATGTCTTGCTCTGGAACTTGTTGGCTCTTGGGTGGAGCTTGGTTTCAGTGTAGGTTTGGAGGCTTTTGGATGATCTCTTGTTTATTACTGTTCCCTGGAATCAGGATTTCTCTGATGTTCTCAAGTTTTGGAGTTAAGCCTCCTGCCTCTGGCTTTCAGTCTTATTTTTACAGTAGCCTCAAGATTTCTCCATCCATACAGCACAGATGATAAAAACATCTAGGTTAATGGTGAAACAGTTCTCTACAGCGAGGGACACCCAAAGAGGTTCACAGAGTTACATGAGAAGAGAAGAGGAGGAGGGAGATAGAGGTGGCCAGGAGGAGAAGAGGGAGAGTCAAAAAGGGAGAGAGCAATCTAGCCAGTAATCAATTCCCTATGTGCTCTCCACAGTCTGTAACACCCAGAGAGATTCACAGAGTTACTTAAAGAAGAGAAGAGGGATGAGGAAGATAGAGGTGACCAGGAGGAGAAGAGCAGCGAGTCAAAAGGGGAGAGAAAAGTCTAGCCAGTAATCAATTCCCTATGTGCTCTCCACAGTCTAGAACACTCAGAGAGGTTCACGGAATTACATAGAGAAGAGAAGAGGGAGGAAGCAGATAGAGGTGACCAGGAGGAGAAGAGGGGGAGTCAAAAGGGGAAAGACAGATCTAGCCAGTAATCAGTTCCCTAAGTGTTCTCCACAGCCTGGAATACCCAAAGAGATTCACANCTACTTTTGCATTCCAGTCCCCTATAATGAAAAAGACATCTTTTGGGGGTATTAGTTCTAAAAGGTCTTGTAGGTCTTCATAGACCATTCAACTTCAGCTGCTTCAGCGTTACTGGTTGGGACATAGACTTGGATTACCGTGATATTGAATTGTTTGCCTTGGAAACAAACAGCTGCTAAGCTGCTAAGTCACTTCAGTCGTGTCCGTCTCTGTGCGACTCCATAGACAGCAGCCCACCAGGCTCCCCCGTCCCTGGGATTCTCCAGGCAAGAACACTGGAGTGGTTGCCATTTCCTTCTCCAATGCAGGAAAGTGAAAGGTGATAGTGAAGTCGCTCAGTCCGACTCTTAGCGACCCCATGGGCCGCAGCCTACCAGCCTCCTCCGTCCATGGGATTTTCCAGGCAAGAGTACTGGAGTGGGGTGCCATTGCCTTCTCCGGCAATGAACAGCAATGGAGAACAAATCAGTGTTTGCCAGAGGTTGAGGTGATGAGAGGACATAAAAAGATAGCATGAGGGAGTTTTTGTAGGTGATGTACCTTTTCTGTATCCTGATGGTAGTAATGGTTACATTGGCTATCCAGGCGTTTAACTTTCTAGAACTGTACACCAAAAGGAAAAGTGAATTTTACTGTATGACAGTGTTAAAAAATATTTAGGTATAAAAAAATATTTGTACATAAATATTTATGCATAAAACATGTTTATGTATAAAAGATTTAGTGAAAGAAAAATATGTGCTCTAACAACAACAATAAAAGACTAAGCAGAAATAAACTTTAAAAAAGCAATGTGCAGACCCTATATGAAGAAAACTTCAGAGCGTTTTTAAAGTCACACAGGAGGTTTTTAACATTTGAAAAAACTTACAACATTCTTTGAAAGACAACATCATAAAGATGTGAAGTCTTATCAAGTTAATTTATGGCATTAAAATTCCAATAAAAATGCCAACAGTATTTTGTTAATATTTTTGTCTAGGGGTGAGTTTCTAGGCAAGATGATTCTAACAAAATATGGAAAACAAACAAGATGAATTGCCAGAAAAGCTGTCTTCAGAAAATGTAATAAGGGTCGCACAGAGTCGGACACGACTGAAGCAATGCAGCAGCTGCAGCATAGCATGTCTTAGTAGTAGTAGTACTAGTAATAGTCCTTCTTTAGTTTATTAACAGAGAACCTCAAGTATTTGAACGCAGTGGTGAATAACTTGACAGACAGACCAAAGGAACAGCAATTTAACTAATCATTAGAAATCAGTATTCAGTAAAATGCCATTTCAAATCTGTGATTAAAAGATAAATTATTCAATAAATAATACTGGGACAACTGGGTATCCATCAAGAAAAAAATGAAATGGATTCAAACCTGTGTCTGTCTGTTAATATAAACCAGAATATATTCCAAATGGATCAAATGCTTAATTTTAAATTAAGTGAAGCCTTAAAAATATTAGAGAAAAACATGGTTTAATTTATTTACAACCTTGGATGGGGAAGATCTTTATACTTCAAAATTCTGAAGCCATAAAGATAAAATTTGATATATATTTGATGTAAATTTCATTTATAAAAGTCAAAAGTCTGCAATGGAAAAATACCAAAATAAAAATTAGAACCTGGGGAAAACATTGCATCTCAGACATCAACAAACAAATTCTGTAATTAAAAAAAGAGCATACAAAAGCAAGAAGAAAAAGACCAATAGTGCAATAGAAGAATATACCAAGGCTATGACTAAATAAATACAAATGATTCTTAAATAAATGAAAAGCTAAGTCTTAAAGATAAGAAAAATGTTAATTAAAATATTTGTCATATATCAAATTAACAAAACTGTAAAACTTTGGTAGCATTTTCAGCTGTCAAAGCTGTAAGAAAACAAGTACTCTCTTGTGTTGCTGATGGAAGTGAAAGCCCCATTGTGGAATGTAGGTTAGCAGCTGTCTATCAAATTCACAGATGTATTATCTCTTTGACAAATGTATTGTCTCTTCTCAGGAATTCAACTTTTTGGGAACTTATCCTGCATATTCACTGGCACACACATAACCTGACATATATGTAGAGTCATTAGTTGCAATGATGTTTGAAACAGCAAAAAATTAGAAACATCAACTGAAAATATCAGTATGAACTCTTGTTTAATATAAGAAATATAGAGATGAATAGTTGTAGAGTTCAGTGTAAACATATATTCATAAACTTCTCAGCTCTATTCACAAAGAGGGCCAAAAAGCAATGATATCCAATAGCAGTGAGCATAGCACTCAGGACTCAGGCCTTGGTTTATAATTTCATTCTCAAATGAAAGGAACCAGGGCTCCCTAGAAAAATGGCTGATTGTAGACCTCGATCAGGGAACATAAAAGGTGAGCATGGGGCATCTTGTAGTGGCCAGAAAAAAGTACTTAAAAATAAGAATGATGGGAGTATGCCCAAAGAATAGAGAAGCCAACTGAAAAAGCTCCCAGTATCCACAGAACAAATTGAACAAGATGACATAATATTGAATTATAATCCAAATATGAAATTAACTTCCATGAATCCATGCTGATGAAAATTAATGATTGAATAAATAATTTGAATAGGTGAATTAATGCTTGAATAAATAATTAACTACCTGCAAATGGCCATGGGATAACATGGCTTTGGCAACCTGAAGTGGTGTTGGTGGCCTGGGAAGTGGCTTCACAAAGATCACCCCAGAGACAGAGATGGGAGTAGGGTAGTGACAGATTGGCCCCAGGACGACCACCAGCAGTGGAGAGGCCTGGGTACTGTTCACTCCAAGGCAGCTGATCGCCTCCAGAATAGACAGTGGCTCCACCGGCGGACAGCGGCTCCTGGGCAGTGCATCAGCTGGATGGTGGCTCCTGGGCAGCAGATTGACTTCAAGTGGCCAGTGGCAGCCATGATGCTGGGGTGCCCTCTGGTCCTGTGAATCCTTCAACATTGGCTCCAGCCTTCCTCTGACCCCCTTACCAGCCTTTCCAGTGTCGCCTTTGCCTCAATCCCCTGACTGCACATTGACACTGGATGGCCAGTGATGGTTTAAACGCTCAAGGAGGACTAACAGTGGGGCACCGGACAGCCAGGGCACCATGCATGTAATCCAGCTACCTTGAGCAGCTGAAGGGCATGTCCCTGCTAGTTAGGGCCTGACAAAACATGGTCCACTGGAGAAAGGAATGACAGACTACTTGAGTGTTCTTGCCTTGAGAACCCCATGAACAGTATGAAAAGGCAAAAATATATAACACTGAAAGATTAACCTCCCAGGTTGGTAGGTGTCCAGTATAGTACTGGGGAAGAGCAGAGAAATAGCTACAGAAAGAATGAAGAGGCTGGGACATAGCCAAAAAGGATGCCCAGTAGTGTTTGTATCTAGGGGTAAAAGTGAAATCCAGTGCTGTAAAGAAAAAGAACTGCATAGGAACCTGGAATGTTAAATCCATGAATCAAGGTAAATTGGATGTGGTCAAACAGGAGATGGCAAGAGTGAACATGGACATTTTAGGAATGAGTGAATGAAAATAGATGGGATGGGCAAATTTAATTCAGATGACCATTATATCTACTACTGTGGGCAAGAATTCCTTAGAAATGATGGAATAGGCTTCATAGTTAACAAAAGAGTTTGTTAACAAAATGCAAATTGGGTGCAATCTCAAAAGTGACAGGATGATCTCAGTTCGTTTCCAAGGCAAACCATTCAACATCACAGTAATCCAAATCTGTGCTGCAACCAGGAATGCTGAAGAAGTTGAAGTTGAACTGCTATTTATGAAGACCTACAAGACCTCCTAGATCTAACACACACAAAAGATGTCCTTTTCATCACAGGGGACTGAAATACAAAAGTGGGAAATCAGGAATTACCTGGAATAACAGGCAAGTTTGGCCTTGAAGTACAAAATTAATCAGGGCAAAGGCTAATAGTTTTGCCAAGAGAATGTACTGTTCACAGCAAACACTCTCTTCCAGCAACACGAGACAACTCTTCACATGGACATCACCATATGGTAAGTCTGAAATCAGATTGATTACATTCTGTGCATCCTAAGACAGAAAACCTCTATACAGTCAGCAAAAACAAAATCTGGAGCTGACTGTGTCTAGATCATCAGCTCCTTATTGCAAAATTCAGGCTTAAATTGAAGAAAATGGGGAAAACCAATAGGCCATTCGGGTCGGACCTAAATGAATCCCTTATGATTATACAGTGGAAGTGACAAATAGAAACAAAGGACTACATCTGATAGAGAGTCTGAAGAACTGTGAGCGGAGGTTCATAACATTGTACCAGAGGTGCTGACCAAAAACAATACAATGCTAAACCAAAAGAAATGCAATAAGGCAAAGTGGTTGTCTGAGGAGTCCTTACAAATGGCTGAGAAGAGAAGAGAAGCAAAAGGCAAAGGGAAAGATAAAGGGAAAGGGAAAGATATTCCAAATTGAATGCAGAGTTCCAGAGAACAGCAAGGGGAGATAAGAAAGCCTTCTTAAGTCAACAATGCAAAGAAATAGAGGAAAAAAGCAGAATGGGAAAGACTAGAGATCTCTTTAAGAAAATTGGAGATACCAAGGGAATCTTTCATGCAAAGATAGGCACAATAAAGGACAAATGGCAAGGACCTAGCAGAAGCAGAAAGGATTAAGAAAAGGTGGCAAGAATACACAGCAGAACTCTACAAAAAAGCTCTTAGTGACCCAGACAACCATGATGGTGTAATCACTCACTAGAGCCAGACATCCTATAGTGTGAAGTCAAGTGGGTCTTAGGAAGCATTACTACAAACAAAGTTAATGGAGGTGATGGAGTTCCAGCTGAACTATTTGAAATCCTAAAAGATGATGCTGTTAATGTGCTATACTCAGTATGCCAGTAAATTTAGAAAAAGCAGCGGCCACAGTACTGGAAAAGGTCAGTTTTCATTCCAATCCCAAAGAAAGGCAATGCCAAAGAATGTTCAAATTATCATATAATTGCCATGTGCCAGCAAGATTATGCTCAAAATCCTTATCACTAGGTTCAACAGTACCTGAACCAAGAACTTTCAGATGTACAAGCTGGATTTAGAAAAGGCAGAGGAACCAGAGATCAAATTGCCAACATCTGTTGGATCATTGAAAAAGCAAGAGAGTTCCAGAAAAACATCTATTTCTTCTTTATTGACTACACTGAAGACTTTGATTGTGTGGATCACAACAAACTATGGAAAATTCTTAAAGAGATGGGAATTCCAGAACACCTGACCTGCCTCCTGAGAAATCAGTATGCAGGTCAAGAAGCAACAGTTAGAACTGGACATGGAACAACAGACTGGATCCAAATTGGGAAAGGAGTACGTCAAGGCTGTATACTGGCACCCTTCTTATTTAACTTATATGCAGAGTACGACATGCAAAATGCTGGGCTGGATGAGGCACAAGCTGGAATCAAGATTGCCAGGAGAAATATCAATAACCTCAGATATGTAGATGACAACACCCTTATCAGTTCAGTTCAGTTCAGTCGCTCAGTTGTGTCCGACTCTTTGTGGCCCCATGAATTTCAGCACGCCAGGCCTCCCTGTCCATCACCAGCTCCCAGAGTTCACTCAAACTCAGGTCGATCGAGTCGGTGATGCCATCCAGCCGTCTCATCCTCTGTCGTCCCCTTCTCCTCCTGCCCCCAATCCCTCCCAGCATCAGAGTCTTTTGCAGTGAATCAGCTCTTTGCATGAGGTGGCCAAAGTACTGGAGTTTCAGCTTTAGCATCAGTCCTTCCAAAGTACACCCAGGACTGATCTCTTTTAGAATGGACTGGTTGGATCTCCTTGCAGTCCAAGGGACTTTCAAGAGTCTTCTGCACAATTCAAAAGCATCAATTCTTCAGCGCTCAGCTTTCTTCACCATCCAACTCTCACATCCATACATGACTACTGGAAAAACCATAGCCTTGACTAGATGGACCTTTGCTGGCAAAGTAATGTCTCTGCTTTTCAATATGCTGTCTAGGTTGGTCATAACTTTCCTTCCAAGGAGTAAGCATGTTTTAATTTCATGGCTGCAGTCAACATCTGCAGTGATTTTGGAGCCCCCAAAATAGTGTGACAGTGTTTCCACTGTTTCACCATCTATTTGTCATGAAGTGATGGGACCAGATGCCATGATTTTAATTTTCTGAATGTTGAGCTTTAAGCCAACTTTTTCACTCTCCTTTTTCACTTTTATCAAGAAGCTTTTTAGTTCCTCTTCACTCTGCCATAAGGGTGGTGTCATCTGCATATCTGAGGTTATTGATATTTCTCCCGGCAATCTTAATTCCAGCTTGTGCTTCTTCCAGCCCAGCGTTTCTCATGATGTACTCTGCATATAAGTTAAATAGCAGAGTGACAGTATACAGCCTTGACATACTCCTTTTCCTATTTGGAACCAGTCTGTTGTTCCATATCCAGTTCTAACCGTTGCTTCCTGACATATAGGTTTCTCAAGAGGCAGGTCAGGTGGTCTGGTATTCCCATCTCTTATGGCAGAAACCAAAGAAGAACTAAAGAGCCTCTTGATGAAAGTGAAAGAGGAGAGTGAAAAAGTTGGCTTAAAGCTCAACATTCAGAAAACGAAGATCATGGCATCTGGTCCCATCACTTCATGGGAAATAGATGGGGAAACAGTGAGAGACTTTACTTTGGGGAGCTCTAAATCACTGCAGGTGGTGATTGCAGCCATGAAATTAAAAGACACTTGCTCCTTGGAAGAAAAGTTATGACCAACCTAGACAGCATATTAAAAGGCAGAGACATTACTTTGCCAACAAAAGTCCATCTAGTCAAAGCTATGGTTTTTCCAGTAGTCATGTATGGATGTGAGAGTTGGACTATAAAGCAAGCTGAGTGCCAAAGAATTGATTCTTTTGAACTGTGGTATTGGAAAAGGCTCTTGAAAGTCCCTTGGACACCAAGGAGATCCAACCAGTCAATCCTAAAGGAAATCAGTCCAGAATATTCATTGCAAAGGCTCATAGTATAGCTGAAACTCCAATGCTTTGGTCACCTGGTGTGAAGAAATGACTCTTTGGAAAAGACCCTGATACTGGGAAAGATTGAAGGTGGGAAGAGAAGAGGATGACAGGATGAGATGGTTGGATTGCATCACTGACTCGATGGACATTAGTTTGAGTAAACTCTGGGAGTTGGTGATGGACAGGGAAGCCTGGCGTGCTGCAGTCCATTTGGTCACAAAGAGTCAGACATGACTGAGTGACTGAACTGAGATGCAGAGTACATCATGCAGAATGCCACGATGGATGAATCCCAAGGTGGAATCAAGATTGCTGGGAGAGAAATCAACAAAATCAGATATGCAGATGATACCACTTTTAATGGCAGAAAGTAAAGAGCAGCTAAAGAACCTCTTAATGAAGATGAAAGAGGAGAGTGAAAACCTGGCTTAAAACTCAGCATTCAAAAAGTGAAGATAATGACATCCTGTCCATCATTTCACGACAAATAGATGGGGAAAATGTAGAAACAGTGTCAGATTTCGTTTTCTTGGCCTCCAAAATCACTGTGGATGGTGACTGCAGCCATGAAGTTAAAAGGTGCCTGCTCCTTGGAGGAATAGCTATGACAAACCTGGACAGTATATTAAAAAGCAGAGGTATCACTTTGCCAACAAAGGTCCATATAATTAAAGCTATGGTTTTTCCAGTAGTTGTGTATGGATATTAAAGATATAAAGAAGGCTGAGTGCCGAAAAATTGGTCCTAGAGAAGACTCTTGAGAGTCCTTGGAGAACAAGGAGATCAAACTAGTCAATCCTAAAGGAGCTGACTCATTGGTAAAACCCTCATGCTGGGAAAGGTTGAGGGCAAGAAAAGAAGGGGATGACAGAGGATGAGATGGTTGGATGCCATTACTTTCTCCATGGACATGAGTTTGAACAAACTCCAGAAGATAATGAGAACAGAGAAGCCTGTTGTACTGCAATTCATGGGGTCACAAAGAGTTGGGCATGACTTTGTGACTGAATAACAGCAAATAATTAACTGGGACAAAATAGTCAAATCTCCCATGTGGAAGTCTCAGTAATTTTTATAGATACCTCCTCTGGAGGAAGGCATGGCCACCCACTCCAGTATTCTTGCCTGGAAAATCCCCATGGACAGAGGAGTCTGGTGGGTTACAGTCCATTAGGTCACAAAGTCACAAAAAGGACTGAGCAACTAAGCACATCACTGCATCCTCAAGAAGTTGAACGCCTTTCCCCATTTCTTAAGAATGTTCTGCACACCTCATTTCAAAGACGGCAGCATGTAAAAGAGGGAAAATAGTAACTTCATATAGGGAAGCCTGACAGATACAACCTCAGCAGGTCCAAATACTAACATTATTAGTGATGAGCCTTAAATAGTAATGTGATGTGGGTGGCAAAAGCATGCATAGTAAAGGTGTGTGCATGGCCAGTCACTCAGTCATGTCCAATTCCTTGCAACCCTATGGATGGTAGCTCACCTTACTCCCCTGTCCATGGGATTCTCCAGCCAAGAATACTGGAGGGGGTTGCCATTTCCTCCTCCTAGGAATCTACCTGACCCAGGGATCAAACCAGCGTTTCCTACATCTGCATTTTTCGACAGATTCTTTACCACTTGATATAGTGTGAAGAAAATGGCTCTGTAGTCTTCGTCTCCAAAACCTTTATTCCTTATCTAATCATGACAGAAGTATCAAATTTATACCAAATTTAAGTACACACTACAAAATACCTCATCAGTACTTCTTGAAACTGCAAGCCTCTAACAACAAGGAACATCTGAGAAATTGTGCAATCTCAGAAGATGAGATGAGTAAATGTAATGTGTCTGGAGGGAATCCTGGAACAGAAAAAAAAGACTTTAATAAAAACTAAAGAAATCCAAAGAGTGAACTTGAATAATAATATATCAATATTTGCTCATTAGTTGTGCCAAATGCACCATAGCAAAGTTAACAATGGGGGAAACTGTGTATAAGCTATATGGGAACTCTTTGTGATATTCTTGCAACTCTCCTGTAAATCTAAAACTACTCTGAAAATACAGATTTATCTGTAGAAATTACCCTATCCCTAAATCGTAATGCCATGCAGCTGTAAAAATGGGAAGAATGAAGAAGCTTTCTAGATATCATATGTTGTTACTGAGTCAAGCAGAGTGCAGAGTTGTATTCTTTTATTTAAAAAAGAGACAAGAATAAGTCTTTATATGTTTTTATTTACTATATATACAAAGAAGTGCTGAAATGATGTAGAAAAAAACTAATAATCAAAATTTTGTGTGCAAAGGGTGTAGGAATTAGACATATGGACAACAGGATTGGAGTAAGTCTTACAGTACACCTTGACATATATTTTTTGAACCATGTGAATGTACCACTTAATGAATTTAATTGTAAAAAGAAGTATATGACATGAATAGTCTTAAGCTTTGCAGCCTGTGAACTAAGAATTTATAAACTAGAAACAGTAAAGGAAAGTAGAAAAATTTCATGAATCTCACATTCCAAATTTGACAAGAGATTTCCATTTTAAACTTTTTCCATAACTTACAACTGCATCACAAGTATTTCTTTTATGTGAAACTTTATATTGTTGATGTCAGTCCAAAAGTGAATTTTTAAAACTTGAACGGGATCCATCCAAGTACTCATAAACTATGAGAGAGTGAAAGTACATGTGTAAAGGCTAACCAGAAAAAAAAAAGCAAGGGATCCAGTTTTTTCATTCTGATAGAAAATCCCCTCAAACCTTTCAACCTGAAAAGGTTTTAACTACCATCAGGAGAGAATGTAATCTTAGCCAGGTATGCCGGAGAAATAGGTAAAGTACGTTTATATTTAAACTAAAAGGTGGTAGAGTCCTGAGTGCATAGTGAGCACTCCCATCCCATTCTGCAACATCTTCATAGAAAAAGCACTGAATCTGTGCTCTGAACTGTAGCATGGTCAATGGTTACTAATAAAATTCTAGTGTGGAAACTGCATTTTATACTGACTCACTTATAATCTGTCCCTTGTCTCAGATTCTGCTGCATTATCTAAGAGACATTCTGCAGACAACCCACCTGGAGTCAAAGTAGATCAAAATAAAGGATTATGGAACATAAGATTTGTACAATTATCTTTCGTGAAGTCATGAAGTCGCTCAGTCGTGTCTGACTCTTTGTGACCCCATGGACTGTAGCCCACCAGACTCCTCCATCCGTGAAATTTTCTAGGCAAGAGTACTGGAGTGGGTTGCCATATCCTTATCCAATAATATACATATTGAGGTCCAATTTTTCCAGGACCTGACCAAGCATGGGATGTAGACAGTTAGATAGTCTGGATATTTGGCCTCTGTCAAGGTCAATCGGCCAAGATTAATTCTCCTCTATATAACATAAATTTATTAAATAATCATAGAACACTTCTTAGTTCTATGAAGTTGAATTGTTTTTCTTCCAAATAGGAATAATAATAGTAAAACATTTCATAGAATTAACTTGTGTCACTCACGGTGCCATTTGCTTTCCAAGTACTGGCACTTAATTCATCCACAATCTTATGAGATAATTCTATTAATACTCTCCTCCTTATTTTAAAAATTATAAAAATAAATTAGATTCAGAGATGACACATCTGAACCCCAGCAAGTGAGAGCCCATTGTCCTAACTACCTCAAATATGCCTGGTTTGGGGTTGAATTCTAGAAAGTGCTATCAGTTGAGTTCAGTTCAGTCGCTCAGTCGTGTCTGAATCTTCGTGACCCCATGAATCACAGCACGCCAAGCCTCCCTGTCCATCACTAATTCCCGGAGTCTACCCAAACCCATGTCCATCGAATCAGTGATGCCATCCAGCCATCTCATCCTCTGTCATCCCCTTTTCCTTCTGCCCCAAATCCCTCCCAGCATCAGGGTCTTTTCCGATGAGTCAACTCTTCGCATGAGGTGGCCAAAGTATTGGGAGTTTCAACTTCAATATCAGTCCTTCCAATGAACACCCAGGACTGATCTCCTTTAGGATGGACTGGTTGGATCTTCTTTCAGACTAAGGGACTCTCAAGAGTCTTCTCCAACACCACAGTTCAAAAGCATCAGTTCTTCAGTGCTCAGCTTTCTTCACTGTCCATACATGATCACTGGAAAAACCATACCCTTGACAAGACGGACCCTTGTTGGCAGAGGACTGTCTCTGCTTTTCAATATGCTATCTAGGTTGGTCATAACTTTCCTCCCAAGAAGTAAGTGTCTTTTAATTTCATGGCTGCAATCACCTTCTGCAGTGATTTTGGAGCCCAGAAAAATAAAGTCAGCCACTGTTTCCACCGTTTCCCCATCTATTTCCCATGAAGTGATGGGACCAGATGCCGTGATCTTAGTTTTCTGAATGTGTAGCTTTAAGCCAACTTTTTCACTCTCCCCCTTCACTTTCATCAAGAGGCTTTTTAGTTCCTCTTCACTTTCTGCCATAAGGGTGGTGTCATCTGCATATCTGAGGTTATTGATATTTCTCCCGGCAATCTTGATTCCAGCTTGTGCTTCTTCCAGCCCAGCGTTTCTCATCATGTACTCTGCATAGAAATTAAATAAGCAAGGTGACAATATACAGCCTTGATGTACTCTTTTTCCTATTTGGAACCAGTCTGTTGTTCCATGTCCAGTTCTAACTGTTGCTTCTTGACCTGCATACAGGTTTCTCAAGAGACAGGTCAGGTGGTCTGGTATTCCCATCTCTTTCAGAATTTTCCATAGTTTATTGTGATCCACACAGTCAAAGGCTTTGGCATAGTCAATAAAGCAGAAATAGATGTTTTTCTGGAACTCTTTCTTTTCCAATGATCTAGCAGATGTTGGCATTTTGATCTCTGGTTCCTCTGCCTTTTCTAAAACCAGCTTGAACATCTGGAAGTTCACGGTTCACATATTGCTGAAGCCTGGCTTGGAGAATTTTGAGCATCACTTTAGTAGCGTGTGAGATCAGTGAAATTGTGCGGTAGTTCGAGCATTGTTTGGCATTTCCTTTCTTTGGGATTGGAATAGACATTTAATATATATGCATCTTTTCAGTTTACCAAGAGTTTCCCATGCATTCCTTATTCGATCTTCACAGCAGCACTATTGGTTTGAAAATTGGTATTATTCTCATTTACAGATAAGCAAATGAAACTCAGATCACCTCACTAGTAAATGGCAGTTATGACGTACCAATCTAAATCTTCCAACTAATTATAAGTATATTTTGTTTTTAATTACCCTAAATTGTCAAGGATAAATTTTATTTCTAACAGCTTTTACTATTTAATTGGTTTAATCTTTTATATTTTAATCATCACTAAAAGTGGTTTTTAAAAGCAAACATTTCAGTTAGATAAGTAACTTTCATATTTTTAAAGCCATTTCCTATTGAAAGACAGTAGACATAAAAAAGTTTTAAAGAGTCATTTATATTTTAACATAAGGAAATAGCCATTTAAATTTATTTTTGTGCTTGATAAGTATAATTACATCTAGAATTACAATCATCTAAATTTTTTCTCTGCATCTCTAATTGATATCATTTTATTAATGATTCAGATTTTAATCCATTCATTTCTTAGGTACTTTTATCCAACAGATTTTTCATTTCTGAAATTGCTCTATTTTCAAAAGAAGTTTGTCATGAAAAAAGAAATAATTCAATAATAATTGAGGTCCACTTAAAATGATATAGGAAAACCTAGTTATCTAGCAATAATTTTATACCTCTGACATATATAAAATAGTATAAATAAGGAGGCTATGAGAATTAGACTAATTGTCACTCATTAAACTAGATTTTAATTGTTATATAGTTTTATGCTTCTTTTCTAATTCCTACACATAGAATCTAGACTAAACAAATTACAAGTTGGTATTTATAGTGTCTCCCAAATTTTAAAATTCCCGTCATTTTATTAGTAATTTTGGGACCTAGCACTTACATCCCAGGAAAAGTAGCTGTGTAACCCAGAAATAAATGGGTCCAACAATCAGCCTATATTCTCATAACTTCCCAGCACTCTCCCCTTCTACCTCCCTGAAAAATCGATACACTCCATTAACAAGACGTGGAAACTTTATTAATGGTTTGGTTAGGCTCGGGAGGATGAGGTTCACATTGTTCAGCACAGTTCTCTCCTAGTCCCTCATCTAGGCCCCCAGCTGACAAGTGCCTTCCCCAAGCAATCAATCCAACCTCCTTTGTGCTAGAGCCTTTCAAATCTCCAGCTTCATGCTCTTTGGTGTCATGTCCATACACCCTCCACCTATCAGCAAAGGACAACCGAGACACTCCAATTACCTGGGTTCATCCTCAGCACACAGAGAGCCATGACTGTCCGTGTATGTGTATTTTGTATTTGCCTGCCACAACTAAAAGTATGAAAAGATGAAAGTTAATATTTGTGATATACACCTTGTAAAAGCTTAAGTCTCAGGCTTTTGACACTTACCTACTTCTTTTTCAACTGGATACCTTGGGAAATAGTTTTACTTTGTTGTTTGTTTGCTTTTAATAATGAAATAATTGACTTGTTTGGTGTAATGGTGACAAAGTGGTGCCAGTGTCACACTTTTTGCACTGTCATCTGGCTCTCACCATCACCATGAGGCATACATTTGAGAAACAGCATATATATGTCTGCAGCTTGGAAAAGAAAAATGAAAAGTCTTGATGTTTTACATAAAAATCCATATTCCTGGCGTCTGTTGAAACTCTTCAGGCCCAAATTCCCACATGGTAACAATCAGCTAAACCTGAGTATTAGTCAACTCTGTTCATTTACATTTTCAGCTCTGGGTTCGGTTTTGATGTCTACCATATAGGCTTTCCTTACCAGCTGATCTAACCAACCTTTGGGTCATTTCCATCTGTATTCTTAATCTGAGATCATAAAAAGATTTTCTTTTCCATTCTAAAGTAATTTTTTTTCCCATCTTAAAATGGAAACAAACTCTTTAGACATTTTTATAGTGTTTATGATAATTTACTGTTGTTCGGTTTGTCACCTGCTGTTCTTTTACATAAAATGTAATTATTAGCATAAACAAACAACAGTAGTATTACCATTTGTCCTCACAAGTACTGACATTTTTACACATTAAGGACATCTTTGGTTATTTTGTTGCCAAAGCATCCGTAAAAATAATGCTTAAGACTTCTCTGTTTTTTTTTTTTTTTTTTTTCAGCACTACATATGTCCTTAGAAGACAGCATAAAATGGCTTGGAGAAGTTATGGCTGAAATAGGACCGTCACACAAAAATGAAGAATGGAATATCTTTGATGTGAAACAAGCCAGTGCTATTGTTGATTACTTGAAAATCAGGTAGGGACTTTATTCAGTAGCATTTAGTTTTTTTATTTCAGGTTTTCTATTAAATAGAAACTGAATTTTAAACTAAGTTATACATTTACAAAATTTATACAGTAATTAAGTGAAGTGAAGTGAAAGTCACTCTTCGTGTCTGACTCTCTGCGACCCCATAGACTGCACAGTCGATGGAATTCTCCAGGCCAGAATACTGGAGTGGGTAGCCTTTTCTCCAGGGAATCTTTGTGGATCGAACCCAGGTCTCCTGCATTGCAGGCAAATTCTTTACCAACTGAACTATCAGGGAAGTGATACAGTAATTAATCCAACCAATAATTAAATAATACTGAAATCATCCATCCAGTAGATGCAGGACATTGAACATTTTAGTTAACCTTGTGAATTTAAAAAATCTTTGTGTTTGATAAGTATAATATCATTGAGAGATGTAATTCTTGTCTAAGAATTTTTTCTCTGAATCACTAAGTACTACTGTTCTTATTAATAAAGTGATTTTTTTCAGATTTGATCACAATGGATTCTTTAGGTAGTTGATCTTGACATTAAAATTTTACATTTTATAGAGTAAAATTTATTTCCACTTAAACATTTATTTAAATGGTTTGTATTAGAAATTGAAGAGATTTATGTATGTATTTCCTCAGATTTATTATGTGCCCTGAAATATTTTGTAGTATTGACCAATTAAACTCATTAAGTCTTTCTCTTTGCTTTGAAAATGATGGGGATTGGAGGAAAAGCATTTTTATTACAGTGATTCTTCATTGTTGAACTAAGAAATCTGTCTTTTTATATGCTCTGTCACAAGATCTACGTGAGAGTCATGCATCTCTCTCAAGGGCTATTTTTAAAGTTAGCAAATATTTAAACAAGAATTGGGAAAAAAAAATCTTTCTTTTGCCTAACTAAAAGTTTCTGCAGAATATCTTTGTCCCTCCGTTACTATATACTGCTGTACTTTTCAACTTTAAGTTTAAAAATTCTAAAATAAATGGTGCTACATGATAGTCTAGACATGCTCGTAATTTGCTTGGCAAGGATCCTGGTTGTAGTCTGGAAGTTTTTTTAAAAAATTAATGTGTTTAATATGATAAGGTTTATATACTGATTTCTGGCATGCATTAATAATGGTGTATGATGTATTTTTATGTAATAACATTTGATATATAATAATATGATTTCTTAATGTAACAACATAACCTCCTAATGTATGTCGCACTGAGAGCCACAGTAGTCCTCCTATCAACCAGATTAAAGGGAGATCCTGTGTGGGGAGAGGGAAGGGAATGGAAACCCAGAATTTGAAAGGAAACAGGAACAGGAGAAGGAAAGGAAAAGGAAAACCTGTTCCCCAAGATCCTTCTGCCCATCAGAGTTTGGAAATCACTAGGCAGGGGAGTTTAAACCATTCTTCTTTCCTTTCTCTCTCTATTTGAGTCTTCTAGGTCTCTCTTGCACATTTTTCAGCTGAACTCTCAGCCCAAGAGTTTTACTTTGGACACAAGGATGGATAATTAATCACAACAGCAAAACCCAAGCACCTTCTAGATAGTGAAAGATGGCAGCTCTTTTCTTGTTTATCTCATCTCTCTGGATGAATATTCATCAACATGTTTCTTTTCATTTTATTTACATTCAGAAAATGGTTAAGTGAGGAGAGGGTGTCAGTATTAGTCATCTTTAGATCCTAACCAAAGTAACTTCACAAAACAAAATTACCTAGTAGTTTTGTAAAAACTAAAAAAGTAAAATTTTGTAAAAGGTAAACCTCACCCCACCCCAACCCCCAAAATTGGAAGTTTAGTCAAATGAAGTAAATCAGAACTAGTTTTTCTTTAAAAAAAAAAAAAATTTACTTACTTTTTGACTGTACTGGGTCTTCTTTGCTTTGCACAGGGTTTCTCCAGTTGTAGTGAGTAGGGGCTATGCAGCAAGCAGGGCCTACTCATTGGTGCAGTGCACAGGCTTCTCACTGCAGTGGCTTCTCTTGTGGAGCACAGAATCTAGGGTGCACAGGCTTCACAGGCCCAGTAGTTGCATCTCACAGGCCCTAGAGCATGCAGGATACAGTAGTTGCAACGTGCAACCTGGTAGTTGCAGCTCGTGGGCTCTAGAGCACAAGCTCAGTAGTTGTAGTGGATGGATTTAGTTGCTCTGTGGCATGTGGAATCTTCCCAGACTAGGGACTGAACCCGTGTCCCCTGCATAAGCAGGTAGATTCTTATCCAGTACTCCACTAAGGAAGTTCCAGAACTAGTTTTGATGCTGTTAAATATTTATATTGTGATTTCAAAGATATTACATGTTTTAAATGTCTATGTTACATAGAATAAAATATCAGTTGTTAAGTAGGATACCTGGAATTGATACTGACATTGTGTAAAGAGAAATGTGCTTTTCTACAACTCTTGTTCACAGTGTTGCATAGATCCACAAATATTAGTTTAATGGCAGGTAAATCATATAATAGTTAGCATTTTAATGACTACAGAGAAATTTTCTAAGTATGGAGCTAACTCATGTATCAAAAATATAACCATGTTTCATTTTAGCCTGATAATTAAATTTAATCAACCAGCAATAGCCCTAGTCAATTTTGGGAGAGTGCTTTTTATAACATGACTTATTGCACATGAAACTTAACTGACAATAAAATTGAAATTTCATTTGATGCTCTTAATAAGTCTGCACCATATACTCTATCAATATAAGGCATTTATGAATTAAAAAATGAATACCAAAATTCCTTCCCAACATTGCTATGAGTACTGAGTAATCTGAGTAATATATACATAGCTTTTTAACATAAGACATCATTTAGATGTCCGTCGGCTTCAAGGACACTTCTGTCATGGTATATTCTATGTATTCTGTAGAAATCAGGTGAAGGTAATGTGCACAGACGTATACCCAATATAAGAAAAGCAACACTGTCCCTGTTTGCACACGTGCACTTCCTGGTGTGGAACCAGGTATCTTGACCCATTTTCATTCTGAGTCCTCTCCTTTTGATTTAAGACAAAGCAGATGTTTGACAAAATAATCTAGGGATTTGAGTCAACTGGAAGTTCAAAGGTAGAGGTAAAAAATACATTCCCATTTCAGAAGTGATACTTTGTTCCCATAGTATCACTTATCCCCCTGGTAAAGTGAGAGAACCCCAGCTGGTGATGGGGACCAGATCAAGGCACTGGGGGTAACTTGACCAGCAACTGAGTAAGTGCCTCCCTTAGGTGGCCCCTCTCCTTGCCTGTCTCACTATAGCCCTGACCTTGCCCAACTTTGCCTCTTTGACCACTGCATCCAAGTCATGAATTTATATTCATTTTAAGAAGTGAATTTCTTTTTTAGTATGGGATAATCTAATGACTTCTCTGATGGTTCAGATGGTAAAGAATCTACCTATAATGAAAGAGACCCAAGTTTGATCCCAGGGAGATCCCCTAGAAAAGGGAATGGCAACCTACTCCAGTATTCTTGCCTGGAGAATTCCATGGACAGGGGAGCCCAGTAGGCTGCAGTCCATGGGGTCACAAAGAGTTGGACACAGCTGAGCAACTAATACTAATCTAATAACTATATGCAATAA
Organism: Neotragus pygmaeus; assembly: GCA_006410875.1. NCBI lineage: Eukaryota > Metazoa > Chordata > Mammalia > Artiodactyla > Bovidae > Neotragus > Neotragus pygmaeus. Next base: position 509,761 of record SJYV01046597.1, on the reverse strand, counting down.
GGAGAATAAGGCGGAAAGATTATGAAATTGCAGGAAGGAAGATTTGTGAATTGACTTCATTGAGTGACACAAGATGGGGGAAGGAAAGTTTTATACCAGTTAACTGAAAAGAAGCCAAGCTCTTTTCAAAATACTCTACAGTCTTATTTTTCTACTCAGAGTCAGTTATTGACAATGTAATAGTTTTAATCTTAAAGCTTTCTCTAGGTAACCAATGTACGGGAAGGTGGGTTTGAATGTATTTTGCTTCACTGAATCATCAAATGTCACTAATCTTAATGTATTTTCTAGCCAACAAATCAAAGTAATGTCAAAATCTAAGTTAGTTTTCTGAATGTTGATGACTAATTTGAATGTAGTAAAAAAAAAAATGATCTGCACACACATCACTTTTTAATGGATTGTGTTAGTAGTGAGATCAACTGCTAATATAACTCAGAGAGACCTAGCTGCCTGAGGATTTCTTCATTGATTTCAAATGAATTGAAACTTTGATCCATTACAGCATTCAGAAACCATTATTATACATGCTCTGTAGCTACATTTTGCAAATGTTAATTTCTCTGTTATATTAAAATCAATTTTCTTAAATAGCAAAAGGCACCAGAGTGAAAGAGAAACCACTAAGACAATTTTTTGTTCTTCGGCATTTCACTGTATTATGAGTCTATTAATTTTCCCAACCAGCAGGAGAAGAATTAGAAAAATTCAAATATTATCACAAACAGGATATTAGAAGTCAACCTTTCAGTAAATTTTTAACTCCCAGTAACACATTGCTGAGATATTTAACCTTACTAGAAATACATATATTTTAAGAAATTCCTATCTTTTATCTCCTTATAGGTTTTAAACGCTGACCACCTAGTCTTTGGGGTAGGAGCTAAAGAAATTATCTTTCTTAAGTTAATTCCTGCCTTTGATGTGTAATCGAATATTCTTTAAGAAAATCAGACATCTTCTAAAAAGTAGTTCAGTTAACATTACATCATTTTTCAGGTGTTATTAGAGATTAATCTTGAAACAATTTGAGAACATGAGAGGTTTAATTGATATGGAAGTAGCCTTAGAATTCAGTGCTATTCATATGAGAGGAAATTGATTCCAGTTTGGAACAAAACATGAAAAAGAATATGAAGGTTGGTGTTTAGGTGCATTGCATTATTTGGTCATGAGCCAAGAAAAGTCAAGATGAAATCTACCCCAAACCTATCCATTCATCACAGGTTAGTTTACTGATACTAATTTAGGTACTGTGTTATATTGTCATTGTATTAGAAAATAAGCCTTTAAATTTCTTAGCATTTCTGGGCAACATATTTTGAAGTAGTGGAGGTGACTGATACCATATTAGTATTTAATGTCTTTAGCTTGGTCAATGCAGACAACTTTCCTGTATTAAATATTCTTATATATTTGCTTTTTGCTCTGAAATAAATTTATCAGTTTTCCACATTTATTTTGTGTTTCAGCTTATTTCAACACTACAAGCTGTATGAGTTTCTGTTCTTCTCTGCCAGGGAAGAAATTGTGATAGGAACTGAGGTAAGTAATTTATCTAGATGGAACCAATTAAGCTGAATCACTTAATGCATGCTGATCAGCATCTGGATCTTTAACTGCTTAAAGCAACTTCTTGTCAAGATTACTCAAGTGTTAATATAACCAACTAGTAGTTTGCAAAAAGAATAATTACACAAAGTGAGCTTTGGATTAAGAAAATAAGCTGTCTTTTGGCATTAAAAGCATTGTTAATCACATATACTTTATGTATTTATGGATTATTTGACAAAGCTCAGTTGGATAGAGTATGTATCTTCATACAAATAAAATCAGGAAAAATGAGCTAAATTAATTCAGTTAAATCTCTTCTAATTTCACATTTATTTTCAGTGTACTCATTGTTTAAGGCCTAATTCAAATCCCACTTTCTCAACGAAGCAAACCTTCCTTAATTACGTCTCATCTCAAAGGAAGGGTTTAGAGAAACTCTTTAATCACATTCTATTATTTTATTCCAATTTATCTCTTTCTGCTGAATATTGGCTACTCTTAGTACACCCGCAAGCATGTATGTTTACATCACGTTATATGGTTTTCTAATTGTTTCCCAGGGATTCATATAGTTGACATAATCCAACTGTAATTTCCTTGAAGCCACGAATCATGTGCTGTTTTACTGTGCAACATATAGTATAATGCAGGGCACATAGCAATGCCTGTTAATACTACATAAGTGATTCCGTGACAGTGCATATAATAGCAGTTCTACAAGAAATGGTTTACCTAAAGCTATTTTTGAACACTCTTACATATAATCACATATTCATAATTATTAGAAATGAATCCACGATAAGAGAACATCTTATGAAGGCTGTGCTGTACTTAGTTGCTCAGTCAAATCTGACTCTAAAGATGCAATAAAAAGTGCTCTTTAGATTCTCAACTAGAAAAATAGGAGACGGGAATGGTCATGGTCAGAAATAAAGTGAATAAGGGGATATTTACGTTATCTGCATAATTTTCCTAATATTAAGAAGCAGATGCAATATGCCAGCCATTTGGTCTTCCCTAGTATTGTTATTCTGCAATTTATAAATTGCTGACTTCAAAAACACCTGAGTCATGGTGTCTCACTCTCCATTTGGGTACTTGTTCTACTGTTGGCCTTTTAAATGAGCTAAAGGAAAACAAGGAACCCTTTTTGCTTTTGACTTTCCTTAAAATTTCTTCTTTGCAGTCTCCAAATTCTGTATCTTAAATTAGGTGTCACTTGACAGAAGTTTCACTGAAAACGTTTCCATTTCAGAATTAAATCATATAGTATGACAGATTATTATAATTAATAATCATCTGTTTGGCATACAACCCTATCTTATCTACTCAGCAAAACTTTGGGAAAATGGTAGTGGCTTCCAACAGCAGCATACACAGATATTTAGAGTCATGAAGAAAAAAAATTTCATTAAGAACTCCCTTTCCCTTTGTTAATTACACAGTCGTGCCTTTCTTCTCTGTTGTAAGGTTATATTTAGGTGACATTTATGCTTATGGAAAGAAAAAATGGAGAAAGTAGACAAGGATTGATACATTTATTTTTCTATTGTCTTTTGTATTTTCCCCAAGTTGACCAGAGCTATAAATAGATTCCTTAAGGAAAGGATGTTGGGTCTTCAAGAATTAGATCATTCATACAATTTTAAAAGATTAACCAAAGCAAATGTTATACTACAATTATTTTATAGCATTTTAGAAGTTTCTGATAATGTTTGGTACAAATACATTTTTTAAATTAACAACCTTTCATAGAGGCCTAGTCCACTAACGTAATTATTCATGCTGACTTCAGGGCTCTGGAACCAAACAAGGGCCATATAACAGCTATGTAAGTGTTCCAAATTTAAATCTCAGGCAAGCATTCAAGTTAAGTAACACTGATGAAATTTAGTTTGTTTCTTAGTTATGGATAGATGATTATAACAAAACACATAAGTCACCTCTATGAATAATTGCTAAATATTAATTTTAATTATTAATAAAGAACATAAATCATACTCAATTTTTTATTGAGTTTTAGTTTAAAGAAAATTGAATTTGTATTTTTTATTTTAACAGTTGTTTCTAGCTATTTCTACTCACCTTTTTAAAGAAGTTTCATATTAGGTCATAGAGGTGCATTTTGGTAATTCATTATTCTTGACCTGAGATTTTTCATAATCTAGAAATCTAACATATATATACAGTTCTATAAGCAGCATGTTTTGTAGTTCCTTCAATACTAGGCATATAAACATATGTTGAAAAAGGTAGTAAACAACTAGAATGAACTAGAATAATGACAGGATGGAGCAGAGAAAAAAGGCAGCAGATAGATACCTGTAGTTGTAGCCATCTTAGAGGATGGCACTTAATTTATTTATAGAGATGAGATTTTCCTTTTAATCACCCAAGCCAAGAACTCTCCAAGTCTGTTGTTTTGGCAATACAATTAGATCACAGATCCACAGACATAACAATTATAAGGGAACCAAAATCTCCTTAAGGCAGCAGGCTCCAAACTTTCTGGCACCAGGGACTGGTTTCGTGGAAGACAGTTTTTCCATGGACTAGGTTGAGGGAGATGGTTTCAGGATGATTCGAGTATATTGCATTTATTGTACACTTTGTTTCTATTATTACGTGGGCTCCACCTCAAATCATCAGGCATTAGATTCCAGAGGTTTGGGACTCTTGCCTTAAGAGGTATATATTTTCTATGGCCTTGAGGACCCACCCAGAAACCTGGAAACTGTCCTTTGCTTTGGTTACCTGAAAACTAGGAGAAACAGTGAATACTTGTACACAAAAAACCCTATTGGATAGTAGCAATGATGATGATCAAAAACTTACAGCAGATACCCAAAGACATGGTTCTAACCAGGTATCTACTGCCGGGGATCTACTAAAATGAGATGATACAGTTACAGCATTTATTCATTATTCCACATATTTGTGTGATGCAGTTTCTATTATGCTCTAGGCCTTGTACAGAAGTTCCAGGGATACACAGTGACAAGCAATGATCCTTGTCCTCATGGAGTTTATTGTCGAATGAGAGGAGAGAGATGATTAAGTAATTACAATATAGGGGGGCTTCCATTAACAAGTGAACTCTAAGACAAAATCTAAAGGCTGTGAATGAGTTAGCCAGAAAGTATATTTTTTTGGTGCAGGCGAAAGAAATTACACTCAAAATAAATATCTTATTATGTCATGTGCTTGTGTGCTTAGTCACTTAGTCATGTCCGACATTCAGGACCCCATGGACTATAGCACAGCAGGCTTCTCTGTCCATGGAATTCTACAGGCAAGGATACTGAAGTAGGTTGACATTCACTTCACCAGGGGATCTTCCCAACCCAGTGATTGAACACTGGTCTCCTACATTGCAGGCAGATACTTTACCAACTGAACTACCAAGGAAGTCACTAACAGGTAAAGGCAGGGTGAAAGCTGGACTAAAACTAACTGGATCTCATAGTCAACCATGTTACTGAATGTGTATGTACATGTGGATCTGTATATGCATGCATGTGGTTCAGTCTCTCATCTCTCCTAGACTTTTTTCATTTCTTTTTTCTGAAGGGCCTTGTTCCCTTCTATTGCAGTCAGGCTTCCTCCAGCTGGTGGTGGACATGAAAGAGACAGCTACAGTTTAGCACCTCCAAAAGAAAGAAACATTCCTCCTCCCAATATTATTTTCTGTGTTTGTGTTATATGTCTGCTCTCAATTAGTCACTGTGACCAGAGGAGTGATATTATTAGAAAAACCAAGTTGACCATATTGAATGGGTGAAAGAAAATGAATAGATCCCAAAAGAAGCAGGAAGAACTTTTCCAAAGGGAACAGTGGTTTTATCAAAAGAATAAACTAAGCCCACACATACAATTCCTCTTGCATCCAAAATCCTGTAAAAGACCAAAATTTTCAAAATTCAGAATGCTATAGATAAGAGGTTTGATGACATCTAAAATGATTATTGATTAGATGAAACTGTAGCCCCATATGTACTGAAAAGACACTACAGAGTTAATGCTACATTTCTTTAGGCATCCTAAATTGATACAGAAATGAGAGAAATTTTGATAGGGAAAATGATGAAAGCATTACTTTCAGGTCAGTTTTCATTCCAATCCCAAAGAAAGGCAGTGCCAAAGAATGCTCAAACTACCACACAGTTGCACTCATCTCACATGCTAGCAAAGTAATGCTCAAAATTCTCCAAGCCAGGCTTTGACAGTACATGAACTGTGAACTTCCAGATGTTTAAGCTGGATTTACAAAAGGCAGAGGAACCAGAGATCAAATTGCCAACATCCATTGGATCATCGAAAAAGCAAGAGAGTTACAGAAAAATATCTTTATTGACTGTGCCAAAGCCTTTGTGTGGATCACAATAAGCTGTGGAAAATTCTTAAAGAGATGGGAATACCAGACTACCTGACCTGCCTCCTGAGAAATGTGGATGCAGGTCAAGAAGCAACAATTAGAACTGGACATGGACCAGACTGGTTTCAAATTGGGAAAGGAGTACATAAAGGCTATATATTGTCACCCTGCTTATTTATCTTCTATGCGGAATACATCATGAAAACTGCTGGGCTAGATGAAACACAGGCTGGAATCAAGATTGCCAGGAGACATATCAAAAACCTGAGATATGCAGATGACACCACCCTTATGGCAGAAAATAAAGAGGAACTAAAGAGCCTCTTAATGAAAATGAAAGAGGAGAGTGAAAAAGTTGGCTTAAAACTCAACATTCAGAAAAACTAAGATCATGGCATCTGGTCCCATGACTTCATGGCAAATAAATGGGGAAAGAGTGGAAACAGTGACAGACTTTATTTTGGGGGGCTCCAAAATTGCTGCACATGGTGACTGCAACCATGAAATTAAATGATGCTTGCTCCTTGGAAGAAAAGTTNGCCTCCAGGGTATAAAAACAGCACAGAGCAGCCAGGTCTCAGCGCCCAGAGCGTGACCATGGGGAACGGGCATTCCAAGAGCGGCGACAGGGAGGGCGCACCCCGCAGCCGCCCTGAGCTCTCCTTCTACGGCTCTCTCCCCAGGAAGTGGAGCGAGAGCATCTTCCTGGACAACCAGCTGCTGACCTCCAAGATCCTGTCGGCGCTGCGGCCCCAGTCGGAGCAGGGCCTCCCGACTGGCCACCTGCGCTACCCCGCCCACTTCCTCAGCACCCACTCTGTCTTTGCCTCCGTCGCAGCATCCCTGAAGGAGCACCCGAGGGCCACCCTCCTGTCTGATGGCAGCCCGCACCCGACCAGGAATGTCGGCATGACGGTCTCGCAGAAGGGGGGTCCACAGCCAGCACCCAGCCCAGCGGGAACCGGGACAAGATTCGGGTGAGTGGGGTACCCCCTTTGCCACCAGGGGCTGGTGAAAGGAGGGAGCGGGTAGGTGGGGAGGCTTCCTCAGGGACCTCTCAGACAGCCTCTCCATAAGGAGACCCTCGGCAGGACCACACCACCGAAAGGCAAGATTCCCATTAACACCTGCCTGGGAGATTCACTCCTCTTCTTTTTCAAAAACGGTGTGTTCTGCACTGCTATATTTTAAATGGATAACCAGCAAAGACCTATGCTATAGCACAGGGAACTCTGCTCAGTGTTATGTGGCAGCTTGGATAGGAGAGGGGTTTGGAGTAGAATGGATGCATGTATATGTATGACTGAGTCCCTTCACTGTTCACCTGAAACTATCACAACATTGTTAATCAGCTATACCCCAATACAAAATAAAAAGTTCAAAAAGAAAGGAAAAAAAAAAAAAGGAGTGTTCTGGGGTCCTCAGCCATTTGGAGCCAGTTTGCTTCCTGCTCTTGAAGGACCCTTAGACAGGGTTCCGTTCTGTCCTGCAGACCAGGCAGGAAGTCTCCTGAGGTTGCTGCGGAGTCTGTATCCTATTACTTATGCTTTAGGCTGGTTTTCCTAGGGCTTCGAGGTGGTTCTCGAAGTGTTGCATTCATCAGCGTTCAAGTAGAAAACCTCATGTTAAAAAAAAATGTTGCTGCATGACAAGAAGCTGATCTTCTTTTCCCCTAGAAAGGATTCTCCCTCTAGTCTGGACTGGGAATGAAGCTGTGTCCACCCTGCTCTGGCTGGAAAGAATTCTGGCGATTCCAGAGGGCACCAGTGGCTAGGAAAGGAAGCATTTAATTAATACACCTGTAGAGTGTACTCGAGTGGCTTCCCTGATGCTCAGATGGTAGAGAATCTGCCTATCATGCAGAAGACCGGGNTCTGGCTGGAAAGAATTCTGGCGATTCCAGAGGGCACCAGTGGCTAGGAAAGGAAGCATTTAATTAATACACCTGTAGAGTGTACTCGAGTGGCTTCCCTGATGCTCAGATGGTAGAGAATCTGCCTATCATGCAGAAGACCGGGGTTTGATCCCGGGGTTGGGAAGATCCCCTGGAGAAGGGAATGGCAACCCACTCCAGTATTCTTGCCTGGAGAATCGCATGGACAGAGGAGCCTGGCGGCTACAGTCCAGGGGTCGCAAAGAGTCAGACACGGCTGAGTGACTAACACTTTCACTCACTTTTTCGTAGAATGTACTTGAACATTAAATTAGTTTTGGTGGCAGATACAGAGAACAAACTAATGGTTGCCAGTGGGGAGAGGCAAGATAGGGACAAGGAATTAAGAGGCACAAACTACTACGTACAAAATAGATAAGCTACAGGGATGTATTGTACAGCACAGGAGATATAGCCAATATTTTATAATAACTATAAATGGAATATAACCTTTAAAAGTTGAGTCANTCAGACTTCCATTGGCTATTATTTTACATAGGTAGTATATATGTTTCAATGCTATTTTCTCAAATCATCCCACCCTCTCCTTCTCTGGGTCCAAAAAGTGTTCTTTATGTCTGTGTCTGTGCTTCCCTGCACATTGGTACCATCTTTCTAGATTCCATTGTTCAGTTGTCAACATATACATGCACGAATATATGGTATTTCTCTTTCATACTTCACTCTGACAGGTTCTAGGTTCATACACCTCATTAGAACTGACTCAAATGCATTCCTTTTTATAGCTGAGTAATATTCCATTGTGTATGTGTACTATTTTCTGATGGACAACTAGGTTGCTTCCATGTAATAGCTATTGTGAATAGTGAAGCAATGAACATTGGGGTACTTTTTCAATTTAAAACAATCTGTATTTTTCAATTCTGGTTTCCTCAGAGTATATAACCAGTAGTGGGATTTCTGGGTTGTATGGTAGTTTTTTCCCTAGTTTTTTAAGGAGTCTCCATATTATCCATAGTGGTGGTATCAGTTTGCATTCCCACCAACAGTATAAGAAGGTTCCCTTTTCTTAACACCCTCTCCAGCATTTATTGTTTGTAAACTTTTTGATGATGCCCATTCTGACTGGTGTGAGATGATACCTCATTGTGGTTTTGATTTGCATTTCTCTAATAAGCAATGTTCTGCATCTTTTCAAGTGTTTCTTAGCCATCTGTATGTATTCTTTGGAGAAATGTCTGTTCACGTCTTCTGCCCACTTTTTGATTGGGTTGTTTANGTTCTGTGAAAAATACCGCTGGTAGCTTGATAGGGATTGCATTGAATCTGTAGATTGCTTTGGGTAGTATACTCATTTTCACTATATGGATTCTTCCAATCCATGAACATGGTATATTTCTCCATCTATTAGTGTCCTCTTTGATTTCTTTCATCAGTGTTTTGTAGTTTTCGATGTATAGGTCTTTAGTTTCTTTAGGCAGGTATATTCCTAAGTATTTTATTCTTTTTGTTGCAATGGTGAATGGAATTGTTTCCTTAATTTCTTCTAGCAATCAGAAGCCAACAACACATTAAAAAGATCATACACCATGACCAAGTGGGCTTTATCCCAGAGAGTATTTTAAAAAGGAGAGACATTACTTTGCCAACAAAGGTCTGTCTAGTCAAAGCTGTGGTTTTTCCAGTAGTCATGTATGGATATGAGAGTTGGACTATAAAGAAAGCTGAGTGCCAAGGAATTGATGCTTTTGAACTGTGGTGTTGGAGAAGACTCTTGAGAGTCCCTTGGACAGCAGGGAGATCAAACCAGTCCATCCTAAAGGAAATCAGTCCTGAATATTCATTGGAAGGACTGATGCTGAAGCTGAAACTCCAATACTTTGTCCACCTGGTGCAAAGAACTGACTCATTGGAAAAGACCCTGATGCTGGGAAAGATTGAAGGCATGAGGAAAAGGGGACAACATTGGATGAGATGGTTGTATTGCATCACCGAATCAATGGAGATGAGTTTCTGTAAGCTCCAGGAGTTGGTGATAGACAGGGAGGCCTGGCCTGCTGCAGTCCATGGGGTTGCAAAGAGTTGGACATGACTGAGTGACTGAACTGAACTGATGAAAGCAAGTAGAGCAGCTACACCATTTAGTCCATTTACCTTCTGCTGCTTATACAGGATACTGGGATTCTGTGGCATTCATTCCCATGCTAAAAAAAACTATTGTGGATGTTGACACTAAAGAGGAAGGCAGTTCTGTAGTGGCCATTGATGTTCAGAAGTGACAGTGAGTACACCCTAAATGCCTTATAACATCATTCTTTATGCCTTCCCTACAGTGTCTAAAGGCAGGCTTGGTAAACAGACATCCACAGACAAATGAACAAGGATCATCTAATGTGAAAGTCAGCTGGCAGCACAAAATCAACAAGTAGTTGAGGAAAATAATTATAAGAGATGCATGAAACTCTATGAACAGGTCAAATGATAGCTAAGGAACAGAGTTGATAGAGCAAATGTTAGAAGATCTAAACTCTGATTAATAGTCTAACAAAAGTTTGAAAGTTTATCATTTTCTTGACAAATGAACTGATAGAGATCTTGTTTGTTTAAAATGAGATTTGAAAATGTTTATAAAATATCAATTTTCTGTTGATAGGCTTGAAAATCCAGAAAAAGCAATATTCAGGGAACTGTAAATTTTACTTGAGAAATACAGATTTCCTTGACAGTGTAGAAAATCTTAATAGAATGTTAAACATAAAATATTGAACACTCAACACATAAAAATGCAGTCAGATGTAGGTTTTATAGGCTAGTTCTACCAAAACTTTTATTTTGTCTTGGATATAGCCAATTAGCAAATAATGTTGTGATAGTTTAAGGGGAACAGCAAAGGGATTCAGGCATATATATATATATATATATACACACATATATCCATTCTCCCCAAACTCCTTTTCCATCTATGCTGCCACATAACATGGAGCAGGTGCTATATTGTAGGTCCTCGTTGGGTGTCCGGATAATTAGGAAGTTTGGGATGGACATATACCAAAATTTCTAAGAGGAAACATTTCCTTTTTATATGTTATTATAGAACATAGAAGGAGATGGAAAGCTTTCAACTCATTCTCTGAAGTTAATATAATCCTGAGAAAGTTTTAAATTTATCCTGTGAATCGGTAATAAATTATAATTAGAAATAGAAAAGAATAACACAATATTGTAGGCAATCACAGTTATGAAAATATTATAGATGAATTAATCTTAAATAAAATATTATGAAGTGAAATATGGCAAAGGATTAGATGTTCAGATAGTGTTTATTCCAGATAGGAAAGGATGGTTTAACACTGGGATATCTATTAATGTAATTTAGTACATTATCACATTACAGGAAGAAAAAACCAAATGATGATCTCAATAGATACAGTAAAACATTTAATAAATATCCATTTCTCATTTTAAAAAGACTCTAGTTAGCCCATAATGTAGGTTTATACTCTTAACTGATAGAATATACCAAAAACTGAAATCTCTTTAAAATGTCTTAATGAAGTCATTAAAATACCCACAAAGAACAAGACAAGGCTGATAATTTTGACCCAACATTGGATTTTAGTTCCTCACCAATTTGATAAGTCAAAATTAGAAGAAAAAGGGAGGTATTGAAAAGACAAGATACAAAGTTGTCATTGTTTGCAGATGTTATGGTAAGAAACCATCATTAAGAAAAAAATATTTTCCTGTATTTTGTTAATAGCCTTGAAGGAAAGGATCACATTGGTAATAATGAAAACCACAAAATATGTAGGAATGAACCTAACAAAATATGCAAGAATAATACAAAAAAAATTGAACATTTTATTTGTTGAATACTTTAGATCTTCTATCATATAGAATTTACTGACATTTGACTAAATTTTACCTAAATTTGACTGCATTTCTATGGTACCTTCCTTATTTCCAGAACACAGTTAATGTTGGAAGGCTAACTAGATTTCACTTAAGATATTTAGCAAGAATGATTTGAAGGTGGTTTTGTACAATCTTACTAAGAGGCAAATAGTGTCTGGTTTTCTTTCTTTTTATTTTCTTTTTCTCTTTTAATATTTTGTCATTCTTTCTTCATTTATGAGCTCAATATTTCTAGAAACAGAAACTTTCACTCTTCAATTATTTGATTAAAATGAGATACAGTTCATATGGAAAAGAAAGAACAGGTTTCTTATTCTCTCCCTTTCTCTGAAAGTTTTCAAAATAATAAGTTGGATTTTTAGTATACTTCAAAAGTGATGGTGGTAGACTGAATAATTTCCCTCCCATCATTTCAAGATGCCTACATACCAATTCCTGGAACCTGTGGATATGTAATCTTACATGTGAAAGAGATTTTGCAGATATGATTAAGCTGAAGGCTTTGAGATGGGAGGATTATCCAAGTAGGCTCAATGTGATCATGTTCCTCCTAAGAGGAAAAGAGAGGAAAGAGAGAGTCAGTGACAAGGGGAGAGATTTGAATGTGCTAAATTGTTGGCTTTGGAGATGGAGGAAGAAGCAAGGAGCCAAGGAATTAGGTGCCCTCTAGGAGCAGACAGAGAAGGCAGTGGCAACCCACTCTGGTACTCTTGCCTGGAAAATCCCATGGATGGAGGAGCCTGGTAGGCTGCAGTCCATGGGGTCGCTAAGAGTCAGACACAACTGAGCGTCTTCACTTTCACTTTTCACTTTCATGCATTGGAGAAGGAAATGGCAACCCACTCCAGTGTTCTTGCCTGGAGAATCCCAGGGACGGGGGAGCCTGGTGGGCTTCCATCTATGGGGCCACACAGTCGAACACGACTGAAGCGACTTAGCAGCAGAGCGACTTCACTTTCACTTTTCATGTCCATGTACTGGAGAAGGAAATGGCAGCCCACTCCAGTGTTCTTGCCTGGAGAATCCCAGAGACAGGAGAGCCTGGTGGGCTGCCATCTATGGTGTCACACAGAGTCAGACACGACTGATGCAACTTAGCAGCAGCAGCAGCTAGAAGCTGAATAAGGCAAGGAAACAGATTCTCCTGTAGAGTCTCTGAACTGAATGGAGCCTCTTCAACACATTAAGTTGAGGACTTCTGACTTCCAGAACTTTAAAATAAATTTATGTTAATTTAAGCCACTGTTTGTGGTAATTTGTTGTAGCAAGAATAGGAAACTGAAATAGATTTTATTTTGTTTCTGTTTTGTTTGATCCATATTAATTACTATTCTTAATGCTCAGTTTGACTCATTATGACCAGTAATCCCATTGGTTTATTTGTGAATCCCTGTCAGAATATCACCCTGTTTTAATTACCATACCATAATAGAATTTCTTGCTATCTACTATGCCAGTGCCTTCTTATTGTTATCCTTCTTCATTAATTGGTTGATTATATGCTACTGCTGCTAAGTCACTTCAGTCATGTCTGACTCTGTGCGACCCCAGAGACGGCAGCCCATCAGGCTCCCCCGTCCCTGGGATTCTCCAGGCAAGAACACTGGAGTGGGTTGCCATTTCTTTCTCCAATGCATGAAAGTGAAAAGTAAAAGTGAAGTTGCTCAGTCGTGTCCAACTCTCAGTGACCCCATGGACCGCAGCCTACCAGGCTCCTCCGTCCATGGGATTTTCCAGGCAAGAGTACTGGAGTAGGGTGCCATTGCCGCCTTCTGGTTGATTATATACTTCATACTAAAATACTGTAAGAGAAAAGAGGAATACTTTTGATGAGCTTATTGGTAATCTGGAAACAACTGAGGAAAGAATCTCTGAACTAGAGGATATTATCAAAAGAATCCTCAAACCTAAAACCAAAGAAAACAAACACTGAAAGAGAAAAAAAAAAAAATGGAACAGACTATTCAAGGTCTACAGGACAGCTACAAAAGGTATAACATACATATAGTGGGAAAAGCAGGAGTAGAAGGAGAGAAAGGAAGAGAAGAAATATTTGAAGCAATAATGAATGAAATTTTGCCCAGATGAATTTCCCTACATCCTGGGAGGTCAGAGAACCCCAAAGATGATAAATGCCAAAAAAATTATACCTAGGCATGTAATTTTTAAACTATATAAAATCAAAGATAAAGAAAAATTCTGAAAGTAGTAGGAGGGATTAAAAAAAACCAACCTGTATGAACCAGTATAAGAATTACTTTCAATTTCTCTGAAACCATACAAGGAGGAACTGAGTGAAGTGTTTAGTGTTGAAAGAAAAAAACTACCAACCTAGATTCTATACATTGTGAAATTATCCTTAAGAAGTGAAAAAGGAAGGCTTTCTCAAACAAATAGTCCTGAGGGAATTTGTTGCCAGTAGACCTGGCTTGCAAGAAATGTTAGAAGAAAATTATTTAAAGAGGCGAAATAATACAGGTCATAATCTTAGATCTGCATAAAGTAAAGAAGTGCATTCAAAGAGGGAATAAATCAAGGTAAAATAAGAACTTTTGATTTTCTTTTTTCTTAATTTATCTAAGAGTAAAATTTGTTTAATAATAATGCATTTGATTATATATATGTATATATATATGCTTATCTATAAGTGACATGAATTTCATGATGGATATAAGAGACAACAGAGAAGAAATAGGTTTATTTTGTTTTTATAAGGTCCTTACATTACCCATGAAGCAGTATACTATTATTAATATTTAAAATTTGACTTGGATTGGCTGTAAGTGGATATTGAAAACTAGAGAACACCACTAAAAAAGTAATATGCTAAGAAATGGAAATTATATATATAATATATATATAATGGAAATATAATAGATATATATAATGGAAATTATATATGATTATATCAAATTTTCCATTAAAAACTGAAAGGGGCAACAAATAAAAAGCAGAAACAAATATGGTATGTATTAATCCAGCTATATCAAATTTAATGTCAGTGGTTTAAATGCGTGGAAAAAAAAGATTGTCTTAAAAACAATATGATCATCTCAGTAGATCCAGAAAATGCTTTTGACAAAATTCAATACCAGTTTATGATAAAAACTCTCTAGAAAGTAGGCATATAGGGAGCACACTTCAACATAATAAAGGCCATATATGACAAACCTGTGGGCTTAATTGGTGACTCAGATGGTAAAGAAGCTACCTGCAATGCAGGAAGCCCAGGTTAGATCCCTGGGTTGGGAAGATCCCCAGAAAAAGGTAATAGCAAGCCACTCTAGTATTCTTGCCTGGAGAATTCCATGGACAGGGGAGCCTGGTGGGCTACAGTTCATGGGGTCACAAAGAGTTGGACACAACTGAGTGACTAACACACACATACACACATGACAGACCTGTAGCTAATACTGTACTCAATGGTGGAAAGCTGAAAGCACTTCCTGTAAGAGCAGAAACAAGACACGGATTTTCACTTTCACCACTTTTATTCAACATAGTTTTAGAAGCCCTGGCCACAGCAATCAGAGAAGAAAAAGAAACAGAAGGAATCCAGATTGGAAAATAAGAAATAAAACTGTCACTATTTGCTGATGACATGATACTATACATAGAAAACCCTTTAAATGTTACTGGAAAACTACTCCAAATGAATTAAGTAAAGTTGTAGGATGCAAAAATCAACACATGGAAATCTGTTGCATTTCTGTACACTAACAATTATCTATCCCTGCATTCCTATACAGTAAGAATGAAAAATCAGAAAGAGAAATCAGAGAAACAGTCCCATTTACCATAGCATCAGAAAGAATAAAATTCCTAAGAGTAAATCTACCTATGGATACAAAAGACTTATACTCTGAATATTATAAGATGCTGATGAAAGAAACAGATAATACAAGTAGATGGAAAAAATATACCATGTTCTTGAATTGCAAGAATCGGTTGTCAAAATGACTGTACTATCCAAGGCCGTCTATAGATTCAGTGCAATCTCTATCAAATTATCAATGGCATTTTTCTCAAAATTAGAACACAAATTTTTACAACTTCTTTGGAAAACACAAAAGACCCCAAATAGCCAAAAAGCAATCCTGAGAAAGAAAAATGGAGCTGGAGGAATCAGACTCTTTTACTTCAGACTATACTACAAAGCTACATTTATCAAAATAGTATTCACACACACACACACACACACACACACAGAAATATAAGTAAATGGAACAGGACAGAAAGCCCAGAAATAAAACCAAACACCTCTGGTCAATTAGTCTATGACAAAGGAGGCAAGACTATACAACAGAGGAAAGACAATCTTCAGTAGATGATGCTGGAAAAACTTGACAGCTGTGTGTAAAAAAAAATGAAATTAGAACATTCTTTGCCACCATACACAAAAGTAAACTCAAGATGGAAAAGCAGTTTGGCATGCAGCCAGTTTTAAGGTCATTGTCCAGTCAGAGGGAGAGAGACTTAGTGCCACCTCTGAAGCCTGAACAAGACTATTTCACTAGCTTCCCCAACACAGGTATGAAGAGGACATCACAGAGTGATAAAAGGGTTAATTCTCCAAGAAAACATCACAATTCTTAACATATGTGGCTTAACAACAGGGTATCAAATTGTGTGAAGCAAAAATTAATAGAAATTACAAATAAAAAATGGATAAATCCTCTATTATAGTTGGAAAGTTCAGCACCCCTCTATTCATAAGTACATAGATCTAGCTGGCAGAAAATCTGTTAAAGACATAGTAAGATTCAACAATACTATCAGTCAACTGAATATAATTGACATCTATGGACTACTTATCCAACAATAGCAGAGTACACATTCTTTTCAGGCTCACAAGGAGCATTCACCAAAATAGACCATATTCTATACCATAAGACACACCTTAACAAATTTAAAAGAACAGAAATCATAAATGTCTCCTCGCAGATCACAATGGAATTAAACTAGAAATCAATAACAGAAANGAGTACACATTCTTTTCAGGCTCACAAGGAGCATTCACCAAAATAGACCATATTCTATACCATAAGACACACCTTAACAAATTTAAAAGAACAGAAATCATAAATGTCTCCTCGCAGATCACAATGGAATTAAACTAGAAATCAATAACAGAAAGGTAACTGAAAAATCAAACAATTCATAGTAATTAAACACACTTCTAATAACACTGGCTCAAATAAGGCATCTCATGAGAAACTTGAAAGTATTTTGAGCTAAATAAAAATAAAATCACAGCTAATCAAAATTTATGGTATACAGCAAATGCAGTGCTTAGAGGGAAATTTATAGCATTGAATGTATATTGGGAGACAAGAAAGATCTAAAATCAGTAATCTAAATTTCCATGTTAGGAAACTAGAAAAATAAGAACAAATGGAATACAGAGTAACCGAAAGAGAAATAGTCTGCTCCTAAAGAACTGGAGCAGAAATCAATGAAATTGAAAACAGGAAACCAATAGAGAAAATAAGTGAAATCAAAAACTGATTCTTTGAAAAGATCAATGGAATTGATAAGCCTCAGCTAAGCTAATTAAGAAAAAAGAGGGAGGACACAAATTGCTACTATCAGTAATGAAGGAGGGAACATTACTACTTCAGAAGACGCTAAGTCCTTGGAAGAAAAGTTATGACCAACCTAGATAGTATATTCAAAAGCAGAGACATTNAGGAGACAATGAAGGACAGGGAAGCCTGGAGGGCTGCAGTCCACGAGGTTACAAAGAGTCAGATATGATTTAGCAACTGAACAACAACAAGCTGTTAGATTTTAAATTTTGATCTATTTCTTGTTTAGTTTCTTACTGAGGAGAATTTATACATAATAGGTGTGTACGTCAGAAGAAAAAAAAATCATTCTCTTTTTCTTGCCTGTTATTTCTTTCCTACCTTCCTTCTTTTTTCCTACTCTCCCTTCATCTCTCATTTATTCAAAGTTTAATCATTTCTTTTTTTAAAGATTCACAGTCATAGGAAATAAACTCATGGTCTCTCATCTTTTCTTTCTCTTTTTCTTTCTTTTTAATGATGTGGCCAGTCAATGATTATATGAGCTCAGGTTTATCATTTCACTGGGGGTTGTAAATAAGTGACTTTTCTAATACTTTCTATCAATCATTCTTCCCTCAATTATTAGCTGGAATTATTTTTTAAGAAGAAAATATCTCTCATCAAGATTTTGGTAGAGGCATGATGATAAACTATTTAATGAAAGACAGTCTTGATTCTTTCCCATTATTTTCTACAGTCTATTTAATGACTATAAATTTATTAACATTCTCTAATGGTAAGAAATGTTTTTTAAATTATGAATCTATCAGCAGTGTGGTGGTGTTTTCTTTTGAACTCATGAATTTCAATAAGTTTTGTATGGTGTAATACATTGAAACTATGACTATTTTTTGTTCAGATTATTTTATGTTTGGCCAGTGAGTGGTTGAGTTTGCTTTCAATCACTTTTGTCATGATTCTAGTGGTTTGAAATACGTATTTTCTTAGCTTTGTGTTACTATAAAGAGTTCTAAATTCACATTTTATATCTTCTACCCCAAATCTGGAATCATCCATTTCTTCATATAGAGCTAGTTACTTTATGATGGTTTTATATTCTGGTGGTTTATGAATTTCATTCTAGTCCTAATTAGGGTTTTAAGAGGTTAATTTTAAGAATTCATAGGGTCCAAAGCCACTTCACTTCAATCAAACATTATAGAAAACTCTGTAAGTTTGTGCTGAAAATGTTCCTTTTAATCTCAGCTGCTTTTCTCTGTCTGTCCCACTGACCTTTCTCCTTAGTGAATTTTGGCAAGCTGGGAATTCTTAGCCTGTGAGGGTTTTCCTCCCCCCGCCCCCGCTTTTTGTGTCCTGTCTACTTGCCGAAGGCACAGAGCATCACTGCTGCTGCTAAGTCGCTTCAGTCGTGTCCGACTCTGTGCAACCCCAGAGACGGCAGCCCACCAGGCACCCCTGTCCCTGGGATTCTCCAGGCAAGAACACTGGAGTGGGTTTCCATTTCCTTCTCCAGTGCGTGAAAGTGAAAGGTGAAAGTGAAGTCGCTCAGTCATGTCCGACTCTTCGCGACCACATGAACTGCAGCCTATCAGGCTCCTCCGTCCATGGGATTTTTCAGGCAGGAGTACTGGACTGGGGTGCCATTGCCTTCTGCTAGAACATCACTGCTAATGATAATTTGTCCTCTTTGGTGTTTCATGGTGACTCTTTGTCACTTGGTTTTGTTTCAACTGCTTTTTGGGTATTTCTAGGTTAGTTGCTTCCTCATATTTTGTGGGTGTGTTTGGAAATGCTTGAAATATTAGAGAGCAACTGACATCTTACTCATACCATTTGAATACACTTATTTAAATAACATGTCACAATTTCCATCCTTCCAGGTTTCACTGTGTCAAGTACTATTCTTTATTTTGTCAAGATTCTTCCTGTATACTCAGAAGAAATAGTATGGTCAACATGGGCTGTGATGCAGGAGAAGAAAATGGCTTGTGAATTTTCTTGCCTTTTGGATTATGGACACTAGTTACTGTGCGCACCAAATACACAAGGCCTCCCTGATGGCTCAGTGGGTGAAGAGTCTGCCTGCAATGCAGGAGACACAAGTTCAGTCCCCAGGTCAGGAAGATCCCCTGGAGGAGAAAATGGCAACCCACTCCAGTAATCTTGCCTGGAGAATCCCATGGACAGAGGGAGGCTGCAGGCTGCAGTCCACAGGGTCACAAAGATTTGGACATGATTGATCAGTTAAACAAACAACACCAAGATACAAGATGAGTATAAAGGTGACTAGAATACTAGTTACCATCATGCATTTGGAAAATAGCTTTTTCTTACATTTATTTTTAATTGAAGGATGATTTCCTTACAGTATTGTGTTGATAGCTCGATATCTGGCAAATATCAGCATGAATCAGCCAGAGGAAGGGGACATGTATACCTATGAAAAATGGTTTTGAATGTCTATGAGGGGCAAGAGGTGTTCAAGGACCACTTATTACTGGACTAAGTGCAATAGGAAGAAAGTTTAAAAGGGAATACAAAGAAGAGTTCCCTATTATTACATTCAAAAAAGTAGATGCAGATGAACACAGCTCCTGGAAAAAGGAACTTTAGATAGAGTTGATTTCACAAATCGATATGATAGACACTATGTTCAAATTTCATGAAATATGCAAATAATAATAACCATAATTCAACATACCCCAAGCATAATGCTACATATTCTTGTGTACTTTATGTCACTTAATCTTCACAATAATTCTCTAAGGTAAGTATTATGCCTCCATTTTATAGGTGAGGAGACTGAGGCTGAGAAAATTTGAATAAGTAAGTGCAGGCATCACAATCTGAAAGTGGCAGTCTTCCAAACACTGAGCTCTTAACTATATAACCCTGTCTACTTAATCAGAAAACTTATGTGCCATAGACCAAATGAATAAATAAACATCTGACCATAACAGAAGCCAAAACTATCCAATAATGAAATGAACCCTATACTATAAATTGCAGTCATGTCTGATGCTGCGACCCCATGGACTAGAGCCAGCCAGGCTTCTCTGTCCACTGGATTTTCCAGGCAAGAATGCCAGAATGGGTTGCCATTTCCTTCTCCTGGAGATCTTTCCCATCCAAGGATCAAATCTATAACTCCTGTGTTTCAAGTAGTTCTCTACCACTGAGCCACTGGGGAAACCCATACTGTTAATAACAGTAAGCACAAATTTAAAACCTTAAATTAAAAACATAATGCACAACAAAGTGAATCAGCTATACATATACATACATCCACTCTTTTTTAGATTCTTTTCCCATATAGATCATTGCAGAGCACAGAATAGAGTTCCCTGTGCTGTACTGTAGTAGCTATCTATTTTATATATAGTAGTATATATATTGGAGAAGGAAATGGCAACCCACTCCACTGTTCTTGCCTGAAGACTCCCAGGGACAGAGGAGCCTGGTGGGCTGCCATCTATGGGGTCGCACAGAGTCGTACACGACTGAGCGACTTAGCAGCAGCAGCAGCAGCAGCAGCAGCAGTGTGTGTATATATATATATATATATATAGGTCCCAACCTCCCATGTATCTGTCCCGTCTTTCACCCTGTTAAGTATATAATGATTCACTTTGCTATAAAGCAGAAAGTAATACAACTTTATAAATAAATTGTACTCCAATAATTTTTAAAATGATACATAATATAATATAAATAATTGATCCTAGTTTATGATTTAAAACAAGTTATGGCACCAGAAAGAAACCAAACCCCTGACATAAAAAGGCATGCTACATACTCTTGGGGAAAGCACTGAGATACAACAATTTAAGAAAAAATATAAAATTAATTTCTCTCTGACCTAACTTTACCAGCTCTACAGAAATAAGTTCTACAAATAATTTTCAATCCTCTAAGGCTGAGAAAGATTATTAATTATTTGATTATACTAAACCTACTACTATATAGGTTTTCACTTATCTTCCTTTGGATATAAAGTTTGTTTCTTAAAGAAAATTTCTACAGCCTTTATCTGCTCCTAAATTCACTTCTTTACCTGCTAGTGTTTCAGGCTCACTTCAGTGAATGGCATATTAGCATAAAATTTGACTTCTTGTACTTAATTTAGAAGATATACCATCTTTTCTTGTCTAAATCTTTATGAGTACCAGCTAAAAATAATTAGTTTTCTGTTCAAAAATGGTTTTGTAATATTCTATGAGGTCTTATCTGTTCTACTGCTTCTAGTGCTTACCTCTAATACCTGAGCATTTGCTGTAAAATTATTTACTGGTTCCCCATTTTGAAAGAAGAATGAGGGATGCTAATTTCAATTATAACGTTACAAATGAAACCTTGATTTGGAGATAAATGAATTATCTCAAAGACTGAGACCATTTCTTGACAATCAAAGAAGTGAGTTGTTTGACCTACAAAAGCCTTTTCTCTTTTCTGATTTTTTAACTAGCTCATTTGCATCTTTTGGAGAAGTCCATTTTATTTCCTTTTATGCTTTCTGTAACCTTTAAATTTCAGCAGACATTCACTTTTACCTCTAAAAGTTTACGTGGCAGTAGGTTATTTTGAGCTCAACTCAGTGGGAGTAAATTCTACAAGAGCAATGCAGTAATGGGAGTGCTTTCTGTTTAAGAGGCCAACATCTTATCTATCTGGTCCATGGAAATGTGGAGGGGGAAGAGAGGTTGGCTGTTAAAACACAATGTGTACATGGCATTATGCTAGCTACTCAGAGAAGTTCATCATCCCTCAGAAAAGCCCTCTGAATGACAATGATTATTATCTATTAACATTGTTTTCTATATACCAGATAACGAAGGTGTTTCTCTTTAAATAAGAAAAAGAGTTTCTTTAGACTCATGGATATAGAGAAGAGATTTTTGTTTGTCAAGGAGGTAGGAGGTGGAGGAAGAATGGGTTGGGAGTTTGGGACTAGCAGATGCAAATTATTATATACAGAATGGATAGACAACAAAATCCTACTGTGTAGCACAGGGACAGTGTTCAATATCCTGTGACAAACCATAATAGGAAAGGATATGAAAATGTCTGTGTACACACACATATCACTTTGCTATACAACATAAATAGACACAACATAGGAAACTAACTATACTTCACTAAAATGATTTTTTTTTTTAAAAGAAGCAGAGTTTCTTTACAAGTCTTTCTGACTCAAAAGTCTGACTCTATCCGTCTGCTACTGTGCTGTTCCTTTGGGAATTTGCCTTGAATGCACAGTCTGGAAAATCAAACGCCCATTTCCACATGGCTCCATCTGGCTGTCTCTCCAGCACCCAGGTGTGGGGTGGGGGTATTTACCTCTCAGAGAAGCAGGAGGGGCACTTCTCAGGATCTTATGTGGCTGTTGCTCCTATTATCATCTGCTTCTCACAGCTAAGGGTATCCTTGGTCAAGGAAGAAAGACACATACCTGTCTCTGGCAGTGAGTGGAGCCACTGTACTTTCCAATTTCCGTATTGACAAACTCACATGATCTACCATAGTGGTTCTGCACTGCTGGAACTCAGCTAAGTTAAGATGACTTTTTCCATCATCCCCTGCCCTGCCCTGTGTGGTCCTAAGTTGGAAATGAGTGTGAAACATGGGAGGTGAAACTGAAAGCAGAACCCCCACCCTCTGGAATCCAGTGAGGGTGCAGCTCACATTCATCTATGGGCTCTGCTGGTCACTAGTGGATGTGGGGCCAGACCCACAGCAGCTCAGCTCCTGGAGCAGGAAGTCCTTGTCCAGCTCGGCCAAGTCCTTATCAGCTTCCCTGATCAAATCTCACTGATCAGTTTCTTATTCACTGTCATTCTTGATGGCTTTACTTCCTGTTGTTATTGTTCAGTCATTCAGTTGTGTCTGACTCTGCAACTGCATGGACTGTAGCACATCAGGCTTCCCTGTCCTTCACTATCTCCCAGAGTTTGCTCAAACTCATGTCCATTGAGCCAGTGATGCCATCCAACCATCTCATCTTCTGTTGTCCCCATCTCCTCTTTGCCCTCAATGTTTCCCAGTATCAGGGTCTTTTCCAGTGAGTCGGCTCTTTGCATCAGGTGGCCAAAGTATTGTAGCTTCAGCTTCAATCCTTCCAATGAATATCTGAGGTTGATTTCCCTTAGGATTGACTGATTTGACCTCCTTGCTCTCCAAAGAACTCTCAAGAGTCTTCTCTAGCTTACTTCCTGATTGGACCCTAAATGACTTGCCAATTTCCCTTCAGCTGACACATTGGAAGATCCAGACTTCAATCTAGCTGCTCTCTCCCTCCACCAGTGTGAAAGTTAACAGTGGGGAGAAGAAGGAAAATGAATTTCTTGTCCATTAATAATCACGTGACTTAGACTTCCCTGGTGGTCTAGTGGCAAGGAAACCACCTGCCAATGCAGGGGACACGTGTTCAAATTCTGCTTTAGGAAGATTCCACATGCCCTGGGGCAACTAAATCTATAAGCCACAGCTAATGAGTCTGGGAGTCTGGGAGTCTGGGAGTCTGGGAGTCTCTGAATCTATTGAGTCTGTGCTCTAGAGTGCGGGAACCACAACCATGGAAGTCCAGGTGTTCTAGAGCCTGTGCTGTGCAACAAGAGAAGCCACTGCAATGTGAACCCTGTGCACTGCAGCTAGAAATGAGCCCCCATTCACTGCAAATAGAGAAAGGCTGTGCATCGACAAAGACTCAGCCCACTAAAAATTAAAAAAAAATCTTTTAAAAAATAATCACATGACTTTAGCACATCTCCTTTTGCTCTTTTCTGTGCAAATGATTAAAGAAGATGCATTGTTACTGCTAAAGTCTCTACTGTACCACCATACAGTCAGTGTTCTAAATACCTCTCCATTAGATACTACTTATTAACAAAGTAAATATATAGATATAGATATAGATATATAGTCCAGGGCATTAAGGCTCTTTATGCTTTCTCATGCATCATTGTAAAGCTTTTTCATAACAAATTATATAGTCACTCAAAGTGTTCGTCTTTCCTAAATGCACATTTTGCAGCTATAATCTATCTGCATCTAGGTGATTTTAGTTTCTCTAACAGTTGAGAAACTTCTTTACTGGGAAGTTAATTAAATTTATGTTCTGAGTGACCAATTTGTATATTCCATTATCTTCCATAATATCCCCATTGTACATAATGTATGTTTGATTTAACAGCTCTAATCTCACCAAAATGCTGTTTCTCAGACAATTGTTTTCATGGTCTCAGTTTCCCAAAGGGAATCTGTCTGCAACTTTGCAGCAAATAATTATCTAAGAGTATCATATTAGATATAAAATTTCCTCAGCTTTGACTGACAGCATTTTCACATTATCAATATCTTTGCATTTTATTTAAAATATTTGGTTTGGAGTGTGAATTTGCCAGTTCCCAGGTCCCAATATCAAGCCAAAAATATTAACCCCTTAATGCTAGTATTATTCATGAGTGTGTGCACACATGCTAAGTCGCATCAGTCATGTCCAACTCTTTGTGACACCATGAACTGTAACTCACCAGGCTCCTCTGTCCATGGGATTCTCCAGGCAAGAATACTGGAATGTGTTGCCATGCCCTCCTCCAGGGGATCTTCCCAACTCAGGGGTTGAACCTGCTTCTCTCATGTCTCCTGCACTGATACGTGGGTTCTTTACCACTATCTCCATCTGGGCATAATTTATCTTATAAAAAGTTTCAAGAGCATTGTCTTCTCTAGCTACAAAAGATTTTTGCCGTAGACAAAAGAAATCATTTCCTTTCAGTACTTATAATTGATTTTATGCTGAAATATATCCATTACCTCCAATAGTTAACAAAATGATTTGATTCAGATTCTACAGGTGCTCTAGAAAACATTTCTTGTATTGAAAATCTGCGGTCCATACTTTTGCCAAGACCAGACATTGACAAATTCCTATGTGTTAAATTTATCAGCCATCTTATTTACTTTATTTTATACTTTTATACAAATAAGATGAAGCCCACAAAGTTTTCTCTCTTAGTTGAATGAGTATATATATATAATGGTTGTTTTCTAGCCCACCTTTGAAATCACTCCTGTAAGTCCCACCTTACCCACACAGTAGCCAACTCATTGGAAAAGACCCTGATGCTGGGAAAGATAGCAGGAAAAATGGGCAACAAAGGATGGGATGATTAGATAGTATCAGTGACTCAATGAACATAAGTTTGAGCTAATTCCAGGAGATGGTGAAGGGCAGGGAAGCCTGGAGTGCTGCAGCCCATGGGGGTCACAAAGAATAGGACACGACTGAATGACTGAACAACAATAATTCACACAGTAGAGTTGGCAAATAAGAAAGGATCACCAGACTAAAAATAATTCAAGGGGTAATTCACCTTAAAATAGTTTCTGGGGTTCAAGTTCCCTTGACCCAAATTAGAAATGTTATGCAAGTATCTATCTGGGCAGTGTACGCTTTATATGTAACTTTGAGGATGCTATTTTGAATTTAGGCTTTAAAATTCTGAAGTGCATAACATATGGTGAGTTAAGTGTCTATTCTCCACACTTTGTATTTTCTTAAGTAAAAACTATGTGAAGTGTTCTAGCAACTTCTCTCTGTCACTCCATGTCTTTTTTCTCTTTTCTCTATAAGCTCTACCCATGGCCACACAGCATAAACAGTTCATTGCACAGGGTCCTTTGAAAATTGCCACATCCACATGACTATGTCTTGGCAACAGGGCCTCATGTGGTTTCCTCCTGGAATCTTCCATTGGATGTACTGGCTCAAGCCCTTGGCCCTCTTCCTTGTTCTGCTGTCTAGAATCTGGACTCTGGACCAAAGGTCCATGAGGATGAAGTCTATGTCTTAGAAAGGACCCAACATTAAGGTATAAGAAACCTGTAATTGTGGATTTCAAGGAAGAAAGCCAATGAACCCACTTCAGGCAGGATGCCTATCTCCACACATACTAATTCTATATTATATAATCATTTTTCATTTCAGGATTTATCTAATGTGTAGCATAATCTTATTTTAACTGGGAAAGAAACTATAAATTTAAGAATTATCAAAGGTGCTTTTGCTATCAATATAACTAAATTTGTGATTAGTGTGTATGAGATAGAGTATCTAATATATTTAATTTTTATTAACTATCTTTCAAACCAAGTCTCTAGGGCCTTGGGGCTTCCCAGGTGGTGCAGTGATAAAGAATCATGAAAATACAATCCTGATAAAGCCTGACAATGCAGGAGATGCAAGAGACCTGGGTTCAATCCCTGGGTTGGGAAGATCCCCTGGAATAGGAAATGGCAATCCACTCCAGTATTCTTTCCAGGGAAATCCCATGGACAGAGGAACCTGGTGGGTTGATGACCACAGGGTCACAAAAAGTTGGATAGAACTGAGCATGTACACACTCTAGTGCCTTAATATCTAGCCTGTTAGCTGTATACGAAAGCAGTGTGGATTCTTCATATTTGAAAAGAAGGAGGCAGTTCTCCCTTTAGCTACTTTAAACTAGATTCAATTTAGGTTTTCTGAAATATATTTTTAGGGTAGATACACAGAAGGCTGTCTGAGACAAAGTAGGTAGCCAATGGTCATAACAGCTGAGGTTTAATGCACTAGGAGACAAGTATTGCTTTTAGGAGTTTTACTTGATTAATACATTTAATCCGTATAAGACATTTTGAAATTCAAAGTAGCTTTCTTCCTCTGACAAGCTCCCTAGCAGTTTCTCAGTGAGCTCTTTAATATCCTCTCAAGGGACTGAGGGAATTTCTGGGCTTCCCTCATTCACAGAAATTGGGTCAACTCAGGAGAAAGTGACAGTGTTAGTCGCTCAGTTGTGTCCAACTTTTTGTGACCCCGTGGACTTTAACCTACAGGCTTCTCTGTCCGTGGGATTCTCCAGGCAAGAATACTGTAATGGGTTGCTATTCTCTTCTCTAGGGGATCTTCCCAAACCAGGGATCAAACCAGGGTCTCTGCATTGTAGGTGGATTGCTTACCATCTGAGCCACTAGGAAAGTCCAAAGAGACATGTAATACACACACAGAGATTGTAAGTAAGAAGATGGAAGAATATATATTAAACAATTTCAAACCCAAAGACAAGCTAATAGGAAGGAGAACATGAACTGTCTTGGGATCCCAGGACCAGAGGAACATCACAGCAGCTAGTTGTCAAATATTCCCTAGTTCTACAAAAGACAGTGACCTGTGTCTGGCATGTCCCCACTCCCAACCTCACAGCAGAGTACAGTCCAAATCTGCTCATTCATCCTCTAGACCAAGTGGGAAACCTTCCAAAAGCACAAGGTGAATTTTGAACCATTGTCAAGAGGGCAGATGGAGAGTTCCACCAACAAAGGAACAAACAACAGAGGAAGCAAATAGAAAGAAATAATAAAATGGCAGACTTAAGTGCTATGCTAGGAAATGGCAACCCACTCCAGTGTTCTTGCCTGGAGAATCCCAGGGAAGGGGGAACCTGGTGGGCTGCNTGTATACTGTCGTGTAAGAAACGAGGCGCCAGTCTATGTTTGATGCAGGATGCTTGGGATTGGTGCACGGGGATGATCCAGGGAGACGTTGTGGGGTGGGAGGTGGGAGGGGGATTCAGGATTGGGAGCTCGTGTACACCTGTGGTGGATTCATGTCGATGTGTGGCAGAGCCAATGTATTGTGAGGTAAAATAAAGAAAAAAAAATTAAAAAGAAATAAAAAGATTATCTTTGTTTCTCACAGAGGAACAAAGGTAGAATGAAAATAGAGTTCTCCCTAGAAGCATTTCAAACCAGAAGAGAATGGAGCACCAAAAGAAAAATGATCAACCTAGAGTTCTACATCCAGTGACAATATTGTTCAAAACTGCTGGTGAAATAAATACTTTTCCAGATACACAAAGGGTTAAAAATCCATTGTGAGCAGACCCCCAATACAGAAAATGTTAAGGAGATGTTTGGGCAGAGGAAAATGATATAAAGTGGAAATTGGAACTATGCAAAGAAATGAAAGCACTGGAAGGGTAAAGATATGAGTCAATATAAAATATTTTTTTAACATTCTACTATTTAGAGAAAGAACGTATTTTTGGTTTATAGCATTTTAAAAAATTAGAATGTATGATAATAACGGGCTTCCCAGGTGGTGCTAGTGGTAAAGAACCTGCATGCCAGTTCAGAAGACATAAGAGAATGTGGGTTTGATCCCTGAGTCAGAAAGATCCCATGGATGAAGACATGGCAACCCACTCCAGTATTCTTGCCTGGAGAATCACATGATCAGA
Organism: Neotragus pygmaeus; assembly: GCA_006410875.1. Taxonomy (NCBI): domain Eukaryota; kingdom Metazoa; phylum Chordata; class Mammalia; order Artiodactyla; family Bovidae; genus Neotragus; species Neotragus pygmaeus. The sequence goes on along the minus strand of SJYV01046597.1, from coordinate 481,216 downwards.
GGAGCCTTGTGGGCTATAGTCCATAGTGTCACACAGAGTTGGACACAATTTGACACACACATACATGTGATAATAATAGCACAGAGACTAAAAAGGGAGATTTGGAAGTATATTGCTAACAGCTTCTGTACATGAAATGGTACAATATCACTCGGTAGGATTAAGGATGTGTACTGTTAACACTAAATCAACTGCCAAAAACACTCCAAAAAGTCCTTAGCTAAGAAATGAAATCAAAATAATGAATCGAAAAGAAGACAGAAAAAAATGAACAAAGAATTTATGGGACAAATAGCAAGATGGTAGCCCTAAACTCAGCTATATCAGTTATCACGTTAAATGGAAATGTAAACCTAATCATGTGAATTATGATACTGAACATAACCCAAATAAAAGGCAAAGATCATAAAGTTGCCAACTATATGATGCCTACAAGAAACACACCTTGAATATAAAGATAGATATAGTTAAAAAGCAAAAAGATGGAAAAAATATATACCATGCTAATAAAAATGAAAAAGCAAGGAGGAATGGCTTTGTCAATATCAGATAAAATAGATATCAGAGCAGTGAATTGACCAGTAAGAAAGAAGGTCATTTCAAAATGATACAGGAGTCAATTAAAGAAGAAAAAAATATCCTAAATATTTATGTGCCTAGTAACAGAAATTCTAAATACATAAACAAAAACCAATAGATCTATAAGGAGAAACAGATAAATCCACAGTTAACACTGGAAGATTTCAATACCTCTCCCTTAATAATTTATAGAACAAGAAAACTAAGTTAGTAAAATATAGAAGACTTGAACAATATTATCAAATAGCTTGACATAATTGAACAACAGAAAGCTTTTAAGTACACAAAAGATATTTACAAAGTAGTCATTTCTGGACTATAAAGAAGTCTAATTAGTTTCAAAGAATTCAAATTATACAAAATATCTTCTGATTATAATTGAATTAATTAGAAATCAGTAATAGAAATCCCCAAATAGGTATAAACTCAGTAACACAGTTCTCAACATAACCCATGGATCAAAGAAAAATCAAAAAGGAATTTTAAAAGTATTTTGACTGGAATGAAAATAAAAACAGACACACAAAAAAATCAAAATTTGTAGGATAAAGCTAAAGCAGTATTTACAGAGAGATTTACAACATTAAACAAAACGTCCCACATCTCTAACCTCAGATTCCACCTTAAGAAACTAGTAAAAAGTATAGAAGTAAGCATAAAGTAAACAAAAACAAAAAACAGTAATCAGGAACAGAAATCAATAAAACCAAACAAAAAAGGTTGAGCTATTATTTAGAAGGTCAATAAAAGTTGATAAATAACTATCAAAACTAAGCAGTGAAAAAATACAAAATTATATTAAAATCAGTAGTAAAGGAGATTACATCACTGATATTTCTACAAATATTGAAAGCATAATAAGGGAATAGTATTGTCAAGATCTGTGAAAGGACCAAGATTTTATATACTCTACAAGTTAGCTGTCACAGTTTAATGGATGCTTGAAGAAGACATCCAGACTGCTGGGCCAGAGACCAAATTAGAGAAATAAAAATTTTAAATACAAAATTATACTCAAAGCAAGGATAAGCAAGAAAATAAAAATCTAAGAGCGGAAATTAATGAAATAGAAAATATACAACCAGCAGAGAAAATTAAGAAATACATGAGGTAATTCTTTAGAAAGACTAATAAAATTGATAGAAAGACTGTTTAAGAAAAAGAGAGATGGCACACAATACAAGGTCAGTAATAAACTGTTACCGTTCCATCGCTCAGTCATGTCTTACTCTTTCTGACCCCTGTCTGCAACATACCAGGCTTCCTTGTCCTTCACCATCTCCCACAGTTGGCTCAAACTCATTGAGTCAGTGATGCCATCCAACCATCTCATCTTCTGTTGTTCCCTTCTCCTCCCGCCTTTAGTCTTTCCCACCATCACGGTCGTTTCCTATGAGTTGGCTCTTCACATAAGGTAGCCAAAGTACTGGAGCTTCAGCATCAGTCCTTCCAGTGAATGTTCAGGGTTGATCTCCTTTAGGATTGACTGGTTTGATCTCCTTCCACTCCAAGGGACTCTCATTGCTAAAGATTATACAGGCATTTAAAAGATAAGAAGATAATATAAGCAACATTGTACCTAAATTTTCATGCTCGTTAAAATGACAAAATTTGGAAAGTTCTAATAGCTCTATATCAAAGACATTGAAATACTTAATTAAAGTATTTTTAAAAATTAACAAAATATTTTCCAGAAGGAGATTTCCAGCATATCTTCATGCTTATAAAAAAGTAATAAAACTAATGATATATGAACTTCCTGAGTTCACAAAAAGATTAACATACTTTAACCTAGCAAGGATATTATAAGAAAGGAAAATTCTTGACATTTCTCCGTTTTGAACACACATGCAAAAATTCCAAATGAATTGTTAACAAATCAAGTCCAATGGTAAACAAGTTGTTTCTTTGAAGAATGCAAGATTTGTTTAACATTTGAGAATCAGTCAGTGAAATTTGCCACATTAAAATAGAGGAGGGCAATCATATGATCTTCTCATTAGAAGAAGAACTATCATTTCATAAATCTGACACCCAGTCATTATAAAAGTCTGTGGCAAATCTGGAATAGAAGAATTAATGATCATAATTACCATAATTATGACCGATATGGCATAAATATGACAGATATTGAAACCTTTCCTCTTAAGAATGAGAATAAGGATATCTCCTCTCATTACTTCTATTCAGGATATGCTGGAAATCTTAGCCAGTGCAATAAGGTAGGAAAAAGTTGAGGATATAGAAATAGGAAAGTAAGATTTAAAACTGTTATTTCTCACATTTGATGATCCAATTGTATATATAGGATCTACAGAAGAATTACTGCAATTTATAAAATAATTTCATAAATCAATGGACATGTGGCCAATAAAAGTTTTTTTATATTATCAAGAAATAATTAGAAAATAAAACTTAATAAAATGACAACATTTACAATAACATCAAAAACATGAGCTATCAGGAATTCTTTGGTGGTCCTGTGGCTAAGACTCTGTGCCCCCAGTGCAGGGAGGGCCTGGGTTCTATCCCTGGTTGGGGAACTATATCCCACATACCACAACCAAAGATTCCACATGCCACAATGAAGGTAGAAGATGCCTTAATGGTATGCCACCATTAAGACCTGTCACAGCCAAATAAGTAAAATAACTAAAAATATTAAACAAACAAAAAAAACACCATGAGATATCAAACTGGAAGTCTATAAAGAATATGTACATAAACAATGGAAAAACATTATTGAATGAAATTAAAAGAATATATAAACAAATAGAGAAATATACAGTGCCCATGGACTAGAGGACTCAGTATAATAAAAATGTCAGTTCTATCCAAATTTATCTGCATATTCAAGGTAACCTCAATAAAAATTCCAGCAGGTTTTGTACATCAAATTGCTAATCTAATTCTAAAATGTATAAAGAATCTCAAAAAGAAAAAAAAAAACTGAAACAATCTTGAAGAAAACAAAATGAAGGATTTGTACAACTGTTTTCAAGATTTACAAATCTGTAGTTGAGCCTGGTAGGCTGCAGTCCATGGGGTCGCTAAGAGTCGGGAACAACTGAGCGACTTCACTTTCGCTTTTCACTTTCATGCATTGGAGAAGGCAATGGCAACCCACTCTAGTGTTCTTGCCTGGAGAATCCCAGAGACAGTGGGCCCCCGTCTATGGGGTCGCACAGAGTCGGACACGACTGAAGCGACTTAGCAGTAGCAGTAATGAAAGCAACTTATGTTTGACTTAAGGGCTTCCCTCATAGTTCAGTCAGTAAAGAATTTGCCTGAAATGCAGGAGACCTAGATTTGATTCCTGGGTCAGCAAGATCCTCTGGAGAAGTAAATGACAACCCACTCCAGTATTCTTGCCTAGAGAATTCCATGGACAGAGGAATCTGGCAGGATACAGTCCATGGGATCGCAAGAGTCGGGCACGACTTAACAACTAAACCACCACCAAGTTTGACTTAATGATGGACAAATAGACCATCAGAAGAGAATTAAAAAGTACAAAAAGAGAACCATACTCACATGGTCATTTAGTTTATGACAAAGGTGACAATACAATGCAGAGGGGGAAACGGCCTTTTCAATAAGTGATGATAGGTGGTGTATATTACATAAGAAAAAATAATGTTTCTGGACCCTTAGCTCACAATATAAACAAAGATCAATTCCTAATGAATTGTAGATCTGAACATACAGGTAAAACATATAAGCTTATCGAAGAAAAGAAAAATATCATGGCCTTAAACAGGGTCACAGAAAATACTAACCATAAATGAAAATGTTGATAAACTGTACTACGTTAATATTAAGAACTTTTTCAACAAAAAACACAATTTAAAAGATAAAACTTTTTAGTAGATTGGAGAGAATATTTGCCATAAAATGTATGTGAAAAAAAAAAAAAAAAAAAAAGATGTATTCACAATACATAAATAACTACAAATCAGTAAGATAGAGGTAAACCAATAGGGGGGAAAATGGGCAAAAACTTGAACAAAGTCTTTACAAAAGAAGATATCCAAATGAAAAGGTATGTCCAGCTTTATTAGTCATCAAGAAAACACATACCCTTAGAAGCTGACCTCTCTTTCATGATCTCTACACATTTCATCTAGCTGGCTGAACTCACTGCAGGGTCCTTGAGTCTCAAAAGTGAAGGTTGCAAGAGGGAAGAAGCGGAAGCTGCCCAGTCCTCTTGGAGGTTAGGCTCAGAACTGCCAGTGTCACTTTGACCATGTCGCACTAGGGAAAGTAGTCACAGGACCAGCTAGGATTCCCAAGGGAGGAGAATAACCTTCACCTCTCAATGCAGAGAGTGACAGAGGATTAGCAGTCATCCATAACCCATCACACCTTCCCACCTCCCTTAAATGGATGCTTGTCCAAAAGTAGCTCTATCATCAGTGTTCACTTCAAATCCTCTCTCTTTTATAAATTATTAACCCCCTAAACTGAAAATAGCTCTTCTATTTCCCCTGTGAACTCTCGTTTTATCTTTACCTTTCTTGGGGCATTTTTAAATTTCAACCTTGAATTATTTATATGTCTTATGTCCTCTACATTTTAAATAATGTTAATTCTAGTTGCTTAAATAAGAAATTCATATTATATAAAATAATCAGCATCTATTTTGAATAATATGTACCTCCCCCCTCCCTGTTGCTTTATATATATGAGGTAGTAATGTATCTTTATTGAGGACGATTAGAATAAAATTTAAGCTTTCTAATAGGCCAATATTGGGTACTTCTGAGGGCCTTTGGCTTGCCATTTCCTTCCTTGTCCTTAATTGTGTTTTTTAAATACAAATATGCAAAATGACACTAACTGATGTTTGTGTATTCTTACCAGGCTCATGGTGATGTGCTGGGAAGCAGGGAATATCATAATAAAAGAAACACAATACTCAACAAATAACTTTAGAAAAAAAGGAGTATCTTTCCTCCCACATTAGGATCTGAAATGAAAAAAGTGTTAGTCTCTCAGTGGTGTCTGACTCTTTGCAACCCCATGGGTTGTAGCCTACCAAGTCCCTCTGTCCATGGAATTCTCCAGGCAAGAATACTGGCATGGGTAGCCATTCCTTTCTCTAGGGGATCTTCCCGACCCTTTCTCCAGGCGATCTTCCCAACCCAGGGATCAAACCCAGGTCTCTCTCATTGCATGGAGATTCTTTATCATCTGAGCCACCAAGGAAGTCCATATAAACTTCCAGTTTTATATGGAGTTTAGTCTATCTCATGAACTCTAATCTTTGAAAACAAAATCATCTACTTTCTGCCTTATTGGAACTTCCAGGGCTTCAAATTATCTTAGGATATTTTACTCTTACCTGGTGGCTCAGATGTTAAAGAGTCTGCCTGCAGTGCAGAAGACACAGGTTCAGTCCCTGGGTGGGGAAGATCTCCTGGAGAAGGGAATGACAATCTACTGCAGTGTTCTTGCCTGGGAAATCCCACGGACAGAAAAACCTGGAGGGCTACCATCCGTGGGATCACAAGGAGTTGGACACAACTGAGCCACTAATACTTTTCACTTTTTCAGGTTTTAATATAATGGTAAACCCTTTAACCACCTACCTACACAGGAAAAGCAAAATCTGACAATAATTACATTTTAAAAAATTGTGTTCTACCTAGAGGAAATAGTCTACAGTTATAAACAGAAAAAGGTAAACACATTACTCATACCTTTGACAGCCAAAAAGTATTATGTGTTCAGTGCTATGCTCTTTATGACTGTTGAAAAATAAAAAAATATAATATGATACCTGATATCAGAGAATATACAATCTACTGGAAAAGATAAATATTAAGGGAATTAACACGAAGGGTTTAGTTTAGAAATAAAAGGAGAAAGAGCAATCACTGTGGACTATAACAGCAAAATAAAATTTTGTTTGAGGAGTTTGGAAATGAGGTAGGCCTACAAAGAAGGGCAGCATTTAGAAAAGTTAGTAAAGAACATTTCATGTTTGAGAAAGTGGAAATTAGTTACAGTATGAGCAAGGTCATAGAGCCAAGAATAATTGTTACGTTTTAACCAGATAACAGGGAAGAGATTACTCATCTTGAGCAAGGCTACATATTGGAGAGTGTTGGGAAATAAAATTTAGTGAGTAAAGTAGAGTAGATTATAACAGACTCTAAATGGATGCTAGACACTGTGATTCAGGCTTGGTGCAATAAACAACTTGAAGCCATTTTCAGACTTGACTGTGAGGGTGAACTAAAGGGAACCTTACTGAGTTTTAACATAGGAAAATTCTTCCTGAAGCACAGTTGGATAGAAATCTTGTTTGCCATAAATTCAGTATGATTTTCCATAAAAAGTATTATTTTTGACATAAAGCAAAGGTCAGAGTTTGGGTGTGTGTTTGTGTCCATGAACACGATGATGTGTGTAGGTGTTTTCGTTTCCAAAGTCAGGGTCATGAGGCAGGTTAGGGCTACACAGTGTCACAGCAACTAAGCAAGCTGTTCATTTCAGTCCAAAAAGTAGTTCAATTCACTAGAAAACACCCAGTCAAGAAAGTTTAAATTAAAACACTTACAAATTATTTGTGAAAAGTAGCCTCAGTTTGCTTAAAGAAAGGTATAAAAATAGCATAGTTTTCCAAAAGGAGATTGTTATTTAAACATGAAACAAAGGTCAGAATTTGGATGTGTATGTGTGTGCGTATGTGTGTGCATGTATTTTAATTTCCAGAGTGGCAGTCAGAAGTCAGATTAGTACTACATCAAATCAAACCAGCCAATCCAGTTATTGCAGTTCAGAAAGTAGACAGTTTACTGGGAAAAGTTAAAAAACTAAGTTTTAAACAAAATATTTACCAATTCACTGTGAAAAGCTCCTAGAAGTTTATCTAATAAAAATTATTAATACAGGTGTTATTTCGTGAGCTCTAACAGCTTGTCACTATCTCATGGAAATAAATTTGATTAATCTGATGAGATACATTTCTCACAGAAAATGTTAATTTCTACCCAATGCCTGTATCTTCTGGGTGCTTAGAAATTGATTTCCAGTTCATAATAAAAAGTCCAGCAAAACTGCTAAACGAAAAATTTTCATCAGTTACTTTTCATTTCATAAATATACTTTGAAAACACGTTGTTAATTTTACAGAAAGTCATTAGGTTAAGTAAATTACCTTTTGGATACACTTACTAATGGAGTAACATAACTCCAATATATAATTTACTTCTAAATGCCTCAGAGTTTCAGGAAGTGTTAATAAAGCCCTGACTTCCTGTATCTTAAACCAAAGATTAAGTCTTTTCATTGCTTTCCTGGGTCTTAGTAAAACAAAATTTGAAAGTTATAATGGACTTCTTGGAAAGGTAATGACATATAGGCATATTTATAAAATTCCTTTTTTTGACTTACAACTTAAGATAGGTTAGGCCTAAACAGAAAACTATAAATGCCACTGAACAACTGTTATACAGTACTATTTAGACGGTACTCGAAGGATAGTTGAGAAAGGATACCGAGAGCCAAGCTTAAACTCTCCAGTTTATGAAGACAGAACAGAGTTGCAGGTGACATATGATAGAAAATCTAAAGATACACACTTTTCTTATTGTTAGCTTTGAAAAGCCAGAAAACATTCAACATAGGTTCTAGTCTTCTTCTGGTAAGCAAAATTGGCAGTAGATGGGAAGCAGCTTCTCCAAGCTGTAGGCAGTTATCTCTGATGTATACTCTTAACCAAAGGAGGCGCTGTCTTGAGGTGAACTTTAAGCTGTGGGGTATGAGATCCTTCCTTTCATGTTTTTCTCTACATTTTTTTTTAACTCCTGAACTGGAGGATGCTTCTCTGTGTTGGGAGTTTATCCTGTTTTGTGATTTTCTCCCTAGCCCGTCAGGCTCCTCTGTCCATGGGATTTTCCAGGCAAGAATACTGGAGTGGGTTGCCATTTCCTTCTCCATTTTAAAAGGTGGATATATAATTAACAATAACATTAAAAAAATAAGAAAGAAGGAACAGGAGGAGGAGGGAGGGAGGGAGGAGAGCTAGATAAGAAAAAGGGAAGAGCAAGGAGAAAAGGAGTGAAAAGGAGTGAAAAAAGAAATCAAATAGACTCACTAAAGATAGATGAAGATTTACCCTAAAGAGTTTAAACTATAATGCTTTCTATTTCTTCCCCCCTCCCAGTCCTCCCAATTTAGGACACATGTCATTTAAAGATATAAAACAGAATAAAATAAAAAGGAAAATGACATTCTAAAGAGAGAAAAATGATAACACTGAAAAACTGGAAAATATTTAGAAATGGGAAAGAGTAGAAATTACAGTAGAAAAACCAAACCGTGACAACAAAAAACAAGCTTTAGAAAATCACACAAGAAATGTGAGGGAGAGGACATAGGAGAATTACAAGAGATCCAGTAGAGATCCAATGTACAATAGGATACCTGTGGCGGATTCGTGTTGATGTACGGCAAAACCAGTACAATATTGTAAAGTAATTAACCTCCAATTAAAATAAATAAATTTTGTATTTAAAAATAAATAAATAAAAGAAAAAAATTTTAATAATAAAATATTTTTTTTTAAAAGATAAACTGAAATAACATTTCTCAGTGAAGGAAGACAGGAAGTTAGTCCAAAACCATTTGGCATAGACCAAACATGCTCATGGATGTTGTAGATAGGATCACATTTCAAAGACTTTTAGGAATGGACCAAATTTCTTATGGCTATTTTAGACAGAACTAAAATGTCCTGCAAGGTGAAGAACAAAAGGCGTCAGTGTCCTAGATGGAAAATATAAAGAATGACAGACCTCAAGACATCTCCATGTGAAGTTACTGAACTTCATGGTTAAAGCATTCCAGCAATAAAAATAAGCCACTGATAAAGGAAGAGGTAGAAACAAACATCGACTTAATTCTCCTTAGCAGTTTAGATGTGAAGGAGTAAGAAATAATGTCAATGAAGTTTAGGAGAAGAGATCTGACTCAGAACATCAGCCAAAGGAAGCAATAATAACTGAAGGTTTGTCATTTAGTATATCTTATATAGCCATATGTCATTTGTATTAGAATTGCATTTAATAAAAGGTATTTATTGTGGGGGGTGGAGAGATTTGACTGTAGAATTACATACTCAAATTAGTATTCAGATGCCAAGACAATATGAAATAAGCACAAACAGACAAAATTTAAAGAAGCATATGTCCCAGGTTTACAAGTATGATTTTTGAAAAATACATTTGTCAGTACCAGCTAATACAGATAATCATCCAAATAAAAACTATAGAAGTGGCAGAATCACTGGATGAGAGATGATTGATGAGTACTGCACTCAGTCGAGCATAAAATTAAGGTCAAATTACTAATGAAGTATAAAACAATGTAATTATTATAATTCTTAAAAGGAAAAACTACTTGAGTTTCAGAAATAGTGATAAAAGATTCAGTGAACACCACAGTATTTATCAGAATTCTGGGCATGAAACAGACAACATCTTCAAAAAACTTGAAGATCATTTCTATATATCATCTGTATGTTTATATTGGGATGAGAATCCCTGCAGCCTGGTGAGCACCACGTACAGTCAACAGCTGCTGCTGCTGCTGCAGTCGCTTCAGTCGTCTCCAACTCTGTGTGACCCCATAGAGGCAGCCCACCAGGCTCCTCTGTTCCTGGGATTCTCCAGGCAAGAATACTGGAGTGGGTTGCCATTTCCTCCTCCAACGCATGCATGCATGCCAAGTCACTGCAATCATGTCCGATTCTGTGCAACCCCATGGACAATAGCCCACCAGACTCCTCTGTCCACGGAATTCTCTAGGCAAGAGTACTGAAGTGGGTTGCCATATCCTGCAACAGTCAACAGCAGGGTAGGCATTATTGATACCTTTGGCAGATTTTATTACTACTGTTCACCCATTTCTGCCTCTATAAGGAGGCTTATACTTGCCCATTTCATTGAAGTTATACTTGGTCATGACTTACATGAGCCAATAAAATGTGAGCTGAAATGTCATGAAAGAGATGGAAAGAAGCTTTTAAAGATAGTTTGTGCTTCTCTATCACCTGAATCCCAGAATGGACATCAGGAAGCAGCATCACAACCAATAACTAATTTTAATTAATCCTTATAGTTGTAAGTCACTCAGGTTTAAGGAGTAAGTTTTATACAGCAACAAACTCAACCTTTTGTCACTAGCCCTAAGGCTGAAGAGGGAGATCCAAGGGCTCAAGGTGTCACTAGAAGTAAGAGATGAAATCTTGAAAGGGGAGCCACAAAGTTGGAACTGAAGGCATAAAGAAGCACAGTGTAGTCCAGAACCATAACCAAGTAATAGGGAATGGGGCAATAAATACCCTGATTTCTCTTTCCTCCTTGCCCTCTCTCTTACATCCTGCTTCTGGCTCTCTCTGGCCAAATCCAGCTGGAAGCAGAGGATTAAGGAATGATCATTCTATAGGATTCATTGTCACAATTTGAGTATCCCATAGTCATTCTGAAATGAAGTTTGGGTGCAAAATCTTTACTAGGGAATCTTCCCAACCCGAGGATCAAACCTATGTCTCCTGCATGGCAGGCAATTCTTTACCACTGAGCCACCAGGGAATAATTCTAGCCAAAGATTAATTCTATGCCAAAATTGTTGGAAAAATAACAACCTAAATACTCATTGCCAAACAAATGGATACAACCAAAGTTATGCACAGGATCTCAAAATTGTTTTAATATGAAACAGTTAAAAAATTAAAAAAGAGTAACAAAACATTCTACTCAAAGGTTTAAGAAATAACAGTAATCACAGAACAAACAGAAGAAAATCATTAAGATAAAAGCAAAAATTAATGAATTTGCAAAAGAAAAGCAATAGAATTAATAATTACTCTATAAAAAGAATTTTCTTTTTTACTACGTAAAATACTAGGTAGCCTAAATTTTAAAAACATAGAAGAAAAGCACCAATACAAAAGTAAGCAGGAATTAGAAAGCAGGAATAACCAGAGATCACTGTAGAGAAATGTGGTTGGAAGGGAATAAAAAATTATTAAAATAGACAAAAGATGATACTGAAAGTCTAAACCAACTAATAACTATAAGATAAAAACAGAAAACATGAAAGTCTTCAGAAATGAAATATTTATAACCTTCAGATGATAGAGGTTGACTTTAAACTCTTCCAGGAAAATCAGAAGAAACGTTGCTCATACTTTTTAGGAGGGCAAATAGTGATTCCAAATCTTATCAAAAGTAATTTAAAAGAGAAAACTATAACTCAGTTCACTTGTGAATTTTGGTACAGGTGACCTAAGTAAAATTTGGTCAAGTAGAATTCAGTGATACTTGAGAACAATAACACCGTGATCAAATTGAGTTATTACAGGAGTACAAGGCAGATCCATTGACATGTTATCCCTGAATAGACAAGAAGAAAAACTTTGTGATCTTCTTGATAAATATTAAAAAGCATTTGATACAACTTAATATTCACACATTACTTTTAACTTTCTATTTTGAATTGGGATATAGCCAATTAACAAGCACTGTTAATGATAGTTTCAGATGAACAATGTAGTGCTGAAGAAGCTGAACGGTTCTATGAAGACCTATAAGACTTTTTAGAACACCCCAAAAAGATGTCCTTTCATTATAGGGGTTAGGAATACAAAAGTGGGAAGTCAAGAAACACATGGAGTAACAGGCAAATTTGGCCTTGGAGTACAGAATGAAGCAGGGCAAAGGCTTATAGAGTTTTGCAAAAGAACACACTAGTCATAGCAAACACCCTCTTCCAACAACACAAGAGAAAACTCTACACTTGGACATCACCAAATGGCCAACATCAAAGTTAGATTATTTATATTCTTTGCAGCCAAAGATGGAGCTCTTACTGTATAGAGCTCTATACAGTCAGGAAAAACAAGACTGGGAGCTGACTGTGGCTCAGATCATGAACTCCTTTTTGCCAAATTCAGACTTAAATTAAAGAAAGTAGGGAAAACCACTAGACCATTCAGGTATGACCTAAATCAAATCCCTTATAATTATACAGTGGAAGTGAGAAATAGATTTAAGGGACTAGATCTGATAGAGTGCCTGATGAACTCTGGATTGAGGTTTGTGACACTGTACAGAAGACAGGGAGCAAAATCATCTGCACGAAAAAAGAAATGCAAAAAAGCAAAACAGCTATCCGAGGAAGCCTTAAAAATAGCTCTGAAAAGAACAGAAGGGAAAAACAAAGAAAAGGAAAGATATAACCATCTGAATGCAGAGTTCCACAGAATAGCAAGGAGAGATAAGAAAGCCTTCCTCAGTGAGCAATGCAAAGAAATAGAGGAAAACANATTCCCATCTCTTTCAGAATTTTCCACAGTTTATTGTGATCCAAAGTCTTTGGCATAGTCAATAAAGCAGAAAGAGATGTTTTTCTGAACTCTCTTGCTTTTTCCATGATCCAGCGGATGTTGGCAATTTGATCTCTGGTTCCTCCACCTTTTCTAAAACCAGCTTGAATAGCTGCATAGGTGTTGGTTATCTTAGCATTTTCAGTTTTGACATGTTGGTAAGGTACATATTGGTCATTTGTTCTCTGGCAATGAAAGGCATGACATCCATAAAACCTGCAAAGAATATAGTACCCTAGCCATGATTTCAAAATAGAAAAGAAGTCATAAGCAGATTTCTTATAATAAACCACCACAACTGGGATGAGAGAAATACACCTCTGTCACCGTCCGCCTCACCCTTAGCCCAGAAGAAGAAAAGAGAAAGAAAAGACACACCACGATGTACCAATCCAAGCCTCCTCCAAAGTTTTATCAAAGCACGTGGCTTAAAAAATAAGCCTTTCTAACTCATTTTCTAAGTGCATCAGAAAGAAAGTTGACAGTGATAACTGCAAGAATTGAGACAGAGTTTAGAAATTGCAACAGTGAGAGTCCTAGAAATAGATGTATCCTTTCCATCCAAAAGTGTTCATCGCTGGTCCTTCTCCTCAGCCCTGAGGTTCTGGGGCAGGCAACATAAGTGCCTGATAGATTGATTCTACTCAGACTAAGCAATGCACTTGAATTTCAACTTGCAGGCCACTAGAAGCCTGATTTCTCCCTTAAGGACTTCCTCTCACATTCAGCATAAAAGTGAAATCCTTTCAATGGCCTAAGGGCCTGATTTGCTATTCTTTTTTTCCTCTCAGCTTTCCTCCTATTTCCCCCATGCCCCCACCACCCCACACACCTGTTTAGCCACAAAACCTCCATTCAAACTCACCAAAATGCCTGTATCTCAGAGCCTTTACACTGGCTCTTCCCTCTGCCTAAAATGCTTCCCCCCTAGATATCTATATGGCCAGCTCTTCTAAGTCTTTCAAGTCTTTGTTTAAATACCCACCTTCCCAGCTGGTCTTTCCTAGGATCCGTTAGGGGCTAAACTTTGTCCCTCCTCCAAAATTCATATGTTGAAGTCTTAACCCCCAGCACCCCAGAATATGGCTGTATTTGGAGGTACAGCCTTTAAAGAGGTAATGTTATGTGGCAGCATGGATGGGAGGGGAGTTTGGGGGAGAATGGATACATGTATATGTGTTGCTGAGTCCCTTCTTTGTTCACCAGCTACTGCTGCTGCTAAGTCGCTTCAGTCGTNTTTGGAGGTACAGCCTTTAAAGAGGTAATGTTATGTGGCAGCATGGATGGGAGGGGAGTTTGGGGGAGAATGGATACATGTATATGTGTTGCTGAGTCCCTTCTTTGTTCACCAGCTACTGCTGCTGCTAAGTCGCTTCAGTCGTGTCCAACTCTGTGCGACCCCACAGACGGCAGCCCACCAGGCTCCCTCGTCCCTGGGATTCTCCAGACAAGAACACTGAAGTGGGTTGCCATTTCCTTCTCCAATGCGTGAAAGTGAAGTTGCTCAGTCGTATCCGACTCTTCGCGATCCCATGGACTGCAGCCCACCAGGCTTCTCCGTCCATGGGATTTTCCCGGCAAGAGTACTGGAAACTGGAAACTATCACAACTCACAACGTTGTTGCTTAATTGGCTATAACCCGATACAAAATAAAAAAGGTTTTTAAAAAGAGGTAGTCAAGTTAATCGCATGTCTGGGCAGGTCTTAATTCAATGCAACTCATGCCCTCATGAAAAGAGATTAGGACACAGACATACATAAGGGATTCTTCCCTGGTGGCTCAGATGGTAAAGAATCTGCCTGCAATGCAGGAGACCCAGGTTCAATCCCTAGATCAGGAAGATCCCCTGGAGAAGGGAACGGCTACCCACTCCAGTATCCTTCCCTGGAGAATGCCATGGACAGAGGAGCCTGGTGGGCTACAGTCCATGGAATTACAAAAAGTAGAACATGCTGCTGCTGCTGCTGCTAAGTTGCTTCAGTCGTGTCCGACTCTGTGTGACCCCATGGACGGCAGCCCACCAGGCTCCCCCATCCCTCGGATTCTCCAGGCAAGAACACTGGAGTGGGTTGCCATTTCCTTCTCCAATGCAGGAAAGTGAAAAGTGAAAAGTTAAATTGAAGTTGCTCAGTCATATCTGACTCTTAGCGACCCCATGGACTGCAGGCTCCTCCGTCCATGGGATTTTCCAGGCAAGGGTACTGGAGTGGGGTGCCATTGCCTTCTCTGAGTAGGACATGACTGAGAGACTCACACAGCAACGGTACATGGATGAGGGCTTCCCAGGTGGCGCTAGTGAGACAGAGGAGCCTAACAGGCTGAAGTTCATAGGGTCACCCAGAGTCAGACACGACTGAAGCGACTTAGCATGCACACACACAGAGGAAAGACCACGTAAGGACACAGAGAGAAGGTGGCCGTCTGTAAGCCAAGGAAGGAGGCCTCAGAAGAAACCAATCCTGCTGACATCTTGAGGTCAGACTTGTCTCCAGAACTGCCACTCAGCCTGTGTGCTACTTTCTAATGGCAGCCCTTGCAGGCTAATACAATACCCTAATGAGAATTAACCCTATCCTCAGCTCCTCTGTCTCCATTTTCTGTTTTATTTTTTCCAAATCTGTCGTCATTATCTAACATACCTTTCACTTATATATTTTGTTTACTGTCTATCTCCTTTGCGAAAATCTAAGTTCTATCAGGGCAGGGAATTTTTTTCTGCTTGGTCATTGCAGTTACTTTGATTCTATTAATACATATCGACTAGCATATAGCTTATGCTCAATAAATATGGTTGGATTACTGATTACACTCCCATCATCACCACAGAAGACTCAGTGGGGTGAGAGAAGACCAAAAGACAGTCAGGGCTCTAAGGAGGAAGGAGAAAGAAAGTGGGTGCTGACCTAAAGATAATAAACTCTGCCTTGGCAGCTCGACCCACTTCTAAGCTATGTTGGGCAGCCACAAGCAGCTCTTTATCTTCTCCTTTTACCTATAAGATCTGCAGAGGCCACAGTGGGCTCCCCTTCCGCCTTCGATACTGTTTCCTGTCTCTCCTCTGCCTTTCACACCAAACCAGACGCGTAGGAGGATCCGATCAGCTGAGCATCTCGACTTGATGCGAACCTCTCGTGCAGCTCTGCGTTGGGGGATGCTGGCTACTGCTGTTTTGTTCTGTGTCTTTCTCTCCTACACACCAGCTGTTCACTTTACTGCAGTTAAATGCATCTGTGTTTTGATATTACCAGCCTGGGTGTTCTCATTAGCAGCAACCAGCTAATGAGAGATCTCTTACTCCCACAAATTTGTTTTTGATGCTAGTGTCTTCAGGGGATTCTGTCTGAAACAATGTATCTGTTAATTCCTTCAAAATGCCATATATATATATATATATATGTTCAGTTCAGTTCAGTCACTCAGTCATGTCTGACTCTTTGCAACCCCATGAATCACAGTACGCCAGGCCTCCCTGTCCATCACCATCACCCGAAGTTCACTCAGACTCACATCCATCAAGTCCGTGATGCCATTCAGCCATCTCATCCTCGGTCATCCCCTTCTCCTCCTGCCCCCAATCCCTCGCAGCATCAGAGTCTTTTCCAATGAGTCAACTCTTCGCACGAGGTGGCCAAAGTACTGGAGTTTCAGCTTTAGCATCATTCCTTCCAAAGAAATCCCAGGACTGATCTCTTTCAGAATGGACTGGTTGGATTTCCTTGCAGTCCAAGGGACTCTCAAGAGTCTTCTCCAAAACCATAGTTCAAAAGCATTAATTCTCCGGTGCTCAGCCTTCTTCACAGTCCAACTCTCACATCCATACATGACCACAGGAAAAACCATAGCCTTGACTAGATGGAACTTTGTTGGCAAAGTAATGTCTCTGCTTTTGAATATGCTATTTAGGTTGGTCANATCTTGCTTCTATCACCAGTCACATGCACAACTGGGTATTGTTTTTGCTTTGGCTCAATCCCTTCATTCTTTCTGGAGTTATTTCTCCACTGATCTCCAGTAGCATATTGGGCACCTAATGACCTGGGGAGTTTCTCTTTTGGTATCCTATCATTTTGCCTTTTCATACTGTTCATGGGGTTCTCAAGGCAAGAATACTGAAGTGGCTTGCCATTCCCTTCTCCAGTGGACCACGTTCTGTCAGACCTCTCCACTAGGACCCTCCCGTCTTGGGTTGCCCCACAGGCATGGCTTGGTTTCACTGAGTTAGACAAGGCTGTGGTCCTAGTGTGATTAGATTGAGTACTTTTCTTGAGTATGGTTTCAGTGTGTCTGCCCTCTGATGCCCTCTTGCAACACCTACCATCTTACTTGGGTTTCTCTACCTTGGGCATGCGGTTATCTCTTCACAGCTGCTCCAGCAAAGCACAGCTGCTGCTCCTTACCTTGGATGAGGGGTATCTCCTTTCCGCCGCTATTCCTGACCTTTAATGTGGGCCACTAAATATATGAAAAAGTATTCAGGCTCACTAATAATGAAAGAAATACTAACAAGTTAATGTGATACCATCCTCTCTTTATTGGATTGGCAACACTGAGAGTTAGCCTATCTGTGTATGAGAAACTACACTCTTTATGGAAATTCAAATTTCTTCTCTGCTAGTCTGCAATTTGTTAAAAGGTATCAAAAATTTTAGAACGCATACCCTTTGACTTGGAAATTCTGATTCTATGGCTTTATCTCAAGAAGGTAATTCAGTGTGCGCAGATATATCTATGAGGATTCTCCTCCTAGTGTTGCTCTTTATAATCATGAAAACTGGAAAACAGGGTCCCTGAGTAAGAAATTGATTAAGCACATACTAGTACATCCATTCAAATTAAGATCACATACCCATTAAATATGAGCTCTTGAATTTTCACAATGAGATTGACAAGGAAAGAATATAAAATATCTATATCATATCATCCTATTCCTTACAATAAGTATGTTATATATATATAATATTAAATGTAATATAAAAGATGGGCTTCCCTGGTGGCTCAGTGGTAAAGAATCTGCCTGCCAGTGCAGGAGACACGGATTTGACACCTCGGTTAGGAAGATCCCCCGAAGAAGGAAATAGCTACCCACTCCAGTATTCTTGCCTGGATAGCCCATGGGTAGAGGAACCTGGTGGGCCATAGTCCATGGGGTCTCAAAAGAGTCAGACATGATTTAGGGACTAAACGACAATATAAAAGGTACAGCTTTATTTTTATGTGCATATTTGATTACATAGAAAAAATACCTGGAAAAATATTTAAATATTAATAATATATGGAATTCTGGTGACAGTTTTTATTTTTATTTTTACTATTTCATATTGTTTGATACATTTTAAGATGATGCTGTTCATTCTTATGGTCAAAAAATAGTAAAATCATTTTCATTGGTGAGAAACTGATATAACAGGGGACAGCATGGAATTCTTTTTTTTAATTAAAAAATTATTTATTTTAATTGAAGGTTAATTACTTTACAGTTTTGTATTGGTTTTGCCATACAGCAACATGAATCCACCACAGGTATACACATGTTCCCCATCCTGAACCCCCCTCCCTCCTCCCTCCCCATACCATCCCTCTGGGTTGTCCCAGTGCACCAGCCCCAAGCATGGAATTCTTTAGGCAAAAACACTAGAGTGGGTAGAATTCCCTTCTCTGGGGTATCTGCCTGACCCAGGGACTGAACTCAAGTCTTCTGCATTGCAGGCAGATTCTTTACTGTCTGAGTCACCAGGGAAGCTCTGCAATAGGGGACATGTTACTTATAACATTTAGAAAATACTATTTTTCATGAAATCATATAGGATTGCCCAGAATTGGATAACTTCCTTTGAAATCCCCTATAACATTATGATACTTGTATAAATTAAAATTATAAAAGACAAAATGAGATTTATAAGTTATTACTTTCTGTTATAAACTCGATGAAATTAGGACATTTACTCAACTGACTTTCCTGTAGATCTTAACATAGAGAACTATGCAAGAAACATTTATTCAGTTGAACCAGTTGGACTTCAACTATTTTTAAATATCATAATATTTTTACCTATACTAATAAAGCTGGAATTTCCAAAGATCCTAAATTTACAAATCACCCTAGTGTCAAAAACCAGATCCTTCATGCTGAGTGAAACAAAGCAGACAGATGAGTTTATTGCAAGGTTTTCAGCTTACAAGCCAGGGAACTCAAGGCTACAGGAACAATGAGTTCTCAGTTGCTTACAGACTAAGGAATTTTTATGGGAAGAATACAGAAATTGTTTGGCTTTTTCAGCTGGTTTGTTGCCTGGTGGTCTTCTTTCTTGTTTGGTTCAGGGTAGCTGAGTTAGGAAACAAGAAAATCAGAGATGGCATGAAAAGACTTGGTATTTGGGGCCTGGCTAGTGTCCTCTGCTGATTTCTAAGAAGAAAGAGCTGTGAGGTTAGGTTAAGATTAATTTTTGCTCCTGTGTTTTGACTGACTCCACTTTGTCCTTGACATAAGTGACTCCATTTGATTTGGTTCCACACTAATTACAAAAGAAAAGACTTATAAATTGACCATTGCATAAATCTCAAGAATAATTTTTACAATAGTTAAAATTTTCTTTGGTGTTCTCAGAATATTGAAGAAAGAGCTTTAAAGCTGTTTCAAGATAATTAAAATACATCTAAAAGACCTCTAGAGTTCAAAGAGTGTACAATCAAACCCCTTATACACAACTTTTCTCTCTAGAAAAAAAAAAAAAAACTAGAAATGTCTGTTTTTATCCATAACTCTTTTCAAATAGCACAAGCTCAGTTTGTTTTTTTTTTTTTTTTTCAAGAAGACTTTTTAATATATCTAGGATGGGAAAAAAAAGCAGAAATGTTTACCCAATAATTGTCTGTCATTCTGCTCCTTTCCTGTAGTTTCTCTAATGTGTATCTGTTATGATCAAGAACATTTTCTAATTTTGTAAATGATCAGCATGACTCAATAAAAAATAAGCCAAAATAATTTTGAACACCTAACTGGTAATATTTTTAAATTTTCCTTGAGCTGGAACAATTAGATGTTTGAATTACTTACTCTGAATGCTAATGTATGAGTACTTTTCTCCTGTTCCACATTCATCTCTCTATATATAAACTATTTAAATCACAGTATAATTATGGAATATGTTAGTAGAAGGAAGGCAGTGTTTTATCAATGCCTGTAAGCATCATTTACATTAGCATCTGTTACAGAATTGGTTTAAAATTTTATTTCTAGAGCCTTAGAATCTGTGGGTCACACACATTCAGTGTTTTTAGACTCTAATGTCATACGACTAAAACCATTTTTCAACCTTCCTTTATTTCAACATGCTTTTGAATGCATCCAAAGATGTGGGTATTATGTTTTCCTGGTTTCTTTAGATCCTTTCATCTCTGTAAGTCTTCTAACATGTTGTTGGCTTTTCTTTCTATTTTTGTTTTCTTTTAAACATACAAAGTTAGCTCTTACTCATGTTTATATACAAGGCCTTTAACACTTTTGGCATATCAATTCTCAGATGTTTGGTAATAAAAATATCTTTCTTGAAATATGGAAGTAAGAGATAGATCTGCAAGTGTTGCAGTTGGCCTGTCAGTATTTACAAAGCAACAGCTAATGGCAGATTTCTGGGCAAAGACATACCAGTAGGGAGCTAGCCTCATAAGTAAATTTATTAGATATCACCTTTTAGATATCAATTACAAAGAAAGAATAATCTATAATATTTCTATGGATTTTATAGAATATAAAGGAACTATAACTATTAGTTTCTTCTATATGCTTATATAGCTAGCTTGTTTATTTCAGTTAGTATACAATAGACTCCAAAAGATTACTTCATAATTTGAATTTTCATAAGTTTTTGACAAAGCTAAGTTTCTACCAGCACAACCCAGCAGGGGACTAGAGAGCTACTGTGTTTCTCTCCAGGTTCAGGTTTTAGTTCAGTGTGGAGGACTGTGATGCCAGAGCCAAGATTCTTTATTTCCTCCTTCCTTCTTCATCTACTTCCCATCCCCCTTCTTAGATCTGAGCTGTTGGCAGTAGGAGAAAGAGAGGGCAGCAAGTATCTAGGGCTGAACTTTTGAATAACACAACTTTGAAAATTGGTTATATATGAGGGGAGACAGAGAGAAAATAAGTAAATGTATCAAGAACAATGGAGAGGAAGTTATACAAGTAGTAAGGGGGAAGACTACATGGTTTTGGAGTTATCAGTTTGAACTAATGGGTTTTAAGATAGGTGGGTGGACAGATAGGTGGATATATAGACAGACAGGTAGGTAGATAAACACACAGAGAATAATATAGTGTGATGTAATGTAATTTTTTTCTAATTTTGTCTGCTGAGAGGACCCTTAGTAACAATGAGCACACTAAGCACCAAGCTCTTCATTTCTAAATACAGTGGCACAATAAAAGAAACTAAGGCTCCATAAACATCCGACTTGGCTATAGGGAAGGAAAAAATTAGGTGGTTCTGGAATGTGTTATTGTTCCAGAAAGGAAAGAAGTATACAAAGAGTGATGGGGCCTTGTCCATTGACACAGGCTCTAGTTTGAAGGGTCACCTGCTGGCCAAATGGAACATCAAAATAAATCATGATAGTAATGAATGCTCTACTACCTAATTTGAATACCAAAATACACTATGATAGTAATGGACTCTATTTGTAAAATACATATCCCTGAAGCTTTACTGTTGTAAATTCATGAATTTTAAAAATAGATTTACGAAGGGAAATAGGACACATCAGTGGAATGATAACTTGTAAATCAAAAAGAATAATGAAATTAAACTATTACTATTTAATAATAACTTATTTAGATATGAATGATCAAAGAATGCTAAAACTGAAGGTGTACATTTGATGAAGAACTGAATATTTACATTGTCTGAATGTATCTTTCAAAAAATTGTTACTAATTGCTTATTAAGTAAGTACAACATGCTGAATAATTAACTTCAAAGCAGAGTACTTAACCAATACCATCTCATCCAAGTAACAAACATTAATATTATAAGAAATTATGCAAATTAGCACTCATCTCCTGATATGCTGTAATGAAAAGGATATAACATTACTTCTGGGGCATCTTGTCAAAAATGCATTAAGTCATGAGGAACATCAGAAAAATATTCTAAAAAGTTATTGTTAGGCTTTTCAAAAAATCAAGTTTAAGAAAAGTAAAGATAGCCTGAGGGACTCAGTCTATCTTGACAAGACTAAAGAAACAAATACAAAACATACTTCTGGATTGGATCCTAGACTTACAAATGACATTATTAGGATAATTGGCAAAACTCTACTAGAGTCTGGGGATTATATGGCAATATTAGATCAGAGTTAAATAACTGTCCTGTGTTTGTATAGGAAAGTGCCATGTTGCTTTAAAGCATAGTGAAGTCTGATGAGAAATACAGCATTGGTCTGCAGTTTAATCCAGTGGTTCTATCAGTGGTACTACAGGAACTCTATTGATGATTTTTATAACTTATATGTAAATTAGAAGATATTTCAAAAAAAGTAAAACACAGATACAATTTTGATCAAAATGCATTATTTTTAAAATCTTGATGTCTAAATCATGGGAACACTGAAAATGTTGATATGGGTCATAGGGGAATCTGCTTTCGCATGTTGTGGCTCCCTCTTCTATTGGCTTTTGTTACATAATTCTGCCTACAGAGGCACAGTATGTCATTTCATTCACTAAAGGATGAAACCATGTAAAATCAATAGTTATACATTGATCATTATCTTTTTCTTTTCCCTTTTGTATTATGGAGGTTTCTAGTACTCACCTAATGTCATATTTCACCTTCTGATTGTTTTTGTTTCAAAATAAAAACATCAGTCACCCTCAAAAAACTGTTTTTTTCTTTGGGGTTATCAAAGTTGGAAATTAAATAGATTTTGGCAGCAAAATTTTGATTAAGAAATGAAGCATCCAGGTTAACCAAAATTTTGCTTTTTCTTTTGGACATATTAAGTTT
Organism: Neotragus pygmaeus; assembly: GCA_006410875.1. NCBI lineage: Eukaryota > Metazoa > Chordata > Mammalia > Artiodactyla > Bovidae > Neotragus > Neotragus pygmaeus. The sequence continues at coordinate 458,237 of SJYV01046597.1, read as the reverse complement.
TGGGAAAAAATCTTTTGGTACCTCTTCCTGACTTTGGTAAAAATGAAAAAGAAAGTGAGGAAGGATGAAAAGGAAGGAAAGAAGGGGGAGAGAAGACAGTGAGAGCAAGGGAGAAAGTCCGTAGAAACTTAGCCCATCTCTAATATAGATCCTGGAGGTTACATTTTTTTTTAATTACTGGCATTAAGTCATTTGACTAAAACTGAAATAATCCCACACATATATGAACAACCGATCTTCAACAAAGGTGCTAAGAATACACAATTGGAAATGGATAGTCTCAACAAAAGGTGTTGGGAAACCTGGATATTCACATGCAAACAAGTGAAATTGGACCCCTATCTCACACCATACACAAAATCAACTCAAAATGTGTTAAAAACTAAATGTAATACCTGAAACTGTAAAGTTCTTAGAAGAAAACCTAAGGGAAATGACATGGGTCCTGGCAGTGACTTCTGACTGTGATGCCAAAAGCACAAAGAAAGTGAAAGTCTCATCTGACTCTTTGCAACCCCATGCACTATACAATCCATGGATTCTCTAAGCCAGAATACTGCAGTGGGTAACCATTCCCTTCTCCAGGATATTTTCCTGACCCAGGAATCAAACCAGGGTCTCCTACCTTGCAGGCAGATTCTTTATCAGCTGAGCTACTAGGGAAGCCCAAAAGCACAAACAAAAAAGCAAAAATAGATAAGTGGGACGAAATCAAACTAAAAAATTCTGGATGGCAAAGGAAACAAAACAGTGAGAAGACAAACTGCAGAATGGGAGGAAATATTTTCAAATCATATATCTGATAAAGGGTTGATTTACAATATAAGAAACTTCTATAAATAGGAAAAACCAAATGACCTGTTTTATAAAAGTAGGCAAAGAACTTGAACAGATATTTCTCCAAAGTAGACAACAAATGGACAACAGATATGTGAAAGATGCTCAGTATCACTAATTATCAGAGAAATGCAAACCAAAACCACATTGAGCTATTACCATACACCTGTTCAGTACAGTTCAGTCACTCAGTCGTGTCTGACTCTTTGCGACCCCATGAATCACAGCACACCAGGCCTCCCTGTTCATCACCAACTCCCGGAGTTCATCCAAACTCATGTCCATTGAGTCGGTGATGCCATCCAGCCATCTCATCCTCTGTCATCCCCTTCTCCTCCTGCCCCCAATCCCTCACTGAATGAGGGTCTTTTCCAATGAGTCAACTCTTCCCATGAAGTGGCCAAAGTATTGGAGTTTCAGCTTATCATCAGTCCTTTCAATGACACCCAAGACTGATCTCCTTTAGAATGGACTGGATGGATTTCCTTGCAGTCCAAGGGACTCTCAAAAATCTTCTCCAACACCACAGTTCAAAATCATCAATTCTTCGGTGCTAAGCTTTCTTCACAGTCCAACTCTCACATCCATACATGACCACTGGAAAAAACATAGCCCTGACTAGATGGACCTTTATTGCAAAGTAATGTCTCTGCTTTTTAATATGCTTTCTAGGTTGGTCACAACTTTCCTACCAAGGAGTAAGCATCTTCTAATTTTATGGCTGCAATCATCATCTGCAGTGATTTTGGAGCCCCCCAAAATAAAGTCTGACACTGTTTCCATTGTTTCCCCATCTATTTCCCATGAAGTGATGGGACCAGATGCCATGATCTTCGTTTTCTGAATGTTGAGCTTTAAGCCAACTTTTTCACTTTCCTCTCACTTTCATCAAGAGACTCTTTAGTTCATCTTCACTTTCTGCCATAAGGGTGGTGTCAGCTGCATATCTGAGGTTATTGATATTTCTCCCGGCAATCTTGATTCCAGCTTGTGCTTCTTCCAACCCAGCCTTTCTCATGATGTACTCTGCATATAAAGTTAAATATGCAGAGTGGCGATATACAGAGTGGCCCTGACATACTCCTTTTCCTATTTGGATCCAGTCTGTTGTTCCATGTCCAGTTCTAACTGTCGCTTCCTGTCCTGCATATAGGTTTCTCAAGTGGCAGGACAGGTGGTTTGGTATTCCCATCTCTCAGAATCTTCCACAGTTTATTGTGATCCACACAGTCAAAGGCTTTGGCATAGTCAATAGAGCAGAAATAGATATTTTTCTGGAACTCTCTTGCTTTTTCCATGATCCAGCTGATGCTGGCAATTTGATCTGGTTCCTCTGCCTTTTCTAAAACCAGCTTGAACATCAGGAAGTTCACAGTTCACGTATTGTTGAAGCCTGGCTTGGAGAATTTTGAGTATTACTTTGCTAGCGTGTGAGATTGAGTGCAATTGTGGGGTAGTTTGAGCATTCTTTGGCATTTCCTTTCTTTGGGATTGCAGTGAAAACAGACCTTTTCCAGTCCTGTGGCCACTTCTGAGTTTTCCAAATATGCTGGCATATTGAGTGCAGCACTTTCACAGCATCATCTTTCAGGATTTGAAATAGCTCAACTGGAATTCCATCACCTCCACTAGCTTTGTTCGTAGTGATGCTTTCTAAGGCCCACTTGACTTCACATTCCAGGATGTCTGGCTCTAGGTGAGTGATCACACCATCGTGATTATCTGGGTCATGAAGATCTTTTTTGTACAGTTCTTCTGTGTATTCTTGCCACCTCTTCTTAATATCTTCTGCTTCTGTTAGGTCCATACCATTTCTGTCCTTTATCGAGCCCATCTTTGCATGAAATGTTCCCTTGGTATCTCTAATTTTCTTGAAGAGATCTCTAGTCTTTCCCATTCTGTTGTTTTCCTCTATTTCTTTGCATTGATCGCTGAAGAAGGCTTTTTTATCTCTCCTTGCTATTCTTTGGAACTCTGCATTCAGATGCTTATATCCTTCCTTTTCTCCTTTGCTTTTCACTTCTTTTCTTTTCAGAGCTATTCATAAGGCCTCCTCAGACAGCCATTTTGCTTTTTTGCATTTGTTTTCCATGGGGATGGTCTTAATCCCTGTCTCCTGTACAATGTCACAAACCTCTGTCCATAGTTCATCAGGCACTCTGTCTATCAGATCTAGTCCCTTAAATCTATTTCTCACTTCCACTGTATAATTATAAAGGATTTGATTTAGGTCATACCTGAATGGTCTAGTTATTTCTCCATTGATCTCCAGTAGCATATTGGGCACCTACCGACCCAGGTAGTTCCTCTTCCAGTATCCTATCATTTTGCCTTTTCATATTGTTCATGGGGTTCTCAACTCTAGAATACTGAAGTGGTTTGCCATTTCCTTCTCCAGTGGACCACATTCTCTCAGACCTCTCCACCATGACCACCCCCGCCCCCCGTCCTGGGTGGCCCCACACAGCATGGCTCAGTTTCATTGAGATAGACAATGCTGTGATCCGTGTGATCAGATTGGCTAGTTTTCTGTGATTATGGTTTCAATGTGTCTGCCCTCTGATGCCCTCTCGCAACACCTACCATCTTACTTGGGTTTCTCTTACCTTGTACACGGGGTATCTCTTCACGGCTGCTCCAGCAAAGCACAGCTGCTGCTCCTTACCTTGGACTAGGGGTATCTCCTCACAGCCGCCCCTCCTGATCTTTGTGACCCCATAGACTGTAGCCTACTGGCCTCCTCTGTCTGTGGGATTTTCAGGCAAGAATACTAGAGTGGGTTGCCATTTCCTTCTCTAGGAGATCTTCCCCACCCAGGGATTGAACCCATGTCTTCCACATTGTAGACAGGTGCTTTATCATCCTAGCCACCAGGGAATGTGATTCACACCTGTTAGGAAGGTTATTAAGAAAAACCAAGATTTATTTATGTGAAGAAATTGAAACTTTAATACAGTGTTGGTGGGAATGTTATGGCACAATCACCTTGACAAATAATGAGGACATTCTTAAAAAAAATTAAAAATAGTACTACCATATGATCCAGCAGTCCTGTGTCTGATTATATAGCCAAAAGATTTGAAATGAGGATTTCAGAGAGATACCTGCATTCCCATATTTACTGCAGCATTATTCACAATAGGCAGTGTATGGAAGCCACCCAAATGTGCATCAACAAATGAATGGAGAAAGGAAATGTGGTACAGAAATATAATTGAATATTTTTCAGCCTTTAAAAAGGAAATCTTACCATTTACAACAACACATGAATGGATCTGGAGGACATTACATACTTGCCTGCTAAATTACTTCAGTTGTGTCCAACTCTTTCTGACACTATGGACTGTAGCCAGCCAGGTTCCTCTGTTCATGGGATTCTCCAGGCAAGAATACTGAAGTGGATTGCCGTACCCTCCTCCAGGGGATCTTCCTGACCCAGGGATTGAACCTGCATCTCTTATGTCTCCTGCATTGGCAGATGAGTTCTTTATCACTAGTGCCACCTTACGCTACATGAATTAGGCCAGTCACAGAAGGACAGGTATGGAGGGATTCCACTTACATGGGGTATATAAAACAGTCAGATTCATGGAAAGAGAGAACAGAATGGTATTGCCAAGGGGTGAAGGGAAGGGTAGATAGGGAGTTGTTCAATGGATGTAAAGTTTCAGGTATGCAGGATAAATAAGTTCTGGATATCTGCTGTGCAGCATAGTGCCTATAGTTAGAAATATGGTGTTGTGCACTTAAGACGATCAGGCCCATGTTAAGTGTTACAATATCACACCAATAAATAAATTAAAGAAGCAAAGGAAACAAGAAATCTTTTGGAGGTGATGTGTATGCTTATTAACTTGATTGTAGTGATGGTGTAACAAGTGTATGCATATGTCTAAATTCATCAAAATGTATACCTTCAGTTCAGTCGTTCTGTCTTGTCCTACTCTTTGTGACCCCATGGACTGCAGCATGCCAGGCCTCCCTGTCCATCACCAACTCCTGGAGTTTACCCAAACTCACATCCATTTAGTCAGTTATACCATCCAACCATCTTATCCTCTGTCGTCCCCTTCTTCTCTTGCCTTCAATCTTCCCCAGTATCAGAGTCTTTTCAAATGAGTCAGCTCTTCGCATCAGGTGGCCAAAGTATTAGAGTTTCAGCTTCAACATCAGTCCTTCCAATGAACACTCAGGACTGAATCTCCTTTAGGATGGACTGGTTGGATCTCCTTGCTATCCAAGGTACTCTCAAGAGTCATCTCCAACACCACAGTTCAAAAGCATCAATTCTTCGGTGCTCAGCTTTTGTTATACTCCAACTCTCACATTCATACATGGCTACTGGAAAAACCATAGCCTTGATGAGATGGAACTTTGTTGGCAAAGTAATGTCTCTGGCTTTTTAATATGCTGTCTTGATTGGTCATAGCTTTCCTTCCAAGCAGGCTTTTAATTTCATGGCTGCAGTCACCATCTGCAGTGATTTTGGAGCCCAGAAAAATAAAGACAGCCCTGTTTCCATTGTTTCCCCGTCTACTTGCCATGAAGTGATGGGACCAAATACCATGATCTTAGTTTTCTAAATGTTGAGCTTTAAGCCAACTTTTTCACTCTCCTCTTTCACTTTCACCAAGAGGCTCTTTAGTTCTTCTTTACTTTCTGCTATAAGGGTGGTGTCATCTGCACATCTGAGGTTATTGATATTTCTCCCAGCAATCTTGATTTCAGCTTGTGCTTCATTCAGCCCAGCGTTTCTCATGATGTACTCTGCATATAAGTTAAATAAGCAGGATGACAATATACAGCCTTGACTTAGATATGTGCTATTTTTGGTATTTAAAAGTATACCTAGTAAAGCTGGAAAAAAATTTTAAATGGAAGTTTCAAAACAAGCCAGTAAATTAGGTGTTCTGGTTAGCTAGATTCCAGATTTAAAAAGCAAAGGAAAACGTTTATCTTGTATGATTCTTTTATTTAAGTATCTGACTATATAATTTGCCAGTTTTACATAAGAGTAGTATATAAAGGTAATTTTTATTATGTGCAAGTAGAGTATCCAAGTCTTACTTTCTGATTTTTTATTGCTTTTAAATCTACTGCTGAATTGTTTATAGGCTAAAGAATCTTAAGTATGAGCTAAAAGAAAAGATATTTAAATTAAAACAGTCTGCCTTGAGTCCCCAGGGGAGTGATGAACTAGCATTTTAATTACCAACAAATTTAATTATTCAACCAGGTGTGAGCCATCAAAAGTTTAGCAAACCCTGTTTTAAGTAAGCACTTTGCATTTGTATAAAATTATGATGCCATACATTTCCAATACAGAATGCAGATTCAGAAAGCTGTCAGGCTTACAGTGTGGTTACATCATTTTGTTTCAACTTATATTTCCAGAATACTGCAGCTATCAATATTAGACCATAAACTGGAACGTGTTGCACCCAAAAGTTAAGGCCATTGACATGGGGATTCTCATCACTGCAACATTCTACCAGTCTTTCCCTTCATTATTAGGATTTATCGAAATGCTATTTTTTGGCAGAACTATAATGAAATGAGTACTTTGCTTAATGGAAACAGATCTGTTATGTAAAGTTATAGAGCTATATCTGTAACCCATGCTCTTATTGCTCTGTAAATTTAATGAAACTTTCTATTCAGTGGAGCTTTTGTGGACTTGTACAGCATTCTCTTAGTCCTCAGAATAATAAGGCAAGGGCCACAAAGACACTTCATAACTGCCAAGATTACAATTACTCTTATGTGGATTTAACTCTAGTAAACTATCAAAATTTTTATCTGCTAGAGAAAAACTTGGAAATACACTAGTGAAATTGAAAGTTAGGGCCAGGGGCATTTTGAAAATCTTAATTTGAATCAAATCTCCATCTTTATCATTGCGGTAAATGTTTTCAGATCCTTACTGGGATGAGGTGAACTAGTTTGGAGACACTTTGGTATTTATATTTTGATTCTGTTTCTACATTCACTAAGGTTGATTTACCTATCCACTGTCTAGTTAGGTAGGCATACCATTATAAGTAACATACACCATTTGTTATACCAGTTTTATATACAATTTACATATATCGTTTATAAATACATGCCACCAATAAGTAATAAATGCATTTATCTGTTTTAGTGTCTTTTAGTTTTGATTGCATAGTCTGATAGTTCTAAAATATTCCTGTTGTTTCAATATTATATAACCCTAACCTATTTAGATTTTGCCTCATCCAGACCATGCACCTTACCACTTTTGCTGTATTTTGAGACAAGATTTTATGTTGAATGTATGGCACAAAAGAAAGATTAAATATATCATACTCTTTTGTTTTTTTACTAAGAAAATAAATTTGCCACATGTGAAATCTATCCATCTTGAGTTTTGAAAACTAGAATTTTCTAACTCGGGAGAAGGACTCACTATTTTAGATATTTAATCAAGGGTCAGATAATGACTGAATGGGTTGCGATAGTTGCAGTTTATACCAGAGTCACACTATAGTGCCCTCCTGTGGAGGTTTGGTTAAAATTTTATTTTTATACCCATGAGGATGATTTTCAAAGTGACAAAATCATTACATTCAAACTACCAAAGTTTAACTTAACTTGGTCCTTTTTTTGTTTATAACTAGATGTTAAATTACTTTTAAATATAAAACCATTCACAGTTCAGAAAATTTGCAGTTCAAAGTACAAACTGAGGAATGTCGGCTTTTTATCTATATTTCTTTATTTTCTTAAGACATGTTTTTCCTTGATTTTTCCTTAAATGATCAAATAATAAAGAGGAAAGAGAATAATCAAGCCCTTAACTAGAAAGATAAATTTTTCAGCTAAGACATTCTTAGATTTATGTCATGAAAAAGAGTTTTATTGTTAGAAGAATAAAGACTATAATATTTTTAAATTACAACAGAAAAACTGATAATAAAAGTTTAGTCTAGAATGTACACTCATTTATGTATACCAAACACTGTGCAAGAGCTGACTTTTTTTTAACTCTAGCTTTTTGTTTTTCCAGTTTAAGATTTAAACTTTTTACTGAGGATAAATCAGTTATCATATATTAGGTATTTATTAATATTTCAAAATGATTTGGCCTGTCTTTTCTTCCAGCTCTGAAATTTTTTTTAATTTCAGGAGTATAGTAATGTAATGTTTATTACCATATGTGGCATGCACATGCGTGTGTGTGTGTGTGTGTGTGTGTGTGTATCCATCCCAAGACCTTTTTACTCTTGGTCCACATTTATAATCAAGTTCAATGTGTATAACATTCTCAGATCAGTGGATTTAGGTGTCCAGTAGTCGCTATTGTACTAGGATGGTGCAGAAGTAATTGCGGTTCTGCATTGTTGAAATTTGCTGTTTAGTGTCGGAATACATTCTTAAATAAATGTGGTTATGTTATACATCATTTTAATTAACATATTTCACTTTATTTCGATGCTAATAACTTGTTGCTGTTTGTTTTATATTTTAGACTAGGGAAATGTTAGACAAAAAGCAAATTCGAGTTATTTTCTTATTCAAATTCAAAATGGGTCATAAGGCAGCAGAGACAATTTGCAACATCAACAATGTATTTGGCCCAGGAACTGCTAACGAACATAAAGTAAATGTAGTTTTGCAAAGAAGGTAAGAGCCTTGAAGATGAGGAGTGCAGTGGGCGGCCATCAGAAGTTGATAGCAACCTATTGAGAGCAATCATCGAAGCTGATCCTCTTACACAAGAGGTTGCCAAAGAACTCCATGCTGACCTTTCTACGGTCCTTTGGCATTTGAAGCATATTGGAAAGGTGAAAAAGCTTGATAAGAGGGCGCCTCATGAGCTGACCTGAAATTTTAAAAAATCTTTGTTTTGAAATGTCTTCTCTATTCTGTGCAACAACAGTGAATCATTTTTCGATCAGATTGTGACGTGCAATAATAAGTGGATTTTATACGACAACCAGCAACGATCAACTCAGTGATTCGACCAAGAAGAAGCTCCAAAGCACTTCCCAAAGCCAAACTTGCACCAAAAAAAGGTCATGGTCACTGTTTGGTGGTCTGTTGCCCATCTGATCCACTGCCACGTTCAGAATCCTGGCAAGACCATTACATCTGAGAAATACGTTCAGCAAGCCAATGAAATGCACCAAAAAGAGCAGTACCTACAGCCGGCATTGGTCAACAAAATGGGCCCAGTTCTCCACAACAATGCCCGACTGCCCATCACACAACCAGCACTTCAAAAGTTGAACAAATTGGGCTATGAAGTTTTGCCTCATCCACCATATTCACCTGACCTCTTGCCAACAGACTACTACTTCTTCAAGCATTACAGCTTTTTGTAGGGAAGATACTTCCACAACTAGCAGGAGGCAGAAAATGCTTCCCAAGAGTTCATCACATCCCAAAGCATGAATTTTTATGCTACAGAAATAAACTTATTTCTCACTGGCAAAGATGTTCCTATTTTTATTAATAAAGATGTGTTTAAACCTAGTTATAATGATTTAAAATTCATGATCCAAAACCGCAATTACTCTTTCACCAATAATATTTAGTCTTTTGTTCCAGTGGCCCACTGCTTTACTGCTCAACCTTTTCCATTTGCTGATACTAAGGATGTCTGCTCAAAACACACCTTACTTTTTTAATGGAAAATTAAACAGATGTTAAGAACCACTGGAACCTAATTAAGATTTTCCTGAAAAAGTAGGAGGGGAAAAAAATAAAACACTAAAGAGAGTTGAGACAAAAGCCAGAAAGCTATCTGCAACATTTTATGTCAACAACAAATATAACGGATTATTGCCTCCTTACTTAAGTCTCTCTAAATCTATCTCCTGCAAATGGAAAGGGAAACACACTGGTTTTTCAAAGTTTAAATGTCTGAAATTACAGACTGTTAGACAATTGGCAGCATTCATAACTAGAGAAATAAGTGGAGCTCTTTCTAGAGCAATAGCCATGATCAAAGAGATTATGAGTAAGCTCATCCAAATTAGAAGTGTTGGACAAGATCTTAAAAACAAAAGTAAGATGAAATAACGTGGACCAGAGTGGAAGATGGCATTAGCTTCTTTTAGTAAAACTAGTTTCATTGGTGAGACCAGGTGAGATTTGAACCATAGTTGAGAAATTCAACCTAACCTAAAAGTAATCTTAAATTTTTAGATGAAGCATGATAGTAATGAGCATTCTTCTGTGTTCTAAAGAGAATCCAAGAAAAGAATGAGATTTTCCAAGGCTGGAAATATAGAGTTCCACTGATGAGCAACAGTGAAATTGAAGGTATCTTTATACAACCATGAAGTCAATGGAATAAAATTGGGTCCTAGCCAGAAAATTTATCTCAGAGGGATCCAGGATAAACCTCAAAAGGTGTTCATAAACTGAGGTTCACATGGTCCACAGTCAAAAGGGAACACATGGGGATTAGGCTGCAGCCTCCTATGAAAGCTAATTCAGCAGGAACTTGATCTTTCTTTCTAGACTCCAGGCAGACACGAGAGCTGCTTTCTGTCAATAAAATCAAAGAAAGTCTGCTACATGAAATTATCTAAGACTAGGTAATGGCAATCTTTAAGTCTTGAGTTTCAGTTTCCCACCAAAAGTCTCTGGAACAGCCAGACTTAGCTAAATCAGTCTGGGACCAGTGCATCTTAGTTATTTACCTCACACTAACATTTCTCCAGCTTCCACCATGATGTAGACCCTGGAGGTCCTTCTGAAAAAGATGAAGACATTGAAGTTCATATAAATGAACTTCAGGTAGTTCATTTATAGCTCTGAATGTTGTCATTGCCACCTAAGTTCCTTGCAGGAAATTTTTTAAAGAAAAGTCGTAAATTCCTATTCCCCCTCCTATACCCTCTGCCATATGAGCTGTGGCAAAACCACTCTGAAGTCTTGCTGAAAGTTAAGGAAAATACAAATAGGTCACCAAGTCAGATAAATGAAGGATAAAAGGAATATTTATAACAACTCTGAATCCATCTTCCCTTCTCTTAGTCTGAAATAATGTGGTTCAGATATCCCACCAAGGAAACCCTATCCAGACATGGCCAGGTATTTTAATCACCTATAGTGCTTATACAAATAAACCTTTGATGCCTTCCACTATAATTCTAGTTCAAGTAAGTCTAGATAGAGTTTGGCATCTCTAGTTCTTAAAAGTTCCATGGTGATTTTGATGTACAAGCATGGCTGAAAAACAGCTGACTAAAGTTTGCCTGCCCGACTAGGTGTAATTTTCTGGCATAGGATCTACCCTCTCCATAAGAATGAAGTATGAGTGGTTTATTATTAGATAAAATTAGGATTATAGAATTTGTGGTAGAGTCTCTTGAGTTATCTCCCAGTATCCATTATCCCCCTTCTTCACCTTTCCCCCTAGTAGAAAAATTTTACTGGGAAGATGATTGGCTAGGATAGACTTCATTTCCTAGCATCCTTTTCAGCAAGTGAGTAAGTAAACTTAGGCAAAACGGTGTTGGCCAATGGAATGTAAGCAGAAGTCAAGTGTGAATCTTAATGGAATTGTCATTAAAAGGAAGGAGCACACCCTTCTTTTTCAGTTCAGTTCAGCCTCTCAGTCCTGTCTGACTCTGCAACCCCATGAACTGTAGCACACCAGACTTCCCTGTCCATCACCAACTCCCAGAGCCTGCTCAAATTCATGTCCATCACGTCGGTGATGCCATCCAACTATCTCATCCTTTATCATCCCTTTCTTCTCCCACCTTCGATATTTCCCAGCATGAGGGTTTTTTCCAATGAGTTGGTTCTTTGCCATCAGGTGGCCAAAGTATTGGAGTTTCACCTTCAGCATTAGTCCTTCCAATGAATATTCAGGACTGATTTCCTTTAGGATGGACTGGTTGGATCTCCTTGCAGTCCAAGGGATTCTCAAGATTATTCTCCAACACCACAGTTCAAAAGCATCAGTTCTTCGGTGCTCAGCTTTCTTTATAGTTAAACTCTCACATCCATACATGACTACTGGAAAAACCATAGCTTTGACTAGATGGACTTTTGTTGGCACAGTAATGTCTCTGCTTTTTAATATGCTGTCTAGGTTGGTCATAACTTTTCTTCGAAGAAGCAAGTGTCATTTAATTTCATGGCTGCAATCACCATCTGCAGTGATTTTGGAGCCCCCCAAAATAAAGTCTGTCACTTGTTTCCATTGTTTCCCCATCTATTAGCCATGAAGTGATGGGACCAGATGCCATGATCTTAATTTTCTGAATGTTGAGCTTTAAGCCAGCTTTTTCACTCTCCTCTTTCACTTTCATCNGCATTCTTCTGTGTTCTAAAGAGAATCCAAGAAAAGAATGAGATTTTCCAAGGCTGGAAATATAGAGTTCCACTGATGAGCAACAGTGAAATTGAAGGTATCTTTATACAACCATGAAGTCAATGGAATAAAATTGGGTCCTAGCCAGAAAATTTATCTCAGAGGGATCCAGGATAAACCTCAAAAGGTGTTCATAAACTGAGGTTCACATGGTCCACAGTCAAAAGGGAACACATGGGGATTAGGCTGCAGCCTCCTATGAAAGCTAATTCAGCAGGAACTTGATCTTTCTTTCTAGACTCCAGGCAGACACGAGAGCTGCTTTCTGTCAATAAAATCAAAGAAAGTCTGCTACATGAAATTATCTAAGACTAGGTAATGGCAATCTTTAAGTCTTGAGTTTCAGTTTCCCACCAAAAGTCTCTGGAACAGCCAGACTTAGCTAAATCAGTCTGGGACCAGTGCATCTTAGTTATTTACCTCACACTAACATTTCTCCAGCTTCCACCATGATGTAGACCCTGGAGGTCCTTCTGAAAAAGATGAAGACATTGAAGTTCATATAAATGAACTTCAGGTAGTTCATTTATAGCTCTGAATGTTGTCATTGCCACCTAAGTTCCTTGCAGGAAATTTTTTAAAGAAAAGTCGTAAATTCCTATTCCCCCTCCTATACCCTCTGCCATATGAGCTGTGGCAAAACCACTCTGAAGTCTTGCTGAAAGTTAAGGAAAATACAAATAGGTCACCAAGTCAGATAAATGAAGGATAAAAGGAATATTTATAACAACTCTGAATCCATCTTCCCTTCTCTTAGTCTGAAATAATGTGGTTCAGATATCCCACCAAGGAAACCCTATCCAGACATGGCCAGGTATTTTAATCACCTATAGTGCTTATACAAATAAACCTTTGATGCCTTCCACTATAATTCTAGTTCAAGTAAGTCTAGATAGAGTTTGGCATCTCTAGTTCTTAAAAGTTCCATGGTGATTTTGATGTACAAGCATGGCTGAAAAACAGCTGACTAAAGTTTGCCTGCCCGACTAGGTGTAATTTTCTGGCATAGGATCTACCCTCTCCATAAGAATGAAGTATGAGTGGTTTATTATTAGATAAAATTAGGATTATAGAATTTGTGGTAGAGTCTCTTGAGTTATCTCCCAGTATCCATTATCCCCCTTCTTCACCTTTCCCCCTAGTAGAAAAATTTTACTGGGAAGATGATTGGCTAGGATAGACTTCATTTCCTAGCATCCTTTTCAGCAAGTGAGTAAGTAAACTTAGGCAAAACGGTGTTGGCCAATGGAATGTAAGCAGAAGTCAAGTGTGAATCTTAATGGAATTGTCATTAAAAGGAAGGAGCACACCCTTCTTTTTCAGTTCAGTTCAGCCTCTCAGTCCTGTCTGACTCTGCAACCCCATGAACTGTAGCACACCAGACTTCCCTGTCCATCACCAACTCCCAGAGCCTGCTCAAATTCATGTCCATCACGTCGGTGATGCCATCCAACTATCTCATCCTTTATCATCCCTTTCTTCTCCCACCTTCGATATTTCCCAGCATGAGGGTTTTTTCCAATGAGTTGGTTCTTTGCCATCAGGTGGCCAAAGTATTGGAGTTTCACCTTCAGCATTAGTCCTTCCAATGAATATTCAGGACTGATTTCCTTTAGAATGGACTGGTTGGATCTCCTTGCAGTCCAAGGGATTCTCAAGATTATTCTCCAACACCACAGTTCAAAAGCATCAGTTCTTCGGTGCTCAGCTTTCTTTATAGTTAAACTCTCACATCCATACATGACTACTGGAAAAACCATAGCTTTGACTAGATGGACTTTTGTTGGCACAGTAATGTCTCTGCTTTTTAATATGCTGTCTAGGTTGGTCATAACTTTTCTTCGAAGAAGCAAGTGTCATTTAATTTCATGGCTGCAATCACCATCTGCAGTGATTTTGGAGCCCCCCAAAATAAAGTCTGTCACTTGTTTCCATTGTTTCCCCATCTATTAGCCATGAAGTGATGGGACCAGATGCCATGATCTTAATTTTCTGAATGTTGAGCTTTAAGCCAGCTTTTTCACTCTCCTCTTTCACTTTCATCAAGAGGCTTTTTAGTTAGTTCCTCTTCACTTTCTGCCATAAGGGTGGTGTCATCTGCATATCTGAGGTTATTGATATTTCTCCCAGCAATCTTGATTCCAGCTTGTGCTTCATCCAGCCTAGCATTTTGCATGATGTACTTTGCATATATGAAAAATAAACAGGTTGACAATATACAGCCTTGACATACTACTTTCCTGATTTGGAACCAGTCTGTTCTTCCATGTCTAATTCTAACTGTTGTTTCTTGACCTGCATACAGATTTCTCAGGAGGCAAGTCAAGTGGTCTGGTATTCCCATCTCTTCCCTTCTTTTTGCTTTTCTCCTATTTTTCTGGGTAGACTATAAAAAGGATGGCTTTGAATGGAGCAAGCATTTTGGACCAGGAGGTTATCTTGGGAGCCCAGACCCCAAAAGACTTCATACAGAGCAGAGTCAAAGTTGCTGTGTGTGTGTGCTGTGTAGCAGCTTTCTTTTGCTAACTTCTGAAATTTTATGTGAAGACATGATAAAATACTGTCTTGTTAAAGCTGCTGAATTTTGGGTTTTCTGTCACTTTAACAGCTAAATGCTATCCCACTACATGAATGTCACTACCATATAGTGTTAACAAACAACTATTATCCACTTTTCATTTTAAAAATTAAATTTAAAACATTTTTATTGATAGCTCAAGAATCAAAATGTTTTATTATAGTTGACCTCTCTAAATATATGTAGATTTCACATAATTCTAACATGAAAATTACTGTAGTATACATTATATTATATAACAGTTATATTGGACAATATATGTTGTAGCACTTTGAATCTTCTGGCAAATTATAAACGGTTAAAAACCTCATTAATTCACCTATCAGCCTGGTCTGCACTAATAGTAAAACTTTAGTCTGTAGAAGTACAAAGACAAATAATATAGACAATATTACATGGAAGCTGTTTATAAACAGCCTCTGTTCTCTTAAGTAGGACAGGGTTTGAGTTTGGCAGCATTGTTTGTATGCAAATGGACATTGCTAATTATGAATGAAGTGGGTTTTTTTTTTCCTAAGTCTTTAAGGTAGATGCAGAATCTCTACTTGTAACATTTTATTAGCAGTTTATATCAGCTATGGTTTATTTCAGTTACTTTATCAGCCTTTTTAACAGGAGTTCTACAAGAGAACTAACTCCTACAGAAAATTGTTTAAATGGTTATTTTCTCAAGAATGGCACATAGCTAGCAAGATTCAAGATGCACAGGAAAGAAGTTAATTCATTATAAACAGTAGATGACTGGGGCATGAAGGCTGAATTCTCTGGAAATCCTGGTAGAGAGGCTGAGAATTGCTACAACTTGGAAATAAAGTTCTAAGTAGAAAATATGCTGTAAATCAGATTCTGTCAAATTCAGTATGGCTTTCCACTCAATTCATCCTAATTAATATTTAATAGACATGAAAGTAACTTTAATTCTTCAGAAATTTGAGTTCTTTCTATTCCATCTTTGGTAAGAACTGTAATCTAAATGTAATAAGAAGTTGATAAAAGCAGTATTTTGAGCAAAGTTGACTTGGCAGTGTTATACACAACATTGTGAAATGAAAAGTGATTGGGGAACAGAAAGCTAAATTAGGAAATTGAGAAATGATTAAAAAATAGAACTAGGATATAGCAATCAAAATGGAAAGGAATAGACATATGTAAGAACTACTATAAAGAAAATTTAAAATAGAAGTTGATGACAATTTGGATATGAAAGACTAAATTAAGACAAGTCAAAACTTGTACAGATTTGAATAAAAGGATCTAAAAGTAATTGTGCTGTTGACATAATTAGAAAAGTCAATTTTCATAATGATACTAAGGGTTGTGATGTTGAGTTTAGTGTTAAATACATTAAATTTAATGTGATACTGAAATGACAAAACATAAATTTCCTACAGACAGTTGGAGATTTATGGGTAGATAAGTACATTAGAAAGGTCACTGATTGAACTGGGAGAGGGAACTCATATGTAATAGTCTTTTTTTTTTTTTTTTGGTCAGACAACACTGAACTTTATTTATTTATTTTTTTTTAAATTTATTTTATCTAGGCATCTTTGTGCAAGTGTGGCTTTTGCCATGCACTGTGACACCACGATGCAGAGGTTGCATCGTGATACAAGGTCACATTGTAATGTGAGTGTGTTCTTTAGGGCCAGGGCCTGGGCATGTGTCAGTAGTGGTGTCTCGAGAAACCAGGTTTGAAGCGTATGGAGGGAGAAGCTAGTCTGTGGAAAATTCTAACAGTGATCAGCTATGTAAAAAGTTATTTAAGTCTTGTAATATGAGTTAAATGACATTTTAAGAGCTCAAATATATTTTTGAAGACTTGGAATAAAAACCCAAGTGCAAATGAAATGCAAACATTTTATTCAACAAATTTTGAATATATCATCTTAACTGGAATTTGGGCAGATTTTTGGAGTGTTTTAATTCAACAAGTGAGAAATTAACAACTTTTGATTTGGACTTATATTCAGAGCACCTTCTTTTGTCATCTTTCAATTGCTTTATAAAGAACTGAGAAAAATTCAAAATGTAGTAGAATATAAAATAAGAGCAATGCAGATGAGAAATTAATATAAATTATTCTGACATAGTGAATAAATTGTAACCCCTCAAAAAATTGAGATCATAACAAAAGTAGTAACTCAATAAGAGGAAAAATAAATTTTAAATAGAAGCAAAGACTAGGCCAGATTCCTTGATAGTCCAGTTAGTGAAAAGGAGTGAATCACTGAACACATTGTAAAAAGATTTTAATTTCTTGCCTTTTACCAAAAAATACTAACATTGACAATAACATCAAATATATAATATATATCTATAGTGAAGATATTGACAGAAATTGCTTAATGAGTACCATCTTTATAAGGATTAAGATTATTTTAAATTGTTCACTGTATAAGAGAATCTGAAAAGACCCTATAATGTTACATTTCATATATGGAGGAATCTTGCTACAGGTTTTTTTTTAAATTTGACATCAGTCCTAAAACTCACATGATAGTATCTACAATGAGTTGTGAAGCTGAAATTTTTCTGAACTATATCAATAATTACAATTTTCATTAATCAAACTAGCAGAAAGACTAGATAATCTTTCTTGTCTTTCTGTGGAAAATAATATTACAACATTTTGTTATATGAAGAGCTGATTAGAATATGAAGCCCCAAAAGTAAAATGAGATGAATTATAGATATAGGTCAAGCAGTTGAGTTATTCATTTTTTTATTTTGCAATATTTGTGGAATTTGTCAGCTTTTTACTATATCTAATTTGTTGTTAATTCCTTGCATGTTTATACATATGTGTATATATATATATATATATATATATATATATTCACTTGTGTGATTTCTATAGATCACTTCTGTATGTAATTTTTTTCATAATTTAACTTCAGGCTCCACAAAGCCTTCCCTGGCTGCATCTTGCACCTGGTTCTGACTGAATAGGGGAGCAGGAAGACCAATGAGAAGGTGATTGCTCTGGTCTGAGATGCTGGAAAGGGTGATAGTAGAAAAGTTAGAAGTAGATTCCAAATATATTTCAGAGCAGATCTGGCAAGAGTGGCTGAAGAATTGGATGTAAAGCATGAGGGAAAAGGAGAAATCAAGAATGACCCACGCCTCTGCCACAATTCTGATTTGAACAGTTGGGTGAATATTATCACCATTACCTGGAAGCCCGGAGAAGGAGCAGACTTAAGAAAAGAGATAAAGAACTCTATCAGAAATGCTGAGTTTGTCATGATTTCCTCACTATACTTACAGTGCCTTTGAGGCTGCTTGTCACGTTGTACCTTATAGTCATGTCCACGTTAGATTGTAAACTCAAAGAGAGCAACAACTGACTTCTCTCTGTGCTTGTGAGCATAACATTTTCATTTAGTTGAATTTAACATGTATTATACCAACTATACATGCAAGATGCTGTACCAGAATTTTATTTAAATCTTGTAAATCAAACTCTATCTACAAAAAAATGCAAATAGATAAGAACCAAGGTTTAGAATGAGAGACCAGGGTTAGCACCTTAGTTCTGTTACCTCTAATCATGGGGTATGTTATTTGAACAATAACATAACCTCTCAGAGCCTCTTGTTCCTTATCTTAAAATGAGAATGATTATTCCTATTTCGTAGGATTATTGCAAGTGAAAATAGACCAATGTGTGCAAAATGCCTAGCATACCTGAGCACTCAATAAATGGTAGGATGCACTTGCATTTGGTTTTCTTGCCAATACAAATAATATCTATAGCACAGGCACCACAAAATCAGTATACTAGAAAATGTTAAGAGAGAGAAGCTACATTTTCAGCCTAAGAACATATCTTAAACAACTTCAGAAGGAGATAATAGGTTTTTGCACTTTCCCAGTCCTAAAAGGGGGAGGGGGTAAAAGGCACTGTGAACAAAAATAGAATGAATTTACCCAATTCTTTACTGCACTATTTAACCTCTGCTTTCTTAATCATATGCACAGCAGGGGAAAGGATGTGCTAAAACAATTTATGTGTCATGAACAAAGCAGCCGCAGATTTTAGCTCAAAAATCATGCTAGGAAAACCACCAGTTAGAAGTAAAGTAATAAGGCCAAATTTATTTTTTTAATTGAGTCTTGAGTTACAAGCAACCCTTTAATTACATTAATCAAGCAGCCTTCTTCTCAGCAAATGATGAGGGAAATGCATTGTTCTAACTTTTGCTAAACTTGTTTTTTAAATTGCTGGATATTATTTGGACATATGGAAATAAATCCCTTAATTTCTTTTTCTCTCCATCGTTTCAGTGTAGCTATAGCAAAAGACAAATATGCACTTTCTTCTAGACATGACTGACTCTAAAAGATTATACATTTAAATTTAAAACCTTTACAACATTTAAATATTTAAAACATTAGCATGCCTCAAACAAAATTTTACATGATAACTTTTATTTCAGTTGTTTTGATCTTGACTTTTTGAGATGTTTCCACAAAATCCTCAAGGAAATGGGCTCTACCAATGGATGATGTTAGTCAGAAAGTTACTTGCTCCATATGATAGGCTGAAAACCAAAGGTTACAGGAAATTAAGTGACTTGTCTAAGTTGTGTAGTTATTAAATGTGCAAGCTGAAACTCAACCTAGACCTGATTGGCCCCAACTTTCACCAACGCTGTGTGCATCTCCTGTCCTGGAATGCTCTCATTACTCTCTATACTTTTGAACATGCACTTCCCCTGTCTGTCTTTGTTATGGGATTTTCTCTTTTTACACCCCCATCTGCATGCTGTTCCCTATTTATCCTTCAAAATTTAATACAGGTACCATCTCCCCTTTACGCTTTTCCTGAATCCCTTCCTCTGTTCTGTTCTATCAGAATGAAGTAGCTGTCTCTCCTCTCTCTTTCTAGAACACCCTACATGTTCTTCTAGAGGTTATTTCACTCTGCAAATTATCTTGTATGTTATCCCTACCAAGAACCCCATGTACACTCTAAATTGTGACCTGCTTGAAAGCAGAGGAATATTTGATCATCCCTGAAAACTTAGGGCCGAGACAATGCTGGCTTATAGTGCATACTCAGTAAAGTCACACTGCAAATGATTGCATAAATGATAATTTTAAAAACAGAGTGCCTTGTTTTCTGAAAAAATTGTGAAAGCTTTAAGGAGGAGCTGGGAGTTTAGCTGAACTTTTGAGGGTGCATAGGATTTACAGAGAAGGAAGGAATGTTAAAATTTAAAGCAAGTATTTGTAGTAATCCCTAAATTGAAATTTTCCAGAATATAATATCATTACAGGAAATGTCAAGAAAATTTAATTATATTTCTGTCATTGCCAGAATGCAATGGAATTGAGAAGGCATAACATAATTAATATTTTACAGTAAGAGCCCTAAGAGTATACATTAAAATTTTTGTTTTCTGGTCTTTAAAAATTATTACTGCAAGGTAATTTACACTTTATTTAAGTTAGTAACAACAAACATGACATCTTTTCAATCAGTGTCACCAAGCAACAGTTCTAATTTGATCTAATATTCCATGAAAGAAACTTATTTGAGCCAGATAGTTTTTCTCATATAACTAATAACAGTGTTGGTTGGTAATGAAACAAAACTAGTCTTTCAGTAGGAGGCAGTCCTGTGTTTCACTGGCATATCAGCCCTCATGCTAGGGGGCACTAAAGAATCAGAGCTGATGTCCTCAGAAAGGAGATGCCATCAACCCTGATATACACTGCTGTACAACAATCATAAACCAACATCTAAGAAAAAATACAAACACCTTCAGTTCAGTTCAGTTCAGTCGCTCAGTCATGTCCAACTCTTAGTATCTTAATGAGAGAATGGAGTTTGAAAAGCCCAGTAATTCAATAATGTTGAAATAAAATATGGTAAACATTTTGAAATGTGGCCTTGTGTTTCTAAATGTACACCTTTAATCTACAGACCTATATTTAAGTAAATCAACCATTTGCTACTTTTGACTTGGATTTAGTATCTAGTCATTTGCAAGAGCAGCAGCATTTCAGTGCTATTCTTGTGTATATATAGTCATTAATGTTTGTCAAGGGCTTTGGGAGGAAAGGACTACATAAACGTCAGTAGTTATTAATATTTGGATGTTTTATATTTAGCTATCAAACGTGTTTTTCATAATCTGTGCCCAGAGGTCTATGTGTGTCCCTCCAACTGTAAACATTTAAAGCAAAAATAATCATCAACCAATAATAGTATTTGTTATGTTCTTCTTTATAATTAGAGTAATATTTATCAGTAATTAACAACTATATTCAACTTCTTCAAGAACCAAATTTATTTTAACATGTTTTCATATGCAAGTTATTTAATGCCACCTATTCCTCTGACTTTGGGTGATTATTATGAGAGTAGCCAGATGACACAGTATCCACCCACATACTCCACCTTGCCCTGCCCTTTCCTTCTCTGTTCTTCTCTTTAACGGGCACATCACTCAGTCATTCAGTCGTCAGCTAAATAAAGTGGGACTAGCCCAGTAGTCCTCTCTTCTAACCTAATTGTAGTCATTTTCACTTATTGTTATAATTGATTATACAGGTACTTGTATCCCATGCCTTCTAATTCTACCTCCAGACTAACTCCTATAAGAGCAGAAACCCTGCCTGTGATGGGGCTGCCTGGATGGAATACATTCAGATCAATTGAATTGAACTGAAATCTAAATCTTATACAAGAGAAAAAACTCTTCTTTTAAATGCAGTCTGGTACAGCATAAAGCTTACTAGAAGAAAATCAGAGCAAAGCCAGCAAAATGGCTTTTTATTTTTCTTTTAAATGGTATTTCCACTCTATTTTCTTTGAATGATAACAATGTATTTTTTTAAGGTGTTGGGAGTATGAAATAATTGGGTTGACTTGCAAGTGGTTCTCTAGTCTAGAGTTCAAATTCCAATTTAGGTTAAAAAAATAGACTTGGGGTCCTCTTACCACATGCTTATCCACTAATGCATTTTTAAAAGAATCATACAAATTTCCGTGTTTGGCACTGACTCATAAGAACAAGAATAGGTCAAAATTTATTGGCAGAGCTACATAAAACAGTCTACGAATATAGGCCTATACTCTTTCTGGCTCAAGCTAGCAGCATTAGCCCTTCTCTTTTATGAGCACTAAACTCCACTCTAGTTTTAATATAATAATAATAATAATAAATATAATAATAAAATCTTGTTTATATAAGAAGTTCATCTTGTTAAAAATGCATTGAGACTCATGGTTCTTTATAGGACCCAGTTTATATTGTCTGATGATTTAAAGGTGATAACTTAATGTGATTCATTGCCACCTAGTTCTGAATTTTAATAATAGAACCACTCATCATGATTTTTTCATTTCTTAAAGAACCAGCTTGTCTAAAACCATTGCAGTGTTTTTTACTGGGGTCATCTGAACTACGGTTCCCAGAATACTCTTAAAAGGGGCATGCTTATGTATTCTGAACAGCCATAATCTATCGTGACTGGTGCCAGGTCGACACATTATGAGTTTACAGTGTCAGCCCAGTGAATTAAAGCTTTGTTGTAGACCAGCTTGCTATGCAATTATTTCCAGTTCATATCCTATCATCACTCTTCACATGACAATTGGCAATTTCCATTTAGCATTCTAAGCATCCATATTTTGTCTTAATTGTGCTGTCTGATTCTGCACCTAGAATGGAGTGACATTACTGGTACCAATAACTTAGAAAATAAATTTCACTGTCACTGGAACCTATTTAAGGAATATTCTATGTTCTTTTGTTGTTGTTGTTGTTGTTGAGCTATTTGTTATTTATGTTAAAATAATAGGAAATGAATTTAAATAGAAACACTTCTCATGTCTTATCTCTGCAAACAAAAAAAAACATAATTTACAATAAATTAGCACAGCAGTTGTTAGTGTAGCTCAGCTTTATTTTGCAATTCTCACACCTAAGCTCACAAGATGACACTTTTTCTGATAAGGTAATCTTTTTAAGGTAGTTTTTGTAGGTGATTAAAGCTGACAGATGCTAGTGAGATGGTGAAGTTCAGAGATATAACAGCAAACACTTTTTAAAAATTCTCATTAAAGTAATAAAATATCTTTTGATCTACCAATAGAAAAATTGACCTGACAAAGGATAAGTTAGTTACAATGCTATATTTCTGTATCCAAACCAAATTAAATTTGTAAATAAGCAAGTAAACATGATTATAGCAAAATTAAGAAATGGTATTTTTTAGGAATAAAGAATTACTGTAAAATCTTATCTTCCCAGTCATTTCTTAGTATTTACCATCACTGCTGAGCTGAAAGAGAAGAAAATGTTTCAAATATAAACAGAAGCTACAGAAATAGAATATGTCTTTTCATAACATTTTGATACTCTATCTGTTCTTCACATGACCTGAACTCCAAATCCTTCAGAAGTAAAACCTTCATCTTTCTTAGGGTAATGATGATGATCAGTGGACTTATGTTTTCAATGATACTCCAATCCCACATCTGTTAAGATCCAGTTGTGGATTGAATAATTAGATTAACTCGATTAATACTATGACTTAGTTTTGCAGTGTGCCTTACTTATTATTATGGGTTTAGTTCTGCTTTCTCATATCTAACAGAAGAATTTTGAAACAGTAACTCATTGTCCTTGCTTGTTTTTGATTACTTAAATGACATTAGCTTTGCTAGAATCAATTTGTATTACAATCCACTGAAGCACTATATTACAGCCTGTGCCGTTTTCCAATTTTCTTATCTAAATATCAGTTGTCTGATGTACAGAGTTCATTTATAAATACCAGGAAGTTCCCTGAATCAAGTAAATTAACATTCTGGGCCAGATTCTCCAGCTTCATTAGCAACCCCTCATACCAAGGCTGTGTTCATACAAGTGTGAAAACCAGAACGATCCTTCAAGGGTTTTCCTGGCCTGAATAATTTCCTCATCAGGGAACAGGCTACACTCATTCTAATATTCTGGTCTCATCACCACAATCTATTCATTTTGCAAAACTCCATGGACACCCCCGGAAGAATCTAACCATTAGATTCGAGGAAAATGTAAAGTCATGGAACTGAACTGGACAACCATGATGAGGAGCAGCCTGAGTTACAGGTCATAGTGGGAGGGCAGGGGAGAGATACAGAAAAAAATATATCATAAAATTTGGCACCCCCTATACCAACAGACTATATAACAGGGGAAAACTAGTAATAGAATGATTTACTGACCAAATGAGACCACAATGATTTCCTGCATTCAGTTATTCAATAAATATTTATTACTGTCCCACTATTTATCAGCCACCTGCCAGGCAGTAAAGTAGGGAACAAAACAACAAAACAGACCAAATCCCTACCCTCACAGAGCTTTGTGTAGACTTTGTTTATTGTAGACATAAATATGTGACATGGAAATCTAAAAATAAGAACAAGCTTCACACTTTTAAGCTCTTCCTACATGCCAGGCACTCTTGTCTGTGCCTTAAACACATTGATTTAATCCTCACAAAAAACCCATGTGGTGGGTACCTAACATCCCTATGTTCCAAATGAGGATAGTGGCCCTTGCCAGAGGACCATGGGTGAGTAAGCATCCTCAGAGAGCTGCAGTTATGCCTTTTGCTTGTGACAGTGAGAGTGTTTGAGTGAAGCAGCAGATGATACAGGTTTTTTGGTGCAAAGAATTTTAAAATATGTGTGCATTCTCTGTTTCCCACTCAAAGAAATGAGTGATTCAGGCTATGAAAACAGTGCCTAAAATCCACAGGATAGAAGCAATACCACAGTCCCAATAGGACAGCTGTTGAGATAAAGCCAAAGCATCACTGGGTTTTGCTAGAAGAGTAACTCAGCACAGCTGTCTAATTCTTTCCACAAAATGGTTGGAACTGATCGGAAACCAGAGCCACAGGACAGACAATGAAACTCATCCACAACAGACCTAATATCTTATTCACCCAGGTTGACTTTAAAATTATATCAGTCATGAAAATTATTTCACTGTCTTCTGTTGTGAGTCATTGGACTATATTTAATTTTAATCGTTAAAATGTAAAAATAATAAAAGCCACCAAATAGTCTATAGTCAATTTTCTGATAAAGCAAATTTGTTTTTTCTTCCATTTGTGATTTAAATGGCCTCCAGAAAGTTTTTTGGAACTAAGTGTTAATTAAAAATATGGAAATGGATTTAAAGTACATTACAGCGCACAGTGGAAGAATAATCACAAGAGATTTGTTCACAATACCATACCCATTTCTCAATGTATTTTTTAAACTATCTAGGTTATTGGTTGTTTTTCTGCATGCCTGTTCCTAGAAAATAAAAAACCTGTGATTCCAATGAAAACAGTAATTACAATTACAACAAATAGGATAAATTGCTATTTGAACAGGAACATGCAGTTTTAGCCACCAAAAGCAAACTGATGCTCCTAGACTTTCCTGTTTACACAGATGAATTTAAGCATGTTCTCAGATTACTTTATAAACCAAATGCTTTTTATATCTTGCCATCTATAAAAACAAATTCAGTCCTCCGTGCCTTACTTTCATTAGCTTATTCTGAAACAATGCCCTACGGTGCTGTGAGGAACCAGTGAACAAATTCTCTTTCTGAAATTCCCTGAGAAGTTATATTTTCAGATATTTAAATAGTGTACATATATAAATACTTTTCTGAACCTCTCAGTTCAGTTCAGTTCAGTCGCTCAGTCGTATCCGACTCTTTGCAACCCCATGAATTGCAGCACTCCAGGCCTCCCTGTCCATCACCAACTCCCGGAGTTCACTCAAACTCACGTCCATCGAATCGGTGATGCCATCCAGCTATCTCATCCTCTGTCTTCCCCTTCTCCTCCTGCCCCCAATCCCTCCCAGCATCAGGGTCTTTTCCAATGAGTCAGCTCTTCGCATGAAGTGGCCAAAGTACTGGAATTTCAGCTTTAGCATCATTCCTTCCAAAGAACACCCAGGACTGATCTCCTTTAGAATGGACTGACTGGATCTCCTTGCAGACCAAGGGACTCTCAAGAGTCTTCTCCAACACCACAGTTCAAAAGCATCAATTCTTTGGTGCTCAGCTTTCTTCACAGTCCAGCTCTCACATCCATACATGACCACTGGAAAAACCATAGTCTTAACTAGACGGCCCTTTGTTGTCACCTCTAGTTTCTCATTATAAACTCAAGAGAAAGATCATGAACTAGAGAGAAAGATTTTAGGGGATCCATAAAGAAGCAGAGGGGTTTCACTTGCCCCTAAGGATTAGGTATATGGACTTTGGAGTCAAATAGATCTGGGTTCAAGTTCTAAGGGAATTCCACATACTCTAGCTGTGTGACCTTGATCGAGTTACTTATCCTCTTTGAACTTTAGGTTCTTCCCCCAAAATTGGGATTAATAAAACCTCTCCTCACATCATGGTATGAATTGAAGGGCCTAATATTTGTAATATGCTTTCTATGTCATTTCTACTGCCTAGCTTAGAGCAAATTTCCCTATAAATGAGAGCAGCCTTTTTTTCATCATCAGTGTTCAGCTTCCTGGTCATGGCGAGCGCTGACACAACTCCAGTGGGTACCATTCAAATTGTTTTGGAGGTTGGGGGCTGCCAGTGGACAACCCATAGAAAGCAATGTAAATCATGGCCCCCAGAGTGAGGCAACAGAAAATCTAGCAATTTTTTGATGTTACTCCCATCCAAAACTGTAGGGAGAACAGTATCTCTGAGGAATTATTTAGAATTTTAAACTACACTGACTGATAACTATTAGTCAGTTTAAGCAATACAGTCAAGTCTTTGAAAAGCTGTTTTCATTGTGCTAATCAAATGGAATACTCTAAAACTCCATTCATAACTGAGAAATACAGGCATTGCACTGATGCGACAGTGAACCATTAGATCTGCTTGTCCAAGCTTTTCAGGACAAACTTTTAAAACTGAATCAGAACTGATCAAATAGACTGGCAGCCCTGAAAATGTTTTCATGGATAGTTATGGTAATGGAAGACTCAACACCTAATGAATGCCTCCTGTGTACAGAAACCTGAACTGAGATCCCAGAGACATGGTTCCTTCCTGCCCTCAGGAAGTTTCCACAAAGTAGTGGGAGATCACTCATCCATGGCTGTAACTCAAGGCACAGTGTAGCAAGTACTATTAAGAGGAGCAGGGAATATTCTGAAGCACAAGAAAAATGTCACTGAGGTGATTTCAGCTGGCCTGGAAGGCCAGATGGAATATCAGCTGGCAAGGATGAGGGAGAAATACCCTCCCAGGCAAGACACTGGTTAGGAAAGCACCTCCATCTATGCTTTTATTTTTCATATGAAAAAATATTTATTGAGCGCCCCTCAAACTGTTGTGCCAGGGAAGACTCTTCAGAGTCCCTTGGACTCCAAGATCAAACTAGTCAATCCTAAAGGAAATCAGTCCTGAACATTCATTGAAAGGACTGATGCTGAAGCTACAGCTCCAATACTTTGGCTACCTGTTGCAGGAGCCAACTCATTGGAAAAGACCCTGATGCTGGGAAAGATTGAGGGCAGCAGGAGAAGGGGGAGACAGAGGATGAGATGATTGAAAGGCATCACCGCCTCAGTGGACATGAGTTTGAGCAAACTCCAGGAGACAGGAAAGCCTGGTGCTGCAGTCCATGGTGTCGAAAAGAGTCCGACACAACTGAGTGACTGAACAACAGCAACACTGTGTGCTAGGCACTGTACTTATTTTGTGCAAGCCAAGTACTCCACTATGGCTGGAGGTACTTAAGATCTGTAAGGCAGGAATTTGGATTTGAAGCCTTCCCAATGGGCATTGTTGTGTAAAAGAAGGGAGTGGATCTGGCAGACATCACTGAGGTGCCCCCAACATGCTTTGTGACTGATTTCATATCAGGGACAAGGGAGAGTTAAGTACTGAAGACAACCTCCGGGTTTTGAGTCTGGCAACCAAAAAGCTGGTGATACCATCAAGAGATAAAGCAAATGGAGGAGGAGCCGGTTTGGAGAAGATAAATAAGTAGAAATAAATGAACAAGCCACAGCCTGTCTGATTCCAGTAAGCACTAAGTGTGTAATCCAAATATTCCTCTACATCATGACATAAAAATACTGAATCTGAGGCTCTGTATAGGCTGGCGACTGTGAGTCTTGTATAAATAGAGAAAAAAACCACTTGAAATTTAGTAACATAGGATAGAACATCTGTAACTGGACTAGAGATGACCTAGTTCAACCCCCTAATTTTACAAATAAAGAAACCACATCTCAGACATACTCTCTACTGAATGGCAGAGCCAACCTAGGACTCCCACTACACATTTAAGGCGGNCGGCTCTTCGCATCAGGTGGCCAGAGTATTGGAGCTTTGGCTTCAGCATCAGTCCTTCCAATGAATATTCAGGACTGATTTCCTTTAGGATTGACTGGTTTGTGCTCCTTGAAGTCCAGGGGACTCTCAAGAGTCTTCTCCAACACCACAGTTCAAAAGCATCAATTCTTTGTTGCTCAGCCAAACCTAGAATAGGAGTTGCTGAAGAGAGGTAGCCACTATGAGCTTCCTCAGCCTGGATTGCTGAGCCTTTGGAAGCGAGGAATACCTCAGGTTAGGCCAATTTGTAAGTTTATATAGAACTCAGGTCTGTCTCTCCTATATCTTTCAACTCTCTAGAGTTGGACTTCTTCAGGCACTCAGCATCTTACCCCAGGATAGTTTGAAATGTCTCCTCTCAGGCTTTCCAAGCTGACCAGACAAACATACTTATCCAAGCTATGGCCCACATTTGGCCAGACCTGGTTGGTTTGGTAAATGGGGTAAGAAAGCAGGGAGACCTGTGGCTGGCAGGGGAAATAGGTCCCTGAGAACCAGCACGTAGCCTCTTTGACCACTGCTGTGCTCTGTGTGTGCACAGGGGGTGGGAATCCAAATTTCTAAAACATTCAAATCTGGAATAAAGATACCACCTAAATTTTTCAGATGCTGAAGGACAGGGAAGCCTGACATGCTACAGGCCATGGGGTTGCAAAGAGTTGGACCCAACTGAGCCACTGAACAACAACAAATTTTTTTCAGAGTTGCTGTTATTTCAGTTTTTTAACTAAGCTAGCATGATTTATTCAGAGAAGGCAATGGCACCCCACTCCAGTACTCTTGCCTGGAAAATCCCATGGATGGAGGAGCCTAGTAGGCTGCAGTCCATGGGGTCACTAAGAGTCAGACATGACTGAGCGACTTCACTTTCACTTTTCACTTTCCTGCATTGGAGAAGGAAATGGCAACCCACTCGTGTTCTTACCTGGAGAATCCCAGGGACGGGGGAGCCTGGTGGGCTGCCGTCTATGGCATCGCACAGTCTTTTTTATAAAATCTCTTGCTATATATGCCATTGTCCACCGGGTCAGTTTTGTAGTTAATTTCGAAGAATTCAAATTCCATGAAAAGTCTTGAAACTACGGTACCTAGAGCTATTCCTTGCAAGGGAAGACATGCCTCTTCTTAGGTCCTTTAAAAAACAATTGTCCCATGGAAATAATAAGGGGCTGCCCTGCATGGAAGGAAGGGCTTGGGTGCTTCCTGAAAGAGCCGTGTTTCTAGAATGCCAGGCACATGAGAATAATCAACAGCAGTTTCCTCTGAAGTAAGAAAATCCTGCCCCGCTGACCAAAGAATGCCTAATACAGTTAAAGAATTAGTTGAGATTTTTAAAAAGGAGGGGGAGGGAGGGAGTGGGAGCTAAGCAGAGAGAGAAATATTTATAACTATGACAACATGTTTCCTTGTAATAATTCGAGAGCCCACTGGAGAAAAGGGAAACATATAAACTATGAATAAAATATTCAAAATACAAACTTTATGCCTTCTGCAAATTTTCTTAAGTTAAAAATTAAGATTGAGGTTGACTAAAGTAAATGAGTATATTTTCATGGTCTCTTATTTCCTTGATGCTAAGGGTTACCAACTGATTTACAACTTCCTGTGTTGTTTTTTAATCTATATTTGTCAGCACATTTTTAATGTCAGATTACTTAAAATAGACACTTGGGCCTAAGAGGTCAGGAATAATAATATTCTGTTGACTTTTGTAAAGATTTTATAGCACTTACAAACATTCTAGTTTAGCCCAAAAAAGCCTTATTATTTCTAAATGAAATAAATTTCAATATAGTTTTAAAGATTTTCTTTCAGCTGATGACTTTGGGACTGAAGTGTAGCTCAATCCATATACTTTGAAGTTAAGTAAATTGCATGTGTAGCTTTCTCCAAATAGTTTTAGCCTCCTTTTATTCAGATAATTTAAACTGGGAAAATAACAGAAAGTCCATGAAGAGACAAAGTCTAGAGCCAAGGACTTAGGATTCTTCCATGGTAGTTTCTCTTCTAACCATTATGATTTGTAGTCTCTCATAATGTCTGCAAGTTATAGATACTTGTTCAAAAGGAATATTTTCAAGTACAAAAGCCATGAAATAGCTTTATCTTCATAAGCTATCATAAGATATAATTAAATGCAACATTTATAAAATCAAAATTTTAAATTTATATTTCAAAATTCAGAATAGGCTCTCCACAAAGATAATTGCATAACTCATCTTATTATTCTGATACTTAATTTCCTAATTCTTAAAACAAAAGGTAATTTATTATATTTCCTCATTTTTAAGTACTAGAAACCTCAAATTTAAATAGAATACACTGGATAAAACCAAACAAAAATTCACCCACCATCAGGGCTGTTTGAAATAGTTTACAGTGAGTTCAGTGATATGCCTTTTAGAGTATGACTTAGTAAGCTAAACAGATACACTCTGAGTGGCTTCTAAAATATATTTTTGAAAAGAAATGTTTTTTTTTTAACCATATTTTCAGTCTCTCACCCTGAGGAAATTGCACAATAAGGACAATTCAAGAGTCAAAAGTACAGTGTTGAACTTCGTAATTGTAAGAGCTCTGGTATTTTGATTTTCACAAGAAAGACATGTTGAAAGTTTGCCCTAACTGTGCCTTTGACAAAATTTATTAAAGGAAATCTTTTTAATTGAACTCAATCTGGGAAATCACAAGCCACATTGGATACTGGAAAATGAAAAATAAACAGTGATAAATTGGGGATGGGGGAAAGAAGCAGATTTTCTAATTTTGAAAGTTGAACATAAACACTCTCCTTTTCTAAATAAGGTGATTTGCCATAGTCCAGACCAAGCCACATACCTACCTAATTATGTCATGCTGTCTAAGTCCCAAAAGAGAAGTTGTTTGGGTCCAAGGAATTTATCAAATAAAAGGGCATTGGATATATGTTTGGTATTTTAAAAACTGAGACTATATGGAAACAGGGTGATGGGATGTCATCATTAACAAATTCTTCTGAGTTAATTGGATTGCTTGGGTGATGTTCCAATTAAATATAGAAATAGCATAGACTAGTATCCCCAACATGGCTACTCTAATCTGTCTTCCAGTGCTGGCATTAGAAAGATGATCCTTTCCATAATAACAATAATTATAAATTATAGTAATGTAATACACCTTCAGGTTCAATAACAGTTTCCCTTTGAAGAACTCCCAACATTTTCACCCACATTATCTAATTTGTGCCTTGAAACAATTAGCCAGGTAGCAATTATCATTATCTTTCTTTTACAGATAAATAAACTGAGGCCTAGGGATTTCTTAGCATCACACAATTAGGAATAGAACCAAGTCTAAAACCTATAATTCAGTTCTGTATCTTCCAGATTATTGCTATCTTTAGAAAATATCTGAGTTTCTGAAGGACTGTTCTATCCCTCAGGAATTGTACCAGAGCCAGATCAAAACATCTTTTCCTCTTAAATTGCCTTTACAGTATAAGAAGGTGCTCTTTTTCAGATTCATTAGAGAGGATTTTGTCATCTGAGGTCTTTAAGATAGGGGTACTCAGATTTCTTTTCATATTAGAGGGTTGGCCTTAAACAGAAGTACACTTAGAAATACTAGAGATGTCTAAAATACCCTGAAATCAATTTATTTAACTGTCTACTTAAAAAAAAAAATTTAAGCCCAAGTTAAACAAGATCAAATCAAGAGATAAATAAAGTGGGCACAAGGTGTTAACTGGAGTGTCCTAGCCAGATTGCGAATTAGTTTACTGGCACCTGCCAACCTAAATTCCTCCTTGCAGCTTTAGCTGGACAGGGTAGTCTTCATTTCCTGTCCTAACTTGTTATACTGTTACTGTTCACTGTTTAGGTGATTAGCATGTGAATCCAATGGTCTCAGAGCTCTATTAAGTTATAAATGTTCAAACTACCAGTATGCTGTGGATAAAAATAGAAGTTGCTATTAGATGTCTATTCATACCCTGCAGAAGCCTGGCAACATTTTGAACCTTTTCAAAATGTAAATACTGCATATTAAGCATAGGAAAGAAAATTAATGTGCTGCATTTGCGAATTTATTTCCAAGTCAAAAATGCAACTGGGGAGGAGGACTCCTAGAAGAATTGATATTCTACATTTATAGGGTATATTAAGAAATTTATAATGGCCTAAATACACACAAAAAATCACTTTAGAAATGGATTAATTAAAGTTTTTCTGATAATCTCAGCTTTTGAATTTCCTCTCTTTTCATTTTAAATTTATGGCCTCAGTATGACATCACCAGAGTTGATTGCGTTTTGCAGGTGGCATTCATGTGTTGGTATTTTATGTGTTGTATATGGTGAGCAGTGGGTTACAATTTGTGTTAAAATTTTCCAGAATGACACAATACATCTTAATGAGACTTGCAAATAAATGCTTTTTTTCAAGGAGAGAAAATAGTTAAAACATTACAGGAATTTTTGTGCCTTTTTTTCCCTTAGTATTGGGGAAGTTTACCATAGTTTTTGTTTTGAAACTTTGACATTTTGTAGTAAATTCTGATTTACCTATGATGTCATCATCTGGCAATTCNTCTTCCAGATTATTGCTATCTTTAGAAAATATCTGAGTTTCTGAAGGACTGTTCTATCCCTCAGGAATTGTACCAGAGCCAGATCAAAACATCTTTTCCTCTTAAATTGCCTTTACAGTATAAGAAGGTGCTCTTTTTCAGATTCATTAGAGAGGATTTTGTCATCTGAGGTCTTTAAGATAGGGGTACTCAGATTTCTTTTCATATTAGAGGGTTGGCCTTAAACAGAAGTACACTTAGAAATACTAGAGATGTCTAAAATACCCTGAAATCAATTTATTTAACTGTCTACTTAAAAAAAAAAATTTAAGCCCAAGTTAAACAAGATCAAATCAAGAGATAAATAAAGTGGGCACAAGGTGTTAACTGGAGTGTCCTAGCCAGATTGCGAATTAGTTTACTGGCACCTGCCAACCTAAATTCCTCCTTGCAGCTTTAGCTGGACAGGGTAGTCTTCATTTCCTGTCCTAACTTGTTATACTGTTACTGTTCACTGTTTAGGTGATTAGCATGTGAATCCAATGGTCTCAGAGCTCTATTAAGTTATAAATGTTCAAACTACCAGTATGCTGTGGATAAAAATAGAAGTTGCTATTAGATGTCTATTCATACCCTGCAGAAGCCTGGCAACATTTTGAACCTTTTCAAAATGTAAATACTGCATATTAAGCATAGGAAAGAAAATTAATGTGCTGCATTTGCGAATTTATTTCCAAGTCAAAAATGCAACTGGGGAGGAGGACTCCTAGAAGAATTGATATTCTACATTTATAGGGTATATTAAGAAATTTATAATGGCCTAAATACACACAAAAAATCACTTTAGAAATGGATTAATTAAAGTTTTTCTGATAATCTCAGCTTTTGAATTTCCTCTCTTTTCATTTTAAATTTATGGCCTCAGTATGACATCACCAGAGTTGATTGCGTTTTGCAGGTGGCATTCATGTGTTGGTATTTTATGTGTTGTATATGGTGAGCAGTGGGTTACAATTTGTGTTAAAATTTTCCAGAATGACACAATACATCTTAATGAGACTTGCAAATAAATGCTTTTTTTCAAGGAGAGAAAATAGTTAAAACATTACAGGAATTTTTGTGCCTTTTTTTCCCTTAGTATTGGGGAAGTTTACCATAGTTTTTGTTTTGAAACTTTGACATTTTGTAGTAAATTCTGATTTACCTATGATGTCATCATCTGGCAATTCCAAAATTGTCTCTTTGAAGCATGCCAGTTTTTGTTTCTGTAGCTCAAAAAGAGTTTAATGAATTTTTCTTGTTTTTTGCCATTCAGAACAATAGAAAATTGTCATTTCAATGGCATTTTTAATATTTTGAATAACTTAACTGAATTTAATAATTGCCATCTTAATCATGGATTTCAGTGATATAAACACTACTGACAAATCGCCTACAGTTTTTCCAAAGAAAAACGATACTAAATAAATAACAATAAGCAAAAACAACAAAAATAAGAAAACAACAAACTCAGTAAGCTAGAGTTAATGCAAAGTAGAGTTAATGCTACCAATAATGTTAACACATAAAGTAGAAAAAGAAAACATGAAGTAACACAATTTTCAGATAAGATCTTTATACTTCTCAGACACAGAAAGATCTGGAAGCAGGTTTTAATTCCTGTAAGTATTTTTTAGACGTAAACTGACCTTGTCCTGAGTTCCAGGAGGTTGAAAATCCTATTATTTATTCCTGTAGTAAATGTCTATTTCATACTGAATATGTAAATTCTTAAATGACTTCTAGTGATTTCATTTGGCTTGTAAGTAAAGATCTTGGGTGTTTTTAAAGCTGCATAATGTTTGTTGTTGAAATTTTTTACTTCCAAGTATAAATTATGCCACAAGCCATTTACTTGATATTCTTTAAATACCATGGCACAATTCAACTAAACTCAGATTATAAACCATCTTAAATAACACTAATGCAGTGTGCACTTAATGAACACTATAGCCAACTTAAGTTAATTTTCATGTAACAGATAACATCTGGGGGAAATGTATACTGGTAAGTTATGCAAAACAAATTTTCTAAGGTCCACATCTGTAGATGTTATTTATTGTACGTTCACTTAACAGTTCATTATTCTGTTTAGAAATCTAGTCTCTTCTTTATTAGAACTTTTAATGTACTCACCTTAGTTCAAATGGTCTGCTCATTATCAGAAAAATATAAATGGCATTCACATGGAACAACATAATTGTTTTTATTATATCCATTTGTGTGTAAGCATTCAAAAATGGCAAGAGAAACACATTTATTGCTTTACATTCAAAGTAATATTTAGGGGGTATTTGAAAGTCAGGCAAAACCAATCATTTGGTCAAATGATGTACGTGTATAATCAGAAACTCCTGATTTTTAATCCCAGCATTAGGCCTCAGGCAAATCACTTAAAGTCTTTCGCTTTGTTTTCTGATCTGAAGATTATGGGTGCTATTCTCTTACAGATTCAAAGAAGGGGTTGCTAAACCAGAGTACCAAATAGTATTTTTTTATAAACATACTTTATACTTTTTCTGTTTTTATTTTCCAGATTTAAGAGGTAACGTATTATACTTTTCAGGGAAAAAATATGAGACAATTACAGTTCTCCAGGAATATATGAAATAGTTATAAAACTAGTTTAATTTGCTTCAGCTATTCATAGACTTGAGGAAATTATAACGTTCTTTCAGAAAATCTAACTTAATAAAGCTGACCATGTCTTTCTGTTTTAAATAGATTTTATTACAGAACCAGTGATGTTGTAAAACATGAGGTTTTGTTAAAAAAAAAAAATACAAAGGCCTAATTGTATTTTTTAAAGAAAGTATTGCATCAGACGGTTTCATTTAAACATATTTGCTGGCTCTGTGCTCTCACCACAATTATTGATTCTAATTTTCCTTAAACTTGTTTTCTAAAATGGCTACTTAATGGGGAAAAAATCACTATGATGCTTCTGGGCACTATGTTTATTTCAAGCTATATATTTGACAATGTAACTTCGTACTACTAATGAAATGACTTTACATTTACCCTCATCTGAAATTGGGATATCTCTCTCCCTTACAGTATCTTACTAACGTAACCAAATATAGACTCTTTGTGAAAGAAAAACATAGCTGTGGTTTGGTTCATTGATAGTATGCAAAACACCCTGAAGTAAAGAAATCCTCACTGCCAGTTATTGTACCTGAATCAAATAAATGAATAGCTATACTCATAAAAATCAAGGAAAAGAAAACCTAGTTCTCAGTCAGAGGTTCGAGTTCTTGGGATAAATAGGAGCTTCACCCCACCGAAAAAACGATGATGTGGAGCTGAGGAGTTGCAGGTTTCAAAGTGTGTGCCCAGTACACACACACATGCACACACACGCGCACCAATGCCAAAGACTCGGAAAACAGAGGAGCTGGAGTTGGCGAGCAGTTCAGATAAAGTTTATAAGGAAATCCAGCCCACAGGGGATTTAAGGAATAAAATGAGATCCGTAAGCACAAATATCTGTTTGCCCTTAAATATTTAAATGTATAATTTGTTGGAAGAAAGGATACAGGTGGGCAGATCGTAGAATTCTCTACTACCAGGTTGGAGATGTGATCCATTGATGACTTCCACCAAAGGGAAATAAAATTAGCAAAGTCTTAGCCTATGTATGGAAAACTATACCAGCAAGACAGATATGGCAAAAGCAACAAGATAAAATTTTCCTTCATTAAAAGAAACTACTTTTACCTTGCAGTTTATCTCTTGCTTACCTTCTCAGTGTCTGTGGTAAATAAAATAAATTCTAGTAAATTCCTTTCTTCTTTTTTCAATGTCTAACTCACTGCCACTCCCCTCAAATTTCTAGTTTCATCCTATATTAAAGTCAGCTTTAGTGAATTTAGTCTCCTTTAGTCAACCAAGTAAATACCTCATTATCTTCCCTTGTCTCTGGATTCCTATATACAGCTTATTTATTTTATCTATAATGTTTCAGAAGACACTAAAATATATTTAACTATTTCACTTTTCTAGCTTAGTAAAATAAAGTGCAATATAAAGTGTAGGAGGATAAAAAAGCAAGCATGCTGAAAAAAATTTACAAATAATTTTGTGAGATGAAAATGCTTGGATGTCCCATTTAGGAAAAAAGAATATTTTACTAATGTGAAGAGACAGAAAGATTATTATGATACAGTTTTTTTGATCTTCTATTTTTATTAACATTTAGTCATCTTGGTCAATTTAGGATGAATAATCTGGAATGATGTCATCTAACAGAATAAAGATTAAGTGCTTAATAATATCAGCAACTTCCAAATGTGGCAACATGAGGACATATTACAGTTTACTGAAAACGGCATAGGCCACAAAGTCAGCACACCAGGGCTTAACTCCTAGCCCTGTCACCAAGTAATTATTTGACCTTAAGCCAATCATCTAATTTCTTGATTTCCAAATTGCCTTGACTGTAAAGTTACAACACTTCAGTCCTTATATATATTTATACTAAGCAGCAACTTCCTATAAGATCAAATTAAAATTAGTAATACAAATTCAAGGCAAAATATATTGGTATGACCAGGCAATAACCTAGCCTTCAGTTCATTCCAAAACCTATTTAAATCAAAAGTATTAGTATGTAAAAAATGAAGTATTATAATACGTGGAAAAGTTGGAAATGAACATGATGATTTCTGGGTTTTTCCAGGCCCCATGGGATGGTAATTATTTGGTGTTTATGCATTTCTAGATTATTGTCTTAATGTAGGCACTTTTTTTTTTTTAATTTTTCGTCTGCATCTGGTCTTAGTTGCAACACTCAGTCTTCTCTCTAGTTGTCATGAGCAGGTGCCAGAGCCCATGGGTTCAGTAGTTGTGGCACACTGGCTTAGTTGCCCTTAAGCACACAGGATCTTGGGCTTCCCAGGTGGCACAGTGGTAAAAAATCCACCTGCAAATGCAGGAGACTCAAGACATAGGGTTTGATACTTGGGTTGGGAAGATCCCCTGGAGTAGGAAATGGCAACCTGCTCCAGTATTCTTGTCTGAAAAATATCATGGACAGAGAAGTCTGGTGGGCTAAAGTCAATGGACTCACAAAGAGTCAGACACAACTAGTGTGTGTGCGTGCACACACACATACACACACTACACACACATGGGATCTTAGTTCCCTAACCGGGGATCAAATCACCATCCGCTGCCTTAGAAGTCATATTTTCAACCATTGGGCCTTGAGGGAAGTCCCAAAACTTGTAGTCTTAAAGACTTTGTCAGCATACAGTGGGTAGCTTGGTCTCAGAGCCATAAAAACAAGCTCCTAGGACCTCACTGAATAAATGAGAACATGGGTTTATTGATTTACAATGAGGAATGTAATAGGCATGAAGATCAGAGCACTCAGCTGTAGAACTGAGTCATGTCTGTAGAACAACTGAGATGAGAAGTCAGATTATGATCAGAATGTTGCCTTTTAAACATGAAATCAAAGCAAGAGGAACCATTGAGGCATCAGATGTTTAGTGTCATCTGTACCCTCATCTCTGCTCTCTTCCTCAAGGCATGGTGAGGTGGACACTTCTTTGACTCATTTCTTCATTTCTGCTGTTGACCACCCATCACCCTTCTCTGATTGACACAGTCTTCCCACAGAATTGTTAAATGCTTTCAGTGACATCTTGCCTTGCCTCAGTATTTTTGATTGACTTTGCACATCTCCTTTCTGAGTTACTCTGTGCTAACTTTGTACATTAACCTTTAGAACCTTTATTATCCTCATCACCAAGTTCTCATGGCCATTTCACCATTGCCTGCAAGAACAGCTAGACTCTACTGGGTAATATCAATCACCATCAGGCTGTCATTGAGTGTTTAAGATCAAACTCTCTGCCAGAACTGGAGAAGATGCACAGAGAATCTAAAACATGGTCTCTGCCTCCAGAGAACTTGTAGGCAGGAGGAAGGGAACATTGACCCATGGAACAATTCAAGATCAAGGCAGTATAAAATGAAGTCCCAAACTACATAGTATAGAAAAATAAGACAGTGGGGGAAGTAAAATGCTAATTATCAGAGCACAAAAAGCACTATAAAGCTAAGAGATCTGTGGCATCAAGAAATCAGAGTCAATGGCATTTAAAAAATAATAGAATTGGAACTTTGTGTATATTGGCTGAAATTGTCATTACTCACCAGAGCTTTTGTCATAATACAGCTCTTCTCTTCCCCTCTAGCAATTGATAGAAGTTGTGAGTCCTGCAGATCACCCTTTCCCTGATCCTCTAGAAGAAGGAATCTCATTTGACATTTACTCAACATTCATAGAGCCACCTCCACCATTGGATATGGAAATAAAGGTATGTTTCCTTTTGTCTCTTCACTGTGTCTCAGTATGATATTCTCTAGTAGGAGAAAAAGATCCCAATGCACTTCTATTTTCCTTCCGACCTTTCCTAGTTAAATATGAATGTTTCTTTTGGCATTGATTCACAGGTGGGCCAGCTGAGGCTGATTAAGCAATTTTAATATTTTCTGCTCCACCTTCCCCAATCTCTACCTTCATTTTTCTCTGAGTAGGTAAAAGCACCGCTTACTGACCTGTTATAATGCTCATGAATAATGAAAATGCAGGAAAATGTCAAATCAAAATCCACCTAGATTGATATCATTTCTGATAGGAAAGAAGCCAAGAGAAGTCTGAGGCTACATGTAAATCACTAAAGGCTCCAGAAATTACTTGAGTGTTGTTTACCTTTAATATTCTAGGGGTTGAATCAAGAACAAGGCCCTGAAGAGTCCCAGCCAGAAGCCGATACTTCAGAAACTGATCTGTTAGTTGGTTTCACCATTGAAGAGATAAAATCGGTGCTGGACCAAGTCACAGATGACATTTTAATCAGCATTCAGGTACTCAGCCTTGATAGTGTGCTTACTTACTTTATTACTTGTTAATTAACCAACCTCAACCTTAATGTCTATAAACACTACCCATGCTCTGCCAGCAAGAGTGATGCTGATGATCGAGCAGCTCAATGTAACGTCTCCACATAACTCTCAGTTGAGTCATCTGAGACTCAGTAAGATCACAAAATAAATTCACTAATAGCACATTTTGTGATATGTTACCAGTTTACAGAATCATGCAGCATCAAGACCCATAAACACTTCATGCCCAGTCACACTGACTGACGGCTCATGCAGGGGTAGTGGTAGTACATTTGTAAACAGTAAACACTAAAGCTCAGACCACCATTCCTAGCTTAGTCTTTTCATGAAATTTCTAAAGAGAGGCTTTCTCAATTCTGAACTCCTTCGCAAGTAGTTTGCTCCTTTGCACGTATCAGTAAGTGCTAGTGG
This sequence comes from Neotragus pygmaeus, assembly GCA_006410875.1. Taxonomy (NCBI): domain Eukaryota; kingdom Metazoa; phylum Chordata; class Mammalia; order Artiodactyla; family Bovidae; genus Neotragus; species Neotragus pygmaeus. The sequence continues at coordinate 418,180 of SJYV01046597.1, read as the reverse complement.
GTGTATGAAAGTGAAAGTTGCTTAGTCGTGTCCAACTCTTTAGTGAGTCGCCCTTCTCTTCTCCAGGGGATCTTCTCAACCCAGGGATCAAACCCAGGTCTCCCACATTGCAGGCAGATTCTTTACCATCTGAGCCACCAGGGAAGCCCAGCTAATGGATATATATATACTTATTTATTAATGATTTACCACTGACAGCAATGGCTGCATGAAAATGGTGATGACAACAGCTATCTCAGTAGCAACTGCTAATGATGAATCAGTAGGCTTAGCTTTATTCTTGATTTTTTTCCTGTCCAAGAAAAAAGAACGCCACCCTTTCTACCTCAACACAAAGGCTTGCATCATTTCCTAGGCAAAATGATTGAGTCATTTGCATATTTTGAGAGGATTTATAATTTCCTGAGGAAATAAACATGAACCAATAGGACATTATACTGCATGTTTAAAACCTGAATGCATCTCAGGGAAGGCATTCAGTTGTTTTTTTGGACATGAGACTATATATAAAAAGCACTCTGCATTAATAACAATTTAGAGGAAACAAAAGATTAGCTTGGCAATAGCATACCTTGTTACTTGTTTAATCATCAAGTGTTAATATACTATTTACATGAACATTTAATAATTCGATGCCAACAGAATCAGCCAAAGTCCTCGACTTAATAAGGGGTGTTTAGTGCTTACCAGAAATAGTGAAAGGACACGTTTTACACAAAGCTTTATTGTTAACAACCCCATGAATGTAATAACTGGTTACTCTGTTGAAGGGCAGAGAGCAGCTGAATTAAGCTGAGTTCAAAACATATCTCCTCTTTAAAAAAAAAAAAACATATCTCCTCTAGATTTGATAACATTTCATCTAAATATAGTTTATGGATAATCATGGCCCTGGGCTCCTTTGTGATCCTGTGGCTCTGAAATTATCTCCAAGGCCCTAGACAGTAATAAAATTGTTTGCAGGCCCTCAAAATTGAAAACATCTTTGCTGAGGCCATGTTCCATGTTCCATGAGCGGTATGTTTTTTAAATATTCATTGAAATTTCTTTAATATTAGAGTCTGTAGTATTTATATCACTACCCTTATAGCAAAAGGAATATGATGGTTCTATGTGTAAGTTGTCCCACTGGCCTGCAGCCATCCTTACTGGGCCTGGAAGTCCATTAGCTGGCTCATCTAAATGTAATTAGGCATGGAAAGAACTATGGACACTGGACGACAAGATCCCCCATCTCATCGAGAATTAGGCATAGAAAGGACCAGAGGTGAGGGATGCAGATCTTTCAGGTGCCTGATCATTTCCATATTAAGTAGATTCATGGACATTCAGTTCAGTTCAGTTCAGTCGCTCAGTCGTGTCCGACTCTTTGCGACCCCATGAATCGCAGCATGCCAGGCCTCCCTGTCCATCACCAACTCCCGGAGTTCACTCAGACTCATGTCCATCGAGTCAGTGCTGCTATCCAGCCATCTCATCCTCTGTTGTCCCCTTCTCCTCCTGTCCCCAGTCCCTCCCAGCATCAGAGTCTTTTCCAATGAGTCAACTCTTCGCATGAGGTGGCCAAAGTACTGGAGTTTCAGCTTTAGCATCATTCCTTCTGAAGAACACCCAGGACCAATCTCCTTTAGAATGGACATTAGCCTGAGCCAAATTATTGTCAGTTTTTCAATAAAATGGCTTGATGATGTTTATTTATACAGTATCTCAAGATAGCAAACCCCTTTATATGTTTTCTTTCAATAATCCTAGTAAACTCCATTTGAATTAGGCAGGCACTTCTCTGATAAACAAAATGAAAACTGAGAGAAACAGAAATATTAAGTCATTTGTCCAGGGTTTCCAGGGTCAGAAGCTGATGAAAGACCCTGATTGACAGCTGCAAACTGGGTTCTAGTTCTAATTCCAGGGTAATCCACAAAAACCACACAACCTCTAATATCACAAGCAGACTACTATGGTTTTTAATACTCCAGTGGTGTGGCACTTTTTCAGTGTTTACTGTTGTGTCTTGGTCAAATTCCAAGTCAGGTAATTACTCTCTGCCTACCTAAATTTCTCCTTGTTTTAAATGGGTAAGTTATTTTCCACTTCTAAAACCTGCCTTCCAGTATTCTTGGCTCTTAAAACTGTCTCATCCCTGTTCAAAGGTAGCCACTTATCAGTGGTCAGTGCATATAAACCAATGACTTGCTGTAGGGACATTTAATGAATTATTATTTGTAAGATACTTTAAAATTTCCAGTAGTTTTTTCTCCTTATCTAAAAATCATACTCAAAAAATATACAAAGGTAAAAATCATAGTCTTATTATAATTTTTGTAGGAAAAGGCAGTAGTGAATTCATGTTTTGAGTACAGTTTTTTTCAGACCTCTTTCTCCATTGTGGTTACAAGCATATTTCACTTTCTGTAATTCAGAAATTTCTGAAAATAGTGTAAATCCTTAAATTTTTTATATTAATCTAGTTACTTTCCCATTGACTCACTTTATAGCTTCAGAAATTTATTAAGAATGAAGTTATCTTGGCCCTGAGATGTTAATTAAAATTATACTGAATAGAGCAAACATTTTAAGCTTATGTAGCCTAGGTATTTTAATTTTAAAAATACATTTAAAATGAAATTAGTTTGGCCCTGAGTTGTATAATAAAAATTATGCCCAATGGAGCAAACTTTAATATATTTAAAGAATTATATTTCAGAGAAATATGAATGCTAGCACTAAATTCTTGCAGTATATGTTGGCTGTTGGCCCTATCTTAAGCAGTAGAGTAAAATAATGTGAAAACCTTAAGAGAAGTTTGCCATCTTGGGACCATAGGTATTTTTAGGTCAACTTCCCAGGTTAGAAAAGCTGAGTGGAAAATCACTTCAAGAAGTAATCACTGAGAGACTGTCGGACCCAGGTCATGGATTTTCCGTTCTTTCCTAAAAGGCAATAGAACCATACCCTATCCTGGGACTTGTAGATAGCACATCTGGTCATCCGTGTCCTGAGGATTAACTTGAAGACACTGTAGACCAAGGACAACCTGTTCTTGACCAGACGGGGGATCTTGTCGTCCAGTGTCCAAAATACTGATCACATGGTCTGGAGATCTGAGATGTGTCCCTCGGTCAGCACAGCTCTAGCAGGCATGCCCCTGACCTTCAGGAGCCTTTTCCCCAGAGCCTTCACTTACTGGCAGTCAATTCTGTCTCAGTGGAATACCAAAAAGACCTCCAGGTTAATGTGAAAACCCTGATGAGATAGGGAAACAGAAGCTGGAAGATAGTAATACATCTGTCCTTAGTTAAAAAGAAATGAGATTATTGATGGACCTAAAATACATTTAATTGAAAGTGGGAAGAGTCAATTTTCTAGTTAGACCACTGCTTCCCAATCCTTTGTAACTGTAACAGAATCATTTCCTCAAACCATTTCATGCCCTGTATGATATAATATATAGCCTGCCATAAAGAAACAGAAGTAATATTTTTTAATATAGTACAATATCATGATAATGAAATAGTATAACAACAGTGAATATATCACAGAATTGAAAGTTAGAATTATGAATTTAAAAGTTAACGTACATGAAATTTAACATACTTAATTTTAAACTATTTATTTTTTCAATAAGAACTAAAGGTGGTTAAGTGACCTGCTCAAGGCTGCGGAGCTAAACTAATCCCTAGGTCTCCGTACTCCTAGACCCTTCCTCCTTTCAGCTCTCTCAAAATTATGCCCGAGGGGATTATAGGTTCCTATAGGTTCCTAAAAATAAGACATTTCTTTTGTAACCTGGACAACCATGCTGGTCCCTAGGAAAAGAGGAAAAGCCAGAGGCCAGAGTTGACCCCAGGACTCGATAAAACTGGAGCCAAAAACCATAACCCAGAATTATTGGCACCAATGAGATCTTTTCAGAAATAGTTTCTCTTAACTGTGAAGCAATATCTCATCAGACAAGGCGAGCAGGAGACCTTTCAAAACTAGCTGTTATAATTACACTTATAAATAAATAAATAACAATGAAGTTATATTTGGACCAAAATCCGTATTTGATTTTTAAAATTTCTTCTATAGAAATTAAAATGTTTCTTAAAATACAGTTACCTGCTGACCTTAAATTAGGTCGTAGGCATTACAATTCTACATCTCTAATTACTTATTAACACTTATGTTTATGAACTATTCCTCGTATGCTTGTTGACTATTTTAAATCACCTAAACAAAGACCCCAGTTTTACCATGCCCCTGCCACTGGTTTCTCTATACATAATGTTATAATCCATCATAAAAAAAGGAAGACATTTCCAGGGCTACAAATGTTCAGCTAATGTGAAAATATTTTTGGATTTGTGTAGGTAGCAATGTTAGTCCACAGAATATCACTGCCAGAGGCTAAATGCTATCATAGCCACAGCAAACACGAAAACCTGTCAGCAACTGCTTACTTTTTTATACCAAATCTATATCACAAAGGGCATAATTTTAAGAGCTGTATATGTGGCAAATACTCTTTAATTATGAGAGTCATTCTAATTGTGAGATTAGTTGTGTTGTGATTTCACAACAGAAGCTTTCTGGGATCCCAATTAGAATGTATTACACAGGAGACAAAAACATCCATTGCAGAGGGGTGGCAGTACCAACAACACTGCAGTAACTGAGCCTAGAGCAGTTACTCTGATTCGGTGCTTGTTGGTAAAGTCTGTCTGAAAATGCAGATAAATTAGCCTATCTTCCAACACAAGCCTATGTGAAAAATGGCTGTCCAAATACCACTTCCTGTTCATAGCAGACATGCTATACATTGGGAATGTGCAGAGAAATATGATAAAGTGTTATCACATCACTACAGGCTGAAACACGGCTATGTCTGCAAAACAGGAAGGTGTGTGAGGGATAATGTCTGTCTTTAGGCACTATAGTATGTCAAAACCACAAAGACAATGTGCAGCAAAAGATAGCTCCATCATAACCACTTTTTTATGATTGTCTTCACAGACTGAGATAAACGAAAAGCTGCAGATACAGGAAGAAGCCTTTAATGCACGAATAGAAAAATTGAAAAAGGCCTGAGGACTCCGAACCAGGAGAGTGATACTAAAACTTAACAAAACAAACAAAACTGGCCAGAATCATAGACTCTCTCGAGCACCAGATCACCTTCATTTAGTTGAGAGAGGAAAACCAAGCCCCACTTTTTATTATCCTAACTAATTAGAAAAGTATTGGCCCCAATTTCTCTATCTCCTGTCCCATAACAACTTCTGAATTTATTGCACTGTGTGTAATAAGAACATTTTTATATAAGAGTTTGGAGAACCATATATAAAAATACAATTACTTTTATAATACTCCTTTGACATTTTGACTAGTAAATGTTATTCATCTTCAAGGAGAATGAAGTCAACATTTTAAAATAAAGAAGAAGAAGAATGATTTTATCCATATTGACCCAAATAAACTGCCACATTGCTGAAGCCTTGTGAACACAGACCACCACCATACTGCTGAGGGTAAAATTTGCTAAACAATAGCAATTCAAGTGCATGTACTAGGTTTGTTTTTTTTTTTTCTCCTTAAATCAGTTGGTTTTCTTATTTAAATGTTTCAGTGTGAAACCAATTTTCTGAAATTATATAATGCAGTTTGAAGCACTTTAATTTATTCTGTACTGTATTTGTTATTTCTAATCTTGTTACTCTCCCGGGAGAATACATGACCTATATAAAAAGAAGCAATGTATAAATGGTTATTAAAGACCAACCTATATATAGATTGTAAAAATCTTAAATACAAATCAAACACACAGAGCTCTTAAAATTAACCATTATATTGCAGTAGAATGATTGAAAACATCTCAAGCCTTTAAATACCATTATTAAAAATATAATTTCAAAAGAAAATGTCCATTTGCCAACTGATTATCCCTAGTTTGGCAAATTAAATTGACTACTACCTCGGCCTTTTCCCAATTTCTGAGACTTCAGAGTGTTCTAGAATGTAGAGCATTGCAAGGAAGGGAACATTTCTCCAAGAAGTTTCCAGTTTATATTGGAACCAAATATACTTACATCTGGGTGGCGCTTGGTCGAATATGTTTGGTCCATGCTGTGACCTTGGGCTACAACCTTGCTTACTGCATCAGTACCAAGGGGGCTGCCCAAAATATATTCAAAATATATTCTCTGCCCTAAAGGCAGAGACAGATCTGGAAGCATTTGGTTTTTTTAACTACACTGATCAGCAAAGTAAGAGAAGTCCTTGCTTTGAAACTCTATTGTTCATGCAGTTCCAAGTCTGGAAGGCCTGAATGAGCTAAGGTGTTTCTTCCTTGAGCTGTCCGTCCTAACTGAAAATGCTGATGGCCATCAGAGATCACTAGAAGGGCTCACAAGTCTTAATTTCATCAATCCGTCTTTTTTCCAGGGAAAACAGAGGTGAAACTAGAGAAACCACAAATAGGAAATAAAGGAGCTTCTTAAAATACCCAGAACAGCTTCAAATGCAACCATTGGCACAACGGTGGACCTCCATTTCTAATAAAGAGTGCTGATTTTGAGCAAAGGTACAAAGAGTTCAAAACTGAATAAAAAATAAGCAGTTGGATCCCTAAAAACTACACAAAAACAATACCCTATACGAACACCAAAAGCCTGCTCTGGAATAAGACTCCCAGGATCTGATGTGTGACTGAACAGGCTGCTCACCCTCTAATTGGTCATCTGTTAAAGTGAAGATGATACTTATTTTTTGTGGTTTTTCTGATAACTCAGTGAATTCACATTAAAGGATTTTTTTTCCTAAGGTTTGGTTTCTGTTTACCTCTTCAGTTCAGTTCAGTTCAGTCGCTCAGTCGTGTCCAACACTTTGCGACCCCATGAATCACAGCACCCCACTTTGTGACCCCATGAATCGCAGCACCCCAGGCCTCCCTGTCCATCACCAACTCCCAGAGTTCACTCAGACTCATGTCCATCGAGTCAATGATGCCATCCAGCCATCTCATCCTCTGTTGTCCCCTTCTCCTCCTGCCCCCAATCCCTCCCAGCATCAGAGTCTTCTCCAATGAGTCAACTCTTCGCATCAGGTGGCCACAGTACTGGAGTTTCAGCATCAGCATCATTCCTTCCAAAGAAATCCCAGGGCTGATCTCCTTCAGAATGGACTGGTTGGATCTCCTTGCAGTCCAAGGGACTCTCAAGAGTCTTCTCCAACAGTTCAAAAGCATCAATTCTTCAGCACTCAGCTTTCTTCACAGCCCAACTCTCACATCCATACATGACCACAGGAAAAAAGCATAGCCTTGATAACCCAAAATCCACTGCCCATCCCTGATACCCACTGTCCAGTTGTTTGAGGCAGCCACCTTGCCAAGATTCCCAGCTTGCTCTGTCTTACCACTGGAACTTGTGGATCGTGTCACCCTGTTTTCTTATGTCTTTAGAGTGCTGGAGCAGCCCAGGGATCCCTGCAATAGCCTGACTGTAACATCTAATAATAGGCGAAAGAGCAATTGTAGTAGCAGTAACTACAAATTTTAATTCAGTCTCTGCTCTTTCAAATTAATTTTGAGTCAATAAAGCAATATATGCACTCTGTTACCAAAAAAGGAAAAAAACAGTGTAGACAATGAAAAATAAATTTCACCCTGGCTGGGTACCTTCATTTCTTTCCCCATGAGGCAACCACAGCTTTCAGTAAGTCCATAGGAAAGTATTTTTGCCCATTTAAACAACTGGATAGAGTGGTCTTTAAACAACACACACACAGAGAATTTGCATTGTTCTTTACAGTGCTTTTTTATGTGAAATAATATATCTTAAGATAATTATCAGTATTTTTTAGTTACAGCCCATGGGGTTTGAAGAGTTGAATGTGACTGAGCACACACTTTTTAATGACTATGTATACAGTATTTCATTTTAGAAATTCCATAACTTTTAAACTATTTCTATTAATGGACTTTGTATTGTTTTCAGTACTTTTGCTTGGAGAAGGAAATGGTAACCCACTCCAGTATTCTTGCTTGGGAAATCCCATGGACAGAGGAGCCTGGTGGGGTTCATGGGGTTGCAAAGAGTCGGACACAACTGAGCGGCTAACACACACTTCTGCTATCACAATGTCGTGTTGCCGTCTGTGTGAACATGTATGATTATACTCCAAGAATGAATTCCCAAGGAGAGAAATTTCTAGGTCAGATTTTATTTGCATTTCCAATTTTTACAGATATTGCCAAAGTGCCTTCCAAGGATATTTTACCAACAGTGTATGATAACTCTTTCTCTGGTGCTGCTGCTGCTAAGTCACTTCAGTCGTTTCAGACTCTGTGCAACTCCATAGACGGCAGCCCACCAGGCTCCCCCATCCTTGGGATTCTCCAGGCAAGAACACTGGAGTGGGTTGCCATTCCTTCTCCAATGCATGACAGTGAAAAGTGAAAGTGAAGTCACTCAGTCATGTCCGACCCTCAGCTACCCCATGGACGGCAGCATACCAGGCTCCTCCATCCATGGGATTTTCCAGGCAGAAGTACTGGAGTGGGGTGCCATTGCCTTCTCCGAACTCTTTCTCTACATCATTACTAACAGATGCATTAGACAGTTTTTTATCTTTAGTATTCTGATAGAAAATGCTGTCAAACTCTTGCTTTAATTTGCTTTTACTGCTCTACCCCACAAAGACTGAGCACCTTCCACATGTTTATAAGCAAATTTATAATATATATATATATATATCGGTGAAGGCAAAGGCACCCCACTCCAGTACTCTTGCCTGGAAAATCCCATGGACAGAGGAGCCTGGTGGGCGACAGTCCAAGGGGTCGCTAAGAGTCGGACACGACTGAGCAATTTCACTTTGACTTTTCACTTTCATGCATTGGAGAAGGAAATGGCAACCCACTCCAGTGTTCTTGCCTGGAGAATCCCAGGGATGGGGGAGCCTGGTGGGCTGCCGTCTATGGGGTCGCACAGAGTCGAACACGACTGAAGTGACTTAGGAGAAGCAGCAGCATATATATGTATATGTTTACACTTAACGGCTTCCCTGTTCAGATGATAAAGAATCTGCCTGCATTGCAAGAGACCCAGGGTTGACCCCTGCATCAAGAAGATCCCCTGGAGAAGGAAATGGCAACCCATTCCAGTATTCTTTACTGGAGAATTCTATGGACAGAGGAGCCTGGCAGTCTACAATCCATGGGGTGGCAAAAAGTCTGACCTTACTGAGCAACTAACACTTTCACTTTCATATACTTTTAATCCTCCTAATAACCCTAAGAAATAGACAGACAGATATTACTGGCCTAATTGTATAGTTAAGGAGCCTGAAGCTTAGAGAGATGACTAACTTGAACCAAATTGCACAATTGACAACTGACAGATCAGGGCTTGAAATCCAGATATGACCTGTTTTACAGATGAGGAAACGGAGCAGAGAAAATAATTTAAGTAACTTTCCCATGATTACACAGCCAGTAATGGTTGAACCAGGATTTGAACTTAGGCTTGTGTGATTACAAAGCCCATATTCTTAACCTTACCTTCACCTAGCTATCTCATGGTCGATATGAAACAAAGGGAAAACTGACCATTTGGGGTTTTAGTTATAATAAGGGAACAAACTTTTTTGTATTGTAAGCATATTAAGTATTTAGAATGCCTAACTCAGCTCCATTTGTTCATTTATGTACATGCTATATATTCATTGAGTACCTACTATGTGCCCAAGCATTTACTAGTGAGTCAAACAGACAGGGGCTCTGTCCTAATAATCTAGGAGAGTTCAGTCGCTCAGTCGTTGTCTGACTTTTCGCAACCCCATGGAGTGCAGCATGCCAGGCCTCCCTGTCCATCACCATCTAGGAGAGGGAGACAGCTAATGCTGACTATGATAAAGGCAGGTTTTAGGAAATTATGAACATATTGAAAAAAAGAACTTGATCTAGTCTGGGACATCAGGGGAACTTCTCACATGTTTTGCCCCTTGAGACACAAGAGGTAGGATTGGGAGACGTGAAGTCGCTCAGTCGTGTCCGACTCTGCAACCCATGGACTGTAGCCCACCAAGCTCCTCCATCCATGGAATTCTCCAGGCAAGAGTACTGGAGTGAGTTGCCATTTCCTTCTTCAGGGGATCTTCCCAACCCAGGGATCGAACCCAGGTCTCCCACATTGCAGGCAGACGCTGTAACCTCTGTGCCACCAGGGATTGGGAGAGGTAGGATTTAACTTCACAGAAGGTGGAGGAAGATGAATTTCAGGCAGAGAGAGAGAAGCATGTGCACAGTCCCTGGGGTGCAGAGGAGGCTGTACGACTGGTCACAGCCAGAGCTCTCTAAGGGACCTGTAGCCCCACAGTACAGACTTTTATTTTTACCCTAAAAGCAATGGGTTACTTGTCGATAAGTTTTAAGTAGTCAGTGACATCAGATTCATATTTTTTAAAAGGTCATCTCCCAGGTGCCAGGACTTCTATACATGTAAGCATGGGAAAGAGCAAGTTCTTATAAAAGCTATAGCTCCACTTCTTAGCAGTTTCTAAGAGTGGGAGAAATAAATAACATTTTTTACTTTTTTAGTCACAGGGTCCACCTACTCTATGCAGTCTTTGGCACAAAGGCAGCCCTCTGAGGATTCACCTGAATAACAGTCACAACCTCTCACGTAGATATGTAGCAGCCTTGTTCTTACCATCCACAGTGAGATAGATTTTCTCCATTTGCGGAATAATTTGCGGTGATTTTTTCCTCACCCCCATAGAAAGTTTCAAATAGAAAATATACTCATGATGATACAAGCAAGTCACAGACTGCCACTATTTCAGGTATTTGTAGGCACTGTTGCACCTAAATATAGCTGTGGAATCATTTTTCCAAAATCCGAATATAAAGCCCTTATTTCTCTCTTCCATTTGATTGGAACCATTCAACCATCCTGGTAGATAAAAAGTTTGCATGTTCTTAGATTGCATTTCATTATGCTTCAGTTCCCCTAGAGAAGAAACGTGCTACTTTTCTCAACAATTGCAGAGGAGAAATACTTATGATATCTCAGGTTTCAGAGTCTCAGGAAGATGTCCCTCTTCTGGACATCAAAATCTTTTTTTTTTCCTGGATATTGGTTTGTTAAATAAGAGGAGTCAGGACCTCTTTGTAGCAGCCAAAATAACTGTTAGTTTAGGTTTTGTAAACAAAAAGGAATCTAAATCAAAATACCATCTTGTTGGAATTCAAATTTCAAAATTAAGAGAGAATACAAAAAATTTCTTTGGTTCTTGCAGTCCTTCTCTTGTTCATGAAACTACCATCAACAGAGATCAATTCATCACATTTTTGTCTGAGCTGCCAGAGTTTTGTGTTATTTAACTTTTAGCTTCAGGGAATGTTGAGTGCAGATGTCTCCAACGGTCATTTGGTGTTTCTTGTTTTTAATCTAACTTGTTATTTACTCAGGGCACTTTCTAGGTATTAGGATGAAGTAAGACATATGAGGAGAAGGCAATGGCAACCCACTCCAGTGCTCTTGCCTGGAAAATCCCATGGACGAAGGAGCCTGGTAGGTTGCAGTCCATGGGGTCGCTAAGAGTTGGACATGACTGACGCAGCTTAGCAGCAGCAGCAGTAGCAGCAAGACAGATAAGGTCCTTGACTTCATGGAGTTCACGGAATTGATGCTATCCAGCAACTTGAAATCAAGCTTGGTAGTGGTCACCTGTCATCCTATGATCTAAAAAGGGTTAATACAGACTCAATATTTTTATTGAATATCAATCTCAAAATCAAAAGGATAAAAGCCCTTGTTCTTATATCAATGAACATTTATATTAAGGCGCTGTCAAAACATGACCTTCATAAAGCCAAGGCACGAATTCAAATAGAATAAAAGTAACATGACAGTCATTTTCCAGTCCCAAACCAGAATTAATCCCTTACAGTGACTAACAACATATTTATAGATTTTATTTCCTTATCTTTTTCTGTATATCATTGGTGCTATTATTTTTTATTAATGTCATCCAATCCCCTTTTCAGCTATGATTGAACTTCATAGATTAGAATAAAGTTAAAGTTTGCACTGAATTTGTAATCAGCAAAACTTCAAGACTTCAAGACAAAAGAATAAAATATGTTTTTACTCTACTTGCCAGATCCAGAACTTATAACATCTGCTTAGGAAACATAGCTGAGTGAGTGAAACAAACATAATGACCCACAGGATTCAGTTTTAAAACAGTAGGACCATAGGACCGTGGTGCTGAAAGTTTTAAACATCATGTTAGTTCAGTTCTTTGCAGCCAAAGAAACTGAGGCCCCAAATAGTAAAAACTCTATGATCATATGGCTAATTTGTGGCAGGGCCCAAACTAGAATCCAGATCTCCTTCCATGCAATTGTTCATTCATTTACTCAAATATTCCGATATTCAACAAATATTTACTGAGTATCTTCTGTAGAAAAACCAACATAATCACTCACCTCATGGAGTTTATAGTCTAGTGTAAGAGGTGGATTTTAATCAATCACACAAACAATTATAAAAGAATAACTGTAATGGGTACTGTGGGGGAAAACAGTATAGTCTACAATGAGCTGATTTAGAGGAATTTGAACAATCCAGGCAAGTTCCCCTGGGAGAATCACGTTGAAAGGATGAGTAAGCACAAATTAGGCAAAGAAGGGAGAAAAGAGTTTTTAGGCAAAAGGAACAGCAAGTGCAAAATCCCTGGGAAAAGACAATATAGGAAATAGAGGATGTGAAAGGGGGCCTGAGTGACTGGAGCCTTGAAAGGGAGAAGGGGCATTTTCCAAAACTGAAAATTAATAGATTAAAGTAGCAGTCCCCAATCTTTTTGGTACCAGAAACCAGTTTCATGGAAGACAATTTTTCCATGGTCGAGGGGTCAGGAGGAGGGGGGATGGTTTTGAGATGATTCTCATAAGGAGCGCACAACCTAGATCTTTCGCATGTGCAGTTCACAATGCATGCTCCTATGAGAATCTAATGCCACTGCTGATATGCCAGGAGGCTGGAGCCCAGGTGGCAATGCCAGTGATAAAGAGCGGCTATAAATACAGATGAAGCTTTGTTCACTAGCCCGCTGCTCACCTCCAGCTGTGTGCCCTGGTTCCTAACAGGTCACGGACCACCAGGTATTGGAGACCCCTGGCTTAAAGGATATTAGATTATGTTGGGATACAGAGTTTTGTGTTTGTCCTGAATATATTAATAGTAGGCTATTGAAGGGTTTTCAGCTGAGACTTGAAGGTGGCCGGTGAGGGACAAGCACATTTGAACTATGCAGCTAGGACTATAACTGCAGTGGGGAGGAGGTGACAGAGCAGCTGTCTGCCTGGGTTCCTACACATAACAAGTAGAACGTACCAACCCAGATCTCACATCCAGACTGTCACGTGAGGGAGAAAGAGACTTCCGTTTCTGAGAGTGACTTCACTCTTGAGTCTGTCTGTTAACAGAATTTGACCTGCCCTAATTAACTAATGAATATGTCTCTCGGTGCTTATGCATATGCAGTATACCTCATATGGGTCAATGTCTATAAATGGGGAGAACAACCAGCAAATTCATTAACTAGGGACCTGCTTATAGTTTTATTGCATAAAGTAATTACTTCTTAGCTTATATAAGCCCACAGTCCCTCCTAAACAGACTTTCTATGAAATAATTGACTGAGCCTCTCAAGCATGATGAACTGCACACTCAGGAAACTCTCATGAGAGGCCACACCTTCAATACTTCCTACTTTAAGTGAGGTTAGTAATTTTTTAAATGTCTATGGATGGCTTGGGATTTCTCTAATATAATAAGTATAAACAAGACTCTAGATTATTAATTTGCTAATCGTTTCTCCCTTAAGCCAAGGTTATTTCCTCAACTCCTTGATTCACTGAAAAGTACTTACTAGATTCCTACTCCTGAACCTAGCTAAAGCCCTTACTAGAGCAAATATTGGTATGTTGCTCCTTGATGTTAACTATATCCAATTATAAAGATTAATATGTATTTCAGAAGCATTATTTTCTGATTTCAGTAGTAGACAGTCCATAGGTAAAAATAAACAGCACAGTCAGATCATAGACAGAGTTGGAAATAGAATTTAGTTATTCTCTCCCTCATACACGTTCTGTCACCACTTGTTTACTTGCTATTGGTGACCACCTGTGCCACTCAGAATGCTTTTGGCTACAAAGCAACAAAATCTTAAATTCAAAAGGGCTTAAACAATTATAAAAATATACTACATAATCTTACAAGAAAGAAGCTCAGAGGTAGGGAGCCTCAATGACATCATGGAGGACCCAGATCATTTCTGCCTGTGGCGTCCCCTTCAGCACCTTGACTGCTGTCCTGAGTTGTCCCCCTCGAATCCCAAGATGACAACTACATGCTCACAGGTTTTTTCTTCACTTATGTTTCATTTTTAAGAAGAAGAAAAACTTTTCCCAAAGCCTCCTGGGAAAGTTTCTCCTGTGTCCCTTCAGCCAGAGTTGGGTCACATGATCAATTCTAAACCAGATACTGGTAAGGGAAGTAGAATGATAAGAATTAACTTTATAGGTTTATCTGAAAACCCAAAAGCAAGCATATTTAACTGGAAACACTAGCACACTATATCAAAATATGATCATTCTAAAAGTAAAAAAAAAAAAAAAGAGTTGACTTCGATGAGTCAGGGTTCACCAGTAGGAGCGGGAGAGTGGCCCTGAAACACATGGTCAGCCAGTAATTTTTGAACAAAATTGGAATTTCAAGAGGGAAAAAACATACAATGGCTGTTGGGCAGGTCCCTGCCATTTCTACTCCAGCAAATGATCTTTCTCTATAATGTTTTTTGTGGTGGTGTTTTTTTTCCATATTTTATACCTTGGAATGTCCTAGCATTCTCAGCATTCTTCAATTCCAAATTTAGATGGATAGGTAGGTAGGTAGACAGAGAGATAAAAGACTTATTTTCTTTCCTCTTTTTCAAAGATTATGCTGCTAGTGCTGATTATTATCTCTCTGTGTGGGTGTGGTATTTTAACTGTTTGCCACAGAAGAAGCTATTGCATTCCAACATGTCTATGAAAAATAGCTAGAAATTTTTGAAACCAAACCTATTCAGCTCTTAAGGTGCTAGACTCTTGTTGAATTATTAGTATCATTTCCTTTCTGCTGAAATTTTGATGACAAGGTCATCATTCATTCAACCAAGTGTGGCCATTTTAGATTCAGTTAAGTGTCTTTATTCAAGGTGTCCTCATAGGCTCCTTTATTTGCTAGAACTCTTTCAAAATGAATAGACAGATGAATCACTGGAGCACTGCAAAGGGAAACTCAAGGGCCAGGCCTCAACTGATGAGACAGAACAAACAAAAAGATGACGTAATTATAGACTTGGGAAATTGTTCAAGATATTAGAGGAAAAACCTATCACTCAATATGATAAGTGTTTTGTAGGGAAAAAATGATATGCAAAGATAAAGCATTCAAATAAAATGAAAGTTATCTGTTGATGGTAAGGTTGCAGGTGATTTTTAAGTTTTTTTCTATATTTTCCATAAATTCCATGTTAACTTTTTTAACTAATAAGAAGTAAATATCACTTCTGATAGGTTGATGCTACACTCTAGCCTTCAGTGTCCTTGCCCTTTGCCAGCTTCTGGACCAACTCCAGAAGCTTGGGTGCCCTTTTCCCTGCCCTCTCTGGGGCAAGTAGGGAGTCTTTACAGCAGCAACCATTAGAAACTGGCAGGTACTATTCCGACCCATGGAAGCACAGAATGCTTCCAAGAAACAGCTCCTGTTGTGAAAAAGTTCTCAATCTAAGTTGGATATATTGACAGGTGCTTGTGTGCTCAGTAGCTCAGGAATGTCCAACTCTTTGCCACCCCATAAACTGTAGCCCTCCAGGCTCCTCTGTTCATGGAATTCTCTAGGTAAGAATATCGGAGCCGGTTGCTGATTCCTTCTCCAAAGGATCTTCCTAACCTGGGGATCAAAGCTGTGGGTAAATAGAGCATTGCCCTGATCGTACCGAGATTAGTTCTAGAAGGTGGATTCCATGGAGGATTCGGTCACACACACAAAAAAAAAACCTGCAGGATGTCGGGCATGCTCCATTAGCCCTCTGAGCTTTGAGTTTATTGTTTATGAAATGGATGGATTTGCAATAGTTTTTTTGTTTTGTTTTTTTAAGGCAACATTGAGAAGCCTTTTCTTAAAACCCCAGGGACATCCCTGACTTTAAAAAACTAGAACCTTGCCTTAGAAGGACATAGCATGTTAAAGACCTCACATTGACTCGGATTGAAACACTAGGTGCATTCCCATTAAAGTAAAAACTGAGATAAGGGTTGGAATTAATGAATTACTAATAATTACCTGCTAGATGTGTGTCTCCCAGCCCAGGATACAGCTGTAGGAGGGCAGGTGCTGTTTCTATCTTATTCTGTGCTCTACCTGCAAGGTCTAGGACAGTGCCTGGCACAGAGAAGTCCTTCATGAATGTTTTATAAAAGGAAGAGGAAAAGGACACAGGTACACAGGCTGGCTGTTTTAACCAATGATATTTCATGGAATAAGACAACATAAGGAAACTGAAAGTATAATTATTATAAAGCTAAAATCGTTATTTGTAGATTATAATATTATCTACATTAAAAACTCAGGAGGAATTCTATTCTAAAAAGAAAGATAAAATACAAAGACTAAAAAATAGATTTTCTATAAATTAGTAATGGTTAGAAAATATAATGGGAAAAAAATCTCTTACCTCAGTTAAAAAGCATTCAAAAAAAAAGTGAAAATAGGAAATGTAAAGGACCTACAGAAGAAACATAAACTGTTCTAAAGGATATTTTGCTTGATGCAAAATTTAAATACTATAAAGATGTCATTTTTACATGTAATTCCACTGAAAATCTCAGGATTTGTATTTACTGATGTTAGTCTGAGGCCAACATGAATACACCTTCACTAACAAGAGAAACTGGCTTTCTTTTTTTAAAAATTGTTTACTGTTTATTTACTGATGGCAGCACTGGGTCTTTACTGCTGCACTTGGGTTTCTCTAACTGTGGCCAGCAGGGGCTACTCTTCCTTTGGGTGTTTGGGCTTACTGTGAGCTTCTCTTGTTTTGCACAGTCCCTAGGCACACATCTTGAGTGATTGCGGTGAATGCAGTTGTGCCTTACAGGCCCTAGAGCACAGGCTCAATGGTTGTGGTACTTGGGCTTCGTTGCCCTATGGCATGAAGAATCTTCCCAGCTCAGGGATCGAACCCATGTCCGCTGCATTGTCAGGCAGATTCTTAAACACTGGACCACAGGGAAGTCCAGAAGATGGTTTTCTGAAATACTTGTAAGTATTTCTGAAAGCTGAAATGCTTAAAAGTGTGATATTAGTTGGGCTTCCCTCGTGGTGCAAAACTAGCCGCCAAATTGGGCTTCCCAGGTGGCTCAGACGGTAAAGAAGCTGCCTGCAATGTGGGAGACCTGGTTTGATTCCTGGGTCAGGAAGATCCCTGGAGGAGGTCATGGCAACGCACTCCAGTATTCTTACCTGGAGAATCCCCGTAGACAGAGGAGCCTGGCAGACTACATACAGTCTGTGGGGTCGCAAAGAGTCAGACACAACTGAGCAACTAAGCACAGCACACAGCTGCCAAGTTAGTAAAACAATAAAGGATCCCCAAATAGCTATAACACCAGGAATTTTTTTTATGGTGAAATTTACATGGGTGACTGAATCTAAGAATTTGGAGGCACTTATTTCCTGAGATCCCCTCTTAGAGCTGCCTTTTGTAGATAAGTAGTATAAGGTATCTAGGCCTCAGTTCACTCACCTGTAAAATGGGGATAAAAATAATTATACTAGAATTTTATTATGAGGATCAAATGAAATCTGTAGTCATTAAATTTTTAAATTCATTAAAAATATTTAGCATGGCATCTCAGTATGCAATAAAGAATTCTTATGACATGCTTGAAAAACCAATTGGAAAGTAAAGAAATCTGCAAGAAGTGATGCTGAGATAATTAAGGAAAAATATTTATATGTTACCTGTGTTTTATATGTTACACGTTACAGAGCATAGCAATGAGTTAAAGCATTAAATGCAAATATTAAAACTACAGAACAACTAGAAGAAAGTGTGAGTGACTCTTCCTGATCTCATGATAGAGAGGGCTTAACAAATAAAAGAAATGAAGTAACATTACAAAGACAGGAACAGCTAAGAAGAAAACTTTTAACTACAGGAGAATTCTGAACTGCTTCATGTGAAAGAAAATTTACCATTAATAAAAGTAGGAAAAAATAACCAAAAAAAATACCTTCAGCAATATGTATGACAGATTTGGAATTAATAACTTTAATATATAAACAGCTCTTTAAAAGCAATATAAAAAATGCTGACCACTCAAAAGGAATTTACGAAGAATCTGAAAATATAATTCATAAGTTAAAAAAATTAAATATTAAGTACAAACAGCAATAATGAAGTTTTTAATTCCATCTGTTCTAGAATTTCCAGAAGCTGTGTATTTGTAGAGTATGTGAAGCCAAAGAAATCCATAAAGAGAAAGGCAGAAATGAAAGTATTTTATACATGACTGTCAGGAACTGCCTGAAACTGACTCAAATACATGAAGAAGCATTGTGCAGCTCCCATTTAACACCTCAGGAGTTCTTTAAATTTTTAGATATCAAAGTTCTCTTTCTCTGCCGTTCCATGTTTTTCTCCAGTGATTCTAATGTGCGTGTAGCTTTCAAATCTGACAATTTCCATGTTATAAATACATATCTGAACGAGTGTGAACTAAATAGTTAATAAAATATCCCTGAAGAAAAATGGAAAGAGATGTATGTAGTTTGGGGTCTTGCTCTCTTACCGCTAGCTGTGATTCAGGCCATAAGTGAGACACATCACTTCTCCAAAAGTAGGAGGATTAAATCACTTTCTCTCAAGGAAGTCTGTAATTCCTGCACCCCACTCCAGCCCTGCAGAGTGAGAAGGCCAGACTTGGAAACTGGCATTTTTAACAAGCACCACAATTAATGACCAGGTACTTTAAGTTGCAAAACACCCTAATGGCAGACCACCAAATCCCTTCTAGTGTCAAAAATAAAGTATTCTGAAGGAAAAATTATGCATGCAGAATAGTGCTCCACTCTGCACATCTGAAAGTGAGCGTCCACCTTATCTCTCAAGTTTGGGTTCTCAGATCCAAGTTATATTTCAGCTGATATCTTTTTAGGTTTTGTTCTCCTAATCCCATGCATCAAATTACACTCACTGAAGCTGCCAGTCTTCTAAAGTGCTTTCAGAAGGCACATAAATCCAACCCTAAGTCCTCATGATTCAGACATTTAATCACACCATAAAGTTAATGGAATCCAATTTGAATGTAGACACCTCAACAGCTACATTGCATTGAATTCACAGCATTCATAAAATGTGGGTCTCCAAATGAATCACTGGCCTGACGGAAAGTTCAGAGAACGCCACCCTCTCATTGGTCACTGTCCTAATCTTCAGCTGCCAGGAAAGGGACCAGAGCTGTCAACACAACACTGTAGCCCAGGCAACCAGCCATGCCGCTAGGAACTTTTCAACACTTAAAAAAATAAAAGTTACTATGGAAACTCTCAGAGACTCTTTAGATTGCTTGGACAGCCCATGGTTTATAACAGTAATGATGCCTCATGGCCAGCCATCACCTATCAACCCTAGGACATCATTCACAGCCCAGAAATGGGTTACTTTGGGGATGCTCCAGACTTTTACCTTAGGGCGGTGAAGTGTGTTCCTTTGGTGGCACATGTACTCTGGGTTAAGGGTAAATAGATAGTGAGTTTCCAAGAGCCCCCAAATCCATTAGTCAATGAAGTAATAATGGCAGTGGACCTCCAGACATCCAGATGTGGTGTCAATGATGTTTGACTTCCATGAGGTGAAGACATCTGCATGATTGATTCTGAGCTTTGATGTTCAACCTTAGCGGCAGGTCTGTTTTGAAATGAAGCTGGGGTGAGGAGGTGTTGCAATCATTGCAGAGGTAACCGTATGAGCTCGTTATATTGGGAATGTCTCTTCACAATAGTTTTCCCACCTTGGACAGGGTGGCTTTACCTGAAAGAACCTCAAGCACTGCAGAACTGCTTAGATCAACCTTCCCAATTATGCTTTCTGTTCTTCAAGATTCTGCAGCCATTGCTAAGCTAAGTGGAAGGAAGACCCAATCCTTTCCTATTTTTTTTTTTAAGTCAGCGGCCAGAATCCACCCATTCTTTAAAATGTATTTATCTGAAGTATGAACTTTGCATATACGGGAAGGAGGCAGAGTTCTCAAAATGTTCCGTCTCCTTTTCTAGTCTAATATGCTGAACTACAAATTTAATCCACTGAAGTGGTTTCATGTAAACACTTCTCTCAATCTCCTTTTGTACAAAATCTTGATGCATAATGTATAGAGTCTGAAAATGGATTAAGCTACATTTGGAGATGGTTTGAGTTTTTTTTTTTTTTTTTTTTTAAGCAAGCAAAAAACGAGCAGGTTTTTTGTTGTTGCCTTTTTTAACCCTTCTTGCTCAAAGCAGTCACATGGATTATGTCTTCTCAAAGCTGCCTTCTACACAATGTTTCTTATCTTTTTTTTTTCTGTCAAAAAGCTTGAAACATAAAACATTTTAATTAGAAACGTAAAGAGTGAATTGGATTCATTTCCCTCCGATTTCCCAACTAAAGCAAGCAAATAGAATGGTATAACCTTCTGATTTACTCCTGGAAGATAATTCAGCAGCTGAATAAGCAAATGAGCGAAATCTTACTGAATAGTGTTCCCTGGTACTCCAGGATCGTCATTATCCAGAGGACCGTGGCTACACATAGAATGCCAGTCTCTGTGTTATGTAGTAAATGCTAAGACACACATTTCCTCCAGTGCCAATCAAAGCCAAAAAGATGAAAAAGGAGATGGCCAGGGGACTGCCAAGGTCTCCGAAGGAATCACAGAGACTTGGCTACAATCCCAGGTTTCAATGGATCAGTACATTTATAATGCTGTATTTCATGATTGCTAATTTTTACATAACATTTGAATACTATGTAAATTTTACTGGAAAGAGAATTGCAGCTAAAATCAGAAGACCTGGACTTAAGCCTTAGGTCTGACCCTACACAGTCATGTGACTTTTTAAAATTTTATTTATTTCTTTTTGGCTGCACCAAATCTGTGTTGCTGCGTGTGGGTTTTCTCAGTTGCAGCACACGGGCTTCTCATTGCGGTGGCTTCCCTCAGTAAGACGCATGAGTGTGTAGGCTCAGTAGTTGCAACATACAGGCTTAGTGGCCTCAGGGCATGGGGAACCTTCCAGACCAGATATCAAACCCGTGTCCCACAGTCCCCATGTGACTTTAAACTCACTTGTTTTCACTGGTTTCAGTTTCGTCATCTGTCAGATGAGCACAGCCGTCCTCCCTGCAGCTACTCATGCATATCCAGGGCCTCTGGAAGAACTGGTGAGATGGGTGGAAAGTACTTGGCAAAGACTTAGCTTTAGGGATGCTGCTGAACTCCTTGTTTTTTGAATTAACCACCGTGTTCTCCTGAGAAGGTAGTGGTATCCTCGGTTGTTCTCCCACATCCTTCATCATCCAGGTTTCCCCCAAGCCATGGGTGAAGCTACCAGGCTTCTCTGAGGCCAGCTTTCCTGCCATTGCACAGCGGACCACTTCTGGGGGGAGCTCCATCTTTGCAGCCCCAAGGGCTTATAAGCTGACAAGGCCTTACCTGTGACACTTGAAAACATGGCTTCAGATAAACAGAAAAACAACATCCTGCAACCCAGTGTGTCTCACAGCCTCCATTCCAAGCCCTCCCCTCGATCTAATTGTTCCTGACCTGGTGACTAGCATTTTTTGCTGTGTTTCTTTCACCTCTCCTGATAATCCCAGTTACCTGGCTTGGTTGGGCCTTTTGAGTTTTCTTCTCCATCATGATTGAAATGATTTATTACTCTCTTTACCCACTCCACTTTGGTCCTAGCACCTTACATTCCAGCCCTGAGAATGGGACACAAAGAGAAGATATCGTACGCAGTGTAGGAGTTGAGGTGTGCCTCCCCAGACAGGTAGTATAGAGATTTCTGCCAGCACGGGGGATGTTTTCTCTTTTGTAGCTACAGACTTAGAACAACTGGACAATTTCAAGTTCTATGGGACAGGTACCTTGGGAGAAGGTGATGAGAGGAAGAGTAGTGATTTTTCACCCCACTCACCTCATCTTCCTACTTTAAATGTTACCACACACCAAGAAGCCACAAAGGAACCATAACCTATTTGCAGCTCTCCATCTGACCTTGATTTTTATTGAATGGGAAAGGAAGACTAATTCAAATTCATTCTCCTGATTTCACAATAATATAGATTTTACCAAATTTTTATTTAAATTTCTACACTGTAGTGAGAGGAAGACCTTGAATGTCTTGTTCTTTGGAGTACTTCTAGAACTTAGCAAACAGAAGGTGTTTAAAAAATATTCATTGCCTGAATGAATGCATAAGAAAAGACATGGTGATATTTGAAACATTTCTTATTATCTGATGCTGATAGAGAGTAAAGTTAATGATTTAGAGAACAAGTATCCAGCAGCAGAGCCCACTAATACCTTTTAAAATGTGTTGATGCTCATAAATCCAAAATAAATGACCTGTAAAATCACTTAAGAAGAAATAATACGCATTTAATCAGGCTTCCAGAGGAACGTCTGAGGGTAAAGCCGAGAATTTCAAGAAGAATTATTAAATCTCTTCAAATTCAATCACTGGCCGATCTCAAACACACCACATGTCCCTCTGCCCACAGGGCTCTCACTTTAGGAAGTCTCGCTCAGCCCTTCGTTATGAAACTCCTGAATTACAGCCACCTCCTGGAGCCAGAGGGAAAGGCTTTGGATCATCTGAAAAGGGTAAGTCCTTTTGCAGGTCTACCCAGCACATTCTGCTACATTCCCCAGAAGGATCTTAAATAAAGGGGGAGAAACTGAACACATCACCCACATCCTAAAGCTAGCATCTTCAAAGCCTTACACAAGGTTTTAGCTTCAAGTCAAAGGGCCCTTCCTCTGGCCAATAAAATTCAAAACACTGTGAAATGCCAGTCTGTGCCCCTGCTTTACTATCCTGTTGAAAGTTTTTGGCTCTAACCATGTTCTGGAATCTTCCATTCCATCCTAGATTTTTACTTCTTAGTCTGCTAATAAGAGTTGCTTTACCTTTCCCAGAGTGTGACTAAGGTCCTGAGGGTGGTACTAAAATGGACCCATCTTTTTCTTACAAACTCAATTAGCAGAAGTTGGAATTGCTCTCTTCAACAAAGTTACATAAATTGTTAATGAGAAATTTACCGTCACTTGATTTGCTAGTTGCCTTATTAGCTTCCAGTCAATGCTATTAAAAGAAGATGTTTATAAAAGCTTAAGGTGTTCACTGGATTGAATGTTAAAAAGAAGATGGCAGGATAGCACCACTGACTGCCTGTCCAAAAACCCAGAGGAATTTCCATGCTTCATCTAAAATGAACAATTCTGAGCCCACATTTGGGGTCTCTTCATCAGGGAAACAGCGATTTATTAGGAAGACAGAAGTGCCACCCACTCCTGGGGTGCACCCAGCGGCTTTTCAGCAACTGTCATGAGAGTGTTTTCTCAGCCTGGTGGACACCAGCCTGAAGAAAGGCCACCCAGTTGCAGGTGAGTCTGAACACCTTTTCTCCTTTGGTAAGGAAGGCACTAGAATACTCTCCATAAATGTCAGGGGCCCAGGAGAAGGAGGCTATTTATTTACTCAAGATAATTCACATGAAGACCTCAAAACCACCTCCCAAAGAAAACCCGGATGTCTCCCTCATGTGGCATTCCTAAGATGCCTCCTCTGAATAACGACCACCAACTCTAAGCACAGTGCCAAGGTCAGTCAAGATTATTTTCAGCCCCTTCCTTTCTCTCACAAAAATGCTCTCCTGCCTTGACCCCACCCCGCCCCCACTACCTGTCTCTTATACACATCTAGATGTGTATAAGAGACAGCCTCCNACCACCAACTCTAAGCACAGTGCCAAGGTCAGTCAAGATTATTTTCAGCCCCTTCCTTTCTCTCACAAAAATGCTCTCCTGCCTTGACCCCACCCCGCCCCCACTACCGGCCCCCACCATGTAGCCGACAGATTGGTTCACACTCATCCATCCCAACCCCTTCAGAGCCACTGTTTGGCTCTGCTGTGGGTGACAAGCCAAATGGTCTCCTTTCCCAGGGTGCTCTGCAGCTTAGGTTCGACATGACTTCAGCCATGCAGACCCTGCCCGCAGGATATTGTGAAGCTGAAAGCGGATGTCAGGGTGGAGGCTGTAGCTAGCACGTCTGCTCGCCAGCACAGGGCAGAGGTGTGTGGACCCACACCCTAGCATGCGGCACCTGAGAGGCAAGTTATGGGCCGCTTGGCTAGTGCGTGTTGGGGTAGGCGTAGTGAGGAATGAGAGCCAGCAGTTGTAGAGGTGTCTTCCTTCTTCACCAACTTGATCACATGGCAGAGGCGGCCGCGGTCTTAGTGGGTCAGTTCTGAACTGTGTGACTTCTGGAAATTCTGCTGAAAGCTTCTTCCTCCAACTCTTCTAGCGATTTCTGTAAGCTCCTCATTTCTGGCATCCATGTTTGATTCTGGGATCCATGTTTGATTTTTTTTTTTTTTAAATAGACTGAATCCTGTTATCTACAACTAAACTCTGACAGAGACACTTCCTGCCTGCATAAACAACCAAAACCTTTAATGCTTGCTCCCCACCACCATCTTTACAGATGAAATGAGTTGATAAACTAATTTTACAATCAGTAGTTAATAACCAATAAAAGTAACTGTTTGTGGGTATTTGCTTAACCCAAGAAAAAAATGTTTTAATGGTGAATTTCCAACCATACATGGCTGATAGTATTGATGGGATTTTTTTTTTTTTTTCCCTAGATGGGGATACAACAGTTTTTTTAACTGTAAAAAAGCTTTTAGCTGTTAATGATGATGGAGATGGTAATGGTGGTAGCACTGTTTAAAAGTGTCAACTGATCTAACTAATTGGGGTCACCCAACTGATGTCTCCAACTCCCCCCAACTCCCACTCAACTCTCTAACCCATGCTGGAAGCACCAGGATCATCAACCAGTTGCTTGCCTCTCACTGCAGACCCGTCCTCGAGAGCTCTTTGTGAAATCAGAAGACTCATCCCAGGAAGGAGAAAACCTGCATCATAAGGGGATGAACAAGGGTGCTAATGCTCTCAGAGAGGAGACAAACAAGCAGATAAAGAAGGCATTTGGCTGGAGAGATGTCTGTCTGCACAACCACAGACGTTCTTGGATGAGCTACTCCACTGAGGCTCCACCTCAACACTTGTGGAGAGGTGAGGCTCCCCCCGACCCCCAGAATGCCACAGTACAGGGGAATAACAGAAATTGCTGTTTTTTGATTGCTCTATCTCCATTCATTTCATTCACTCAACAAACGTTTTGTTTGTGCTTCTGTTTTAGTTGTAGACACAAGTGAATAGGGAGTTCCCTGGTGGCTCAGATGGTAAAGAATTTGCCTGTGATGCAGGAGACCCACATTTGATCCCCAAATCAGGAAGATCCCCTGGAGAAAGGAATGGCAACCCACTCTACCATTCTTGCCTGGGAAATCCCATGGACAGAGGAGCCTGGTGGGTTAAGTCCACGGGGTCACAAAGAGCTAGACACGACTAAGTGGCTAACACTTTCACAGGTGAATAAGTTAGGTTCCCTAACCCCTTATAGAGGGAGCCAGATATGACACCAGTATTCACAATGTTCTCCATTACAACTGAAGTAAACGTTACAAAGGAAAACCCTAGCACACTGTCTGATGGGAATATGGGTGGCATTTCTTGGCCTGCAAGTTCATGAAACGCTTCCCAGAAGAAAAGCCATTTCTGCTGAATCCTAGAGGCTGAGCACAAGTTAGGTTGAAGGAACAGCATGAGCAAAGGCCCTGAGGTAGGACAGAGCTTAAGCCTCTGGGATATTATTATCCCCACTTTACATATAAAGCAATAGAGACTTAGGGAGATTAGACAGCTTCCCAAAGTTTTGCAGAACGGAGGGCAGTGTGAACCCAAAGATAACTTCCTGCCATGTAATCCAATATAATCCAGCCTCTCTGGAAGACAGAGACAAAGATACTCTCAGGATTTGAAAATAATTGTCAAAACCCTCTCATGTCCTTTAAAACTACCCCCACCCCCTCCTGCAGGAGCTGAGGACAGATTTTCATTTTGTCACTCTAGTGGGCTCAAGACTAAATTAAATGACAAAACTCTATTTCAGACGCAAAAGTCCTGGATGCTTTGGGGGTAATGAAACCATCTTCCCTCCTCCCCAGGGCCTCTGGTACCATTATGGTGCAGTCCCAAGCTATCAATGATAGTGAAAAAACGGGGCTTTGCAGTAGAGGAAAGAGGCTATTCAAACCGCTCCTGATTTCTATAAAAGAGAGATCTTTTGATCTTTGAAACAGCCAAAAGGGCAGTTTGATCTTCGTTAAGCTCATTTATTTTAGATTCTTGCAAATTTCTTTTCTGTAGGTTTACTTCCTTAGAAAACTCAATATTCAATTGAACAGTGACTTTTATATATTGAAATGCAATATTGAATAGCTGTAGCCTAATAAATGCCATCCTGGCTGTATAGGATATTTTAAAAATCATAAAAGGGCCGACTGAGCCCGATCCAGGCAAAGATGACAAAGCGAATTCAATGCTTCTTTTGAAAATGAGTCATGGTCAGAAATACTCACTTTGACCAAAAGCATTTCTTTGAATGCCAGAGGTAAATTTGCTCACTTTCATTTTCTGCCTGGGTTTCAAGTCAGCACTGTAGAACTGAACAAAATCGACTCCAAGAGGCCCTGGCAGCTGTTCCAGATGTAAATGTGAGCAGGATAGTAGGGCTGGGCCTGTTCCCTTCAGTGTGTTATTTTCAAATTATGCAGATGATATTCAGATAGGGGTTGATCAGACTTGGTCTGTTTTTTCAGGGAGGAGTCAATCATTGCTCTTCTCCGCTGCTTTCACATTCCCCAGGACCACCCTTTCCCTTGCTTAGAAAAAGGATGTTTTATTATCACAAGCCTCCAAATTGCTGGCAAAAGGGAGACTCTGACATATGTTGCCAGTCGTGAGGGGCTGAGGGGAGGACAGGCACAGCAGACTCAATCGATTAGCCAAAAGGAACAGGCTTTGATGTCAGGGAACCTTTCCAAACTTCATTTAAGACTCAAACAATCTGTGGGAAATCAAAGTTCTCAACCAGGACCTCTGCCCTACTCCTGCAGCCGAGGCTGGAGGAACTTATGTTTTAACTATTTGTAGATGATTGCTCAGTTTGGGCATATGTTCCTCTTGTGGCTCTTTCTACATGACGCTCTTTAAGAAGTTGAATAGGTTTATTCTCTACTTCCTGTCATGTGTACCTTAGCCCTCTTGCATATATGTCTTAAGAAAATGCAGATTAGCACTGCCTAAGAGGTTTTTTTTTTTTTTTTTGGTCTCAGCCCTCTCCTCCATGTGACCTTTGAAGAAGATCTGATTGTGTAAACTAGTACTGGAATGCCGTTCGTTTTGCACACTCCCAATATCAGCTGAAAAGTAGGTTGCATTTGGGAAAGGAACTAGGGCCCAGGTACTAGGGCCTATGGAGGAGAAACGGTACCCATCTGTAAGAAGATGGTGGATAAAAGGAAGTCAGAAAGACATGGAAGAATTTGGGTCCTCCTCTCAGAAATAACTAAGTCAAGATGAGGAACCAAAGGATTTTTCAGTTTAGAAATCACAGTTTGGATTTTGAATAAATTTGAATTTACATGGTTCTCTGTATATCCCAGCAGGAATGTCAATTCTTAGGTGCTGCCTAATACTTTGGTATTTAGAGGCAGATGTTTCTTCTCTGAACAAGAACATGAAAAGCCTCCAGAAAGGGATTCCTTAGCCCCAGCCCAGTCTGTACTGGTTAGACCACACCGAGGATACCATAGCCCTGTCAGTGTGGATACACAATTCTATCACTTGAAGACCCTCAGTTCTTCACATTGGTTTCTAATATAGACTGACTAGTTGGAGTTTTTACAGACAAGAGTGGTCAAGAGTGGTCCACGCCTGGGCAGCAGTTAACACCCTAGAGATGTTTAGTTCCCAAAAGAGTGACTTACAGAAGATGTGACACCACTGAAGATCTGTCATGTGAATAGAGATTTGATGGGTCCCTTTTGCTCTAGAAGAGAGGCTCCATGGGGGTTCCAGGGAGTGGGGAGATAATCTTCACAATTACAGAAATGCCGAAGAATGCTTTACTCAAGGAGTGAGTTCCTTGTCGTGGAAGACACTCAGCCAAAAGCTGGGAGGGAGGTTGTGTCAGTAGAAAAAGGAACTGCCACATTCTTGGATAATATCAAAACTGGAAGTGACCCTCAGTGTCACACAGTTCCAGAGCCTTTAAGGTGTAAGGAAACCCTGACAATCTCCCTTGAGGCTTGTTTCCCTGCCAGCAAGTACAGTCTTTCCTTGTGGGGTTAGGATTTCAAGAACATTCTCTGGGAACAGACTTAGGGAGACAGTGGGGGAAGGAGAGAGTGGGATGAATTGAGACAGTAGCCTTGAAATATATGCATTACCATATGTAAAATAGATAGCTAGTGGGAAGTTGCCATATAGTGGCACCAGGAGCTTGGCCTGGTGCTCTGTGACAACCTAGAGGGGTGGGATGGGCTGGGAGGTGGGAGGGAAGTTCAAGAGGGAGGGCCATGTGAATATCTATGACTGATTAATGTTGATATATGGCAGAAAACAACACAACACGGTAAAGCAATTATCCTCCAATTAAAAATAACTTAATTTTTTTAAGACACCAAAAAGTAAAGAGGACAATCTCTGGGAGCCCGTTGCAAAAGTGGCTGAAGTATCTCAGAGCCTTTTGATATGAGTAGTTTTCCATCTTGAGACCATCAAAAACAACTCCTATAGAATAAAGTCTCTCTTAATCAAGCAATCCCATTCTGGATATATATCCCAAAGAAATAACAGCAGTAACGCAGGGCTATCTTCCCTCTCATGTTCACTGCAACGGTATTCACAATAGCCAAGATGCGGGAACAACCGGAGTGTCCATCAGAGAAACTGTGACATAGATAGATAGATAGTCAATGAATATTATTCAACCATGAAAAGGAAGGAAATCCTGCCATTTGTGACAACATGGATGAAACTGGAGAATACTGTGTTATGTGAAATAAACTAGACACAGAAAACAAACATGATCTCACTTATATGTGGAATATAAAAAAGTCAGGCTCATGAAACCAGACAGTAGAATGGTGATTGTCAAGACTTGAAGACTGGGGAAATGTTGGCCAAAGGGTACAAACTTTCAGTTATAAGAGGGGAAAGTTCTGGGGATCTAAGACATGTGTGGTGACTATAGTTAACAACACTGTATCAGATACTTGAAATTTGCTAAAAGAGTAGATTTTAAGTGTTCTTACCACACACACACACACACACACACACACACACACACACACGTGCACAAAAGGTAACACATGCAAAGATGGTTATGTTAATTGACTTTGGTAATCATTTTACAATGTATACACATTCAAACCATCACATTGTGCATCTTCAGTGCAGTTCAGTTCAGTCGTTCAGTCGTGTCCGACTCTTTGCGACCCCATGAATCGCAGCTCGCCAGGCCTCCCTGTCCATCACCATCTCCCGGAGTTCACTCCGACTCAGGTTCATCGAGTCAGTGCTGCCATCCAGCCATCTCATCCTCTGTCGTCCCCTTCTCCTCCTGCCCCCAATCCTTTCCAGCATCAGAGTCTTTTCCAACGAGTCAACTCTTCGCATGAGGTGGCCAAAATACTGGAGTTTCAGCTTTAGCATCATTCCTTCCAAAGAAATCCCAGGGTTGATCTCCTTCAGAATGGACTGGTTGGATCTCCTTGCAGTCCAAGGGACTCTCAAGAGTCTTCTCCAACCCCACAGTTCAAAAGCATCAATTCTTCGGCACTCAGCCTTCTTCACAGTCCAGCTCTCACATCCATACNCACACACACACACACACACACACACACACGTGCACAAAAGGTAACACATGCAAAGATGGTTATGTTAATTGACTTTGGTAATCATTTTACAATGTATACACATTCAAACCATCACATTGTGCATCTTCAGTTC
The DNA here is from genome assembly GCA_006410875.1 of Neotragus pygmaeus. NCBI lineage: Eukaryota > Metazoa > Chordata > Mammalia > Artiodactyla > Bovidae > Neotragus > Neotragus pygmaeus. The sequence continues at coordinate 387,885 of SJYV01046597.1, read as the reverse complement.
AGTTCAGTTCAGTCGTTCAGTCGTGTCCGACTCTTTGTGACCCCATGAATCGCAGCTCGCCAGGCCTCCCTGTCCATCACCATCTCCCGGAGTTCACTCCGACTCAGGTTCATCGAGTCAGTGCTGCCATCCAGCCATCTCATCCTCTGTCGTCCCCTTCTCCTCCTGCCCCCAATCCTTTCCAGCATCAGAGTCTTTTCCAACGAGTCAACTCTTCGCATGAGGTGGCCAAAATACTGGAGTTTCAGCTTTAGCATCATTCCTTCCAAAGAAATCCCAGGGCTGATCTCCTTTAGAATGGACTGGTTGAATCTCCTTGCAGTTGTGCATCTTAGATATTTACAATTTTATCTGCCAGTTATATCTCAATAAAGATGAGGGGAAAAAAGAAAGCATCTCTTAGGAGCAGGTAAATGATCTACAAATTAAAAAAGAATCCTTGATAATCAGTGTCCAAGAAAGAACTTGAAATAGAGAATATCAAACTCAAGGGCAAAATTTTGAGCTAAAATAACCAAATATCCATAGAGAAACCCACACCAGTTTCTAGGGCTATTAGCTCTCCAACAGGAATTTGGGGAAAGGGACTGTTGTTTTTGTGTTTTTCTTAGCACCAAGTGGAGGGTTCTTTTCCTTTAAAGAAATTTAAAGGACATTTTAAAGCAAAAAACAGTATCTGGATTTCTAGACACTCACAAGTATGTTTCTTACACTCCGAGGCCTAGAACACAGGTTAATATGTTCAAAGAGAAACACGAAATATCCAACAGGTAATTGCATTCAAGGCATGGTAATAAAGACAAAACAGCACCAGGCACTCTCAGCACAGGCACGTGTCCTGCATCCAGGCTCACAGAGGTTGGGATAACACCCCTGTGACAAGATTGCCTTTGTCACTCAGCACCTCTTGTCTCCTTTTATTCACTTTGCTGTTTTTTCAGTTGTAATTGTATCCAGAGATTGAATCAAGCTGTAGGCTTCTTATGGAATAACACCACCAGACACTCACCCAAGGGTTGTTTGAACAAAGTTTTCAGTGGCAAGGAATGAAAATGCTGGAATTGGAAGAGAAGTTGAACCAAGTGGGAAAACACACGTAGCAAAGGAAAGCCACCCATCCAATTAAGAGTGAAGAAAAATATTAGGAGACAAGACATTAAATACCAGGAGAAAATGAAAGAAACTGGCTTCAAATAAGTAGGACCCATTCTCCTACCAGCACTCTTCTCATTCCTCTGCAATCCTCTGCAAGACAGACCATCTGCCAATTGCCAGAGTGTGTCACGAAGCAGAATGGGTTATCGGCACAGCTGTTTGTTGTCCTCATTAATTCTAGCATAAAGTTAAAGAAAAACCAATGCAGAAGTCAGTACTCATCCCAGTTGCTGCAACTGTTAAATATTCCAAGAGCTTCCAGGTAAGCAAGAGAGAAAGCAGCAATGATGTTCCAAAGCAAAAATATATTACCCTTTGTAAATAAAGCAACAGGGTAAGAATTGGGGGAAATTTTCACTGACAGTAACCAAAAACTAGATATTTTCCCTGTAAACCCTTCTCTCCAAACTTCCTATCAGTAAAATCCTATCAAAACAACCACGCCAAATGCATTCCTTTTTCAATTTCTATTTCAATGCAAAATGCAGCTCTCATAATGTCAGCTTCATGTAGTCTGGCCTTTCCAATAACGTGCATAGTTAGACTTCAATGAACTGTACTGTTTGGAGGAGGCTCTTTAATTGAATTTTCAGGTTAACTGGGTGTATGCTCAGGCCATCCAAGATGGCTGTTCTTTTGCCCTCTGTACACCTGCTGCTCGACCAGTGCCTGCTTCACTTACACCTGCTCCCATGACCGATCTTGCCCCATACTTGCCCCAGACCCAGCTAGTAATTGTTCTAATCTTTACATCAGAACATCTCCACCTCTAACTTATCAAAGGGGTGATGAGGGGCATGCGTGTCCCTGCTGCCAGTTTCCCTGGTAACCAATGAGCCAATCAGAGGTCAATATCTACCCTCTCCCACCGGAAACAGAGATAGCCACCATGTCCCGCTTGCCGAGTCCTGCCGCACACTGTGGGGTGAAACTCTAGGACCTTGCTTCAGACAGGCTTGCTTCAGACCGGTAAGCTCCCCTCACCCATTAAGCCACTGATGTCTCTGTCACTGACTCTGGGTTCTTTCTTCAGTCCCGAGGCTGGGCAAGTCGAGGGCTTGCAGGCCAGCAGGAAGCAGCCGGGACTGAGAAACTCCCGTGAACTCCAGACTCTGGAAAGTAAGGATGAGAGTGGGAAGTTGTGGGGCCCACAAGTTCCAGAGGAACATCCCAAAAAGTTGCGGGGGAAATCCCAGTGTGGCCACCACTAGTATGTGGGGCCCCATGGTGGCTGTCTTTGAAGACCGGGGACCACTGAGAGAGGACAGAGAACTCATACATGGCCCCAAGGCTGTGGTGGAGATTCCCGCTGCCATTACAGTGGAGGAAAGAGGTTAGACCATAAGGCAGTGGCCACAGCTCTGGGTTGGCCCTTTTTTTTTTTTTTTTTTTTTAATTCTTTTAATATTTACTTATTTGTTTGGCTGTGCGGGGATCTTCGTTGCATGGTATGCAGGATCTTTAGTTGCGGCATGTGAACTTTCTCACTTGTGGCATGCAGAATCTAGTTCCCCAACCAGGGATCAAACCTGGGTCACATGCATTGAGAATGCATACTCTTAGCCACTGCACCTCTAAGGAAAGTCCTGTGGCCATTCCTTTTAAATTAAGGAAAACCACAGACACACAGTGAAGGTGAAGGTTAACTTAAACGCTGATTCTTATTTCTCTGAAAGTGAGGCATGTAAATATGAGTGAATGATTTGTATTATTGTATACTACTGTTGTTTAAACTGAAGAAAAAATAAACCTTGAAAATGGCCACCCTAGGAATCTTTCAGCATTCTAAAACTGGCTATTGCACATGCAGTTAGAGGAAGCTAGTTTCCTAGAAGGAACTTGTATTTCTCTTCTTGTGCCTTTGAGATGTAAATGACCTACCTGGGCTCTCAGGAACTTTAATCATCTGATCCCCGAGAATGAAGGGAGAAAAAGAAAGAGGCATTTAAAAACTCTATAGGAATAATAATGTTTTGGGAATGTCTATCTATAATAGTCTCTTCAGATTTTGATAACTTGAAACTAAGCTAAGTTAAATGAAGAGAATTCATCGATGATCTGAGTCATTTCAAATAAGATAAAATACAGGAAAAGTAATTACTGGGCGGGGCTGTTTACCTATCTTTGCCTTAGAAGAGGAAGAATTAAAGGTAAGTTTTCTAATCAGGAGATGCTGATGTGACACATAGTTCACAATTACTATCTTCTTGGTTTTTGCCAGAGATTTAGATTTTTAAGGGTTAAGATTTAATTGGCCATAATTCTGGTTATTAGAACCAAGTTAGTTTATTGATTACACGTAAGTAGGTGTTTAAATGTGCCTTTTAAAGTCCTTTGTCATTTATACAGTTGTTATACTCTGATGCTTTTGCAAAAGTGTTTTATCTTAATGAAGTTTCATAGGAAGGACATTTTGTCAGTGCAGATCTCTGATAAATTTCAGATCATATCACTGAACTGGGTACAGAATTAAAGCATCTTAGGGGAAAACCTATTGGCTTCATAAAAAGTTAGCAAAAGGACTGATTACTGAGTAAACTGGTGAATATGGTTGTAGTTTTTATGGTTTTTGTGTAGAATATTGCTGATTTTAAAAAATGTTTATTTGGCTGCACAGGATCTTAGTCGCGGCACACGGGATCAAACATGAGCCCCCTGCATTGGGAGTACGAGTCTTGGCCACTGGACCACCAGGGAGGTCCCTAGAATATTGCTGCTTTTGATTTGTGTGAATACCGTTGCATTTGATCTGTGTGAATACCGTTGCTTTTGATTTGTGTTTTCCAGTTTTAGGAAAATCCTTCCCCTTAAGTTGACATTCCATAACTTGGTAAACTACACCTGTGGTAGAACTGAAATATTTTTCTTTTCTTTCTGCCAAGTTCCTCCAGAAGTTGGAAACTCTTGGGTTCTGAGCAGCTTTGTCAGGTGATTGGGAAAGACTACTTCCTGGCAGGTGCAGGAATCTCGATATTTGGGGGATCTCAGTTCAGTTCAGTTCAGTCGCTCAGTCGTGTCCGACTCTTTGCAACCCCATGAATTGCAGCATGCCAGGCCTGCCTGTCCATCATCAACTCCCGGGGATCTCTAGAGGAGAGAGATCTACTGAGGCAGAATCTGATGGCAGGCTGTTGGCATGGCTTTCCTGGCCTTGAGAGGCTTTTTGGGAATTTAGTCTGAAACTCTTTTGAGGAGTTCCACTATAGACACTTTGAAGGAGAACATGTGGTCAATCAGCCAGGCTTCTTTTGCAAATAAGTTAGTCTTGCTTTGGCCATGTTTGATGGAGTTGAGAATAATTTAGAGGGGAAAATATCATGTCTCAATAGATATTAAAGTCTAGTCCTATTAATTGAAGTTTAAATGTATAAAAGCTATTGTGTTAGCCACACTTTTGCCCTGAATGTTCAGAAGAAGAGAAAATTATCTGGTGAAGTTGTCAGAGTGAAACTACTCATGTTGTATAACACTGCTTGCTTGAACTTTGCTGCAAAAAGCACATATACAATTCTTGTGTAACAATTCAACCTAACTGGTAAAATACATACCCTTCAAAGTCTTTTCCCATCAGTATGTCTTTGAGCTTGTTCATAATATCTGATCAGTTTTCCCCAAACATGGATAATTAGGCAAATATAAAGGAGGCCTAGCACAGACATGACCTGGACCCAAGGCAGGCAGGCAGAATTCACCCTGGCTTTGAGGGACATATACTTTGGTCTGTTGAAAGATTTGCAATCAAAAGGGAAAATGATGGGGAAAGTATCTTCACATATGGAGGTGTAGGGAAGTCATTATGGCTTGTACATTTGTTGCTTATACACTTGTTGTTGTTCATTTACTCAGTCATGTCCAACTCTTCATGAACCCATGGACTATAGCATGCCAGGCTTCCCTGTCTTTCACCATCTCCTGCAGTTTGCTCAAACTCATATCCATTGAATTGGTGATGCCATCCCACCATCTCATCCTCTGTCATCCCCTTCTTCTCCTGCCTTCACTCTTTCCCAGCATTGGGGTCTTTTCCAGTGAGTCGGCTCTTTGCATCAGGTAGCCAAAGCACTGGAGCTTCAGCTTCAGCATGAGTCCTTCCAATGAATATTCAGGATTAGTTTCCTTTAGGATTGACTAGTTTGTTCTCCTTGCAGTCCAAGGGACTCTCAAGAGTCTTCTCCAACNTTTTAGCATTGATTTTATTTCTCATTTTGTTATTTTCTGAAAAAAAAAGACTATTTCTGTCCATATATATTATAAATATGATATACTGTTATACCAAATATATATATGCAGCGTATAGACAGTCAACTTGAACACACTTTGGAACTGAGTGGTAAAATCTAGTTAACTTCATGGAAACATTTGGAAAAGTAAAATATATAAAAATAAATACTTAATGATATTTTTCTCACTATAGTCTTCAAATGTGGCTCCTCAGCACAAGAACAACCTTAAAATGGCTATATCACGTTAAGGTCTGAGAGAAAACAACAAAGTTTTGTAAAGCAATTATCCTTCAGTTAAAAATAAATACAGTTAAATTAAAAATTGATAATAGCAAATGTGCTTCTAGATATTGAAGAATCAATAATTGAATTATATATGGTTTGCAGTACGTGAGCCTTCCCTGTCCTTCACTGTCTCCCAGAGTTTACTCATGTCCATTGAATCAGTGATACTATCCACCTATCTCATCCTCTGTTACCCCCATCCCTTTTCCCCCTCAATCTTTCTCAGCATCAGAGTCTTTTCCAGTGAGTTGACTCTTCACATCAGGTGGCCAAAGTACTGGAGCTTTAGGTTCAGTATCAGTTTTTCCAATGAATATTCAAGGTTGTTTTCCTTTAGGATTGACTGGTTTGATCTTCTTGCAGTCCAGGGGACTCTCAAGAGTCTTCTCCAGAACTACATTTCAAAAGTATCAATTCTTTGGTGCTCAGCCTTCTTTATGGTCCAACTTTCACATCTGTACATGACTACTGGCTAAACCATAGCTTTGACTATACCAGCCTTTGTTGGGAACCTGATGTTTCTGCTTCTTAATATGCTGTCGAGGTTTGTCATAGCTTTCCTTGCAAGGAGGAAGATGGCCAATAGGTATATGAAAATATTTTCTCAATCATTAAACATCAGGAAAATAAATTCAAAACCACAGTGAGATGTCACCACACACCTATTAGACGTGCTATGATCAAAAAATTAGGGGAAAAAAAAACACTAAAAATAACAAGCGTTGGTGAGGATGTAGAGAAAAAGAAACCTTTGTGTACTCTTGGTGGGAATGTAAATTGGTGCAGCCTCTATGGAAGCCAGTATATAGGCTTCTCAAACAATTTTAAATAGAACTGCAATATAATTCAGAAATTCCACTTCTGGGTGCTTATTCGAAGAAAGCAAAACCACTAATTTGAAAAGTTACATGCTTCCCTGAGTTCTTTGCAGCATTATTATTATTTTAATTTATTTATTTTAATTGGAGGCTAATTACTTTACAATATGGTGGTGGTTTTGCCATATAATCAGCCATGGTGTACATGTGTCTCCCATCCCAAACCCCACTCCCATCTCCCTCCCCATCCCATCCCTCTGGGTCATCCCAGTGCACTGGCTCTGAGTGCCCTGTTTCATGCCTCGAACCTGGACTGGTGATCTATTTCACATATGATAATATACATGCTTCAATGCTATTCTCTCAAATCATCCCACCCTCACCTTCTCCCAAAGAGTCTAAAAGTCTGTTCTTTATATCTGTGTCTCTTTTGCTGTCTTGCATATAGGGCAGCATTATTTTCAATAGTCAAGATGTGGAAACAGTGTTAATAAATGGATGGATGGATAAAGACATTAGATTTCACACACACTCACACACACATAATATACAAACCCATTGAAATGTTATTAACTCATTTCATTCCTTTTTAGAATGAAATCTTGCCATTCATGAGAACAGGGATGGCCTTGGAGGGTATTATACTGAATGAAGTAAGTCAAACAGAAAAACAAAACCATATGATCTGTCTAACCAATGGAATCTAAATATACACATATGTATTTTAATATGTAAATAAGTTCAGTTCAGTTGCTCAGTCGTGTCTGACTCTTTGCAACCCTATGGACAGCAGCACGCCAGGCTTCCCTGTCCATCACCAACTCCCGAAGCTTGCTAAAACTCACATCCATCAAGTCGGTGATGCCATCCAACCATCTCATCCTCTTTCATACCCTTTTCCTCCTGCCTTCAGTCTTTCCAAGTTCAGGGTTTTTTCCAGTAAGCCAATTCTTTGCATGAGGTGGCCTAAATATTGGAGCTTCAGTTTCAGCTTCAGACCTTCCAATGAACATTCAGGACTGATTTCCTTCAGGATGGACTTGATCTCCTTGCAGTCCAAGGGACTCTCTCAGGAGTCTTCTCCAACACCACAGTTCAAACGCATCCATTCTTGAGCACTCAGCTTTCTTTATAGTCCAACTCTCACATCCATACATAACTACTGGAGAAAACCATAGCTTTGACTAAGAGGGACTTTGGTCAGCAAAGTAATGTCTGCTTTTTAATATTCAGTCTAGGTTGATCATATCTTTTCTTCCCCGAATCAAGCATCTTTTAATTTCATGGCTGCAGTCACCATCTGCAGTGATTTTGGAGCCCCCAAAATAAAGTCTGCCACTGTTTCCACTATTTCTCCATCTATTTGCCATGAAGTGATGGGACCAGATGCCATGATCTTAGTTTTCTGAATGGTG
>SJYV01046597.1:345351-378305 GCA_006410875.1 Neotragus pygmaeus | reverse complement strand
ATCTTAGTTTTCTGAATGGTGAGTTTTAAGCCAACTTTTTCACTCTCCTCTTTCACTTTCATCAAGAGGCTCTTTACTTCTTCATTTTCTGCCATAAGGGTGGTGTCATCTGAAAATCTGACATTATTGATATTTCTCCCAACAATCTTGATTCCAGCTTGTGCTTCATCCAGCCCCGCATTTCACATGATGTACTCTGCATATACATTAAATACTCCTTTCCCAATTTGGAACCAATTTGGTAATATGTAAGTAGTATACATAGATACCAAGAACATAAATAGATTGGTGGTCACCAGAGGCAGGGGGTGGAGATTTGGACAAATGGGTGAATTGTTTTTATTTTTCCCTTAAATAACTTGAAAAAAAAAAGGAGAGAACATCCCTTCTTTCAATCTCACTGTCTTCATCATATATAAAAGAAATTAACTGTTTTGATATTTGTGCAGTGAAGTATTTTATTCACCTTTACAATTTTTGAGAATCATAACTTTAAATTGAAGCCTCCAATTGAAAAGCACTTCTAAAGTTGCTTAGAAATATAAATTATTCATACTTAAATTGAGTTGAAATGTTATCTGTATGGATATCATGCCTATTTTATGATGCTCTCTGACAAATAGACCCCAGGTAAATTTTAGTGAAGATTTTTGTCACTGCAAGACATAAGGAAAAATGGGAAAATAATCTCATTTCCATACATCTTGTCTGTTTACTAGGATCCTGATTCTTATATCCTCAGTTTATATTCTTCTTCATTAAAGCATTATACTCCTGAGGGTTAGTGGGGGTTTTATACGCTGAAAAGAATGAAAAGAAAATGATATGATTTTAAGCACCGACAGTTTATGTAAAGAACATTTTATAGTTCAGTAGGATTTTTGTGCCTTCAAAATGATGGAGTGCTGCTGCTGCTAAGTCACTTCAGTCGTGTCAGACTCTATGCGACCACATAGATGGCAGCCCATCAGGCTCCCCTGTCCCTGGGATTCTCCAGGCAAGAACACTGGAGTGGGTTGTCATTTCCTTCTCTAATGCATGAAAGTGAAAGTGAAGTCACTCAGTCGTGTCTGACTTAGCGACCCCATGGACTGTAGCCTAACAGGCTCCTCCTTCCATGGGATTTTCCAGGCAAGAGTACTGGAATGGGTTGCCATTGCCTTCTCCAGAGCTAATGGTGTCTTATTGTGAGGTTGAACTTATTTTCAGTTCAGTTGCTTAGTTGTGTCCGACTCTTTGCAACCCATGAACTGCAGCACACCAGGCCTCCCTGTCCATCATCAACTGCTGGAGTTTACCAAACTCATGTCCATTGAGTTGGTGATGCCATCCAACCATCTCATCCTCTGTTGTCCCCTTCTCCTCCTGCCTTCAATTTTTCCCAGCATCAGGGTCTGTTCCAGTGAGTTAGTTCTTCACATCAGGTGGCCAAACCTATTTTATTAACCTTTATTTCCCTCAAACATGAGGAAAAATGAAGATTATTTTATAAAATATTCATAAAATAGATTTTAGTACATCCATCAGGGAAGTTAATTTGGTGTATAACATTTTCCTACACATACCAAAAAAAAAAAAAAAAAGAAGTGGCTCAATCATGTCTGACTCTTTGCAACCCCATGGACTGTAGCCTGTCAGGCTCCTCCATCCATGGGATTTTTCAAGCAAGAACACTGGAGTGGGTTGCCATTTTCTTCTCCAACACATACAAACATACATGCACTCAAATATTACTTATGAGAAAATGGGCTTCAATTTCATAACTAGCACATTTAAATATGCATATAGCAAGGTGATACAAACTTCTTTTAGACCAACAAATATTTATGAACCATATTTTCCATTGAATTAACATAGTCTGTTATTTGGGTGAGATCTTGTTTATCTTACCAAGTCCCTAGAACATGACATATCATATTGTTTGTATAAGTATATTGTATTATACCATGCTGCTAAAAATATCCTTATAGTTTTTTCTTAATTTGCTCCTTTCAAATATTTGTGGATACATTCTTGCATCTGACATCAATTATAAAAGAGTTATTTCTGAAATGTAACAGTGTTCTATAAGTTCACAGGCTAATGTGTGAATTTTAATTTTATCTCATTTTTGTTTCTGGTCATAGTTAAACTAATAAACAGACTGAGCAATGTTGAACACTTTGATATTATACAGACTGAAAAATAACTCACAATTTGAAGACAATTACTTTGTTGTAAATAATTGCATAGTTGTCTTTGGCAATTGATGTGGATGTGAATGTTGAGGAGAGAGACTGAGAGAGAAGGAAACATATAGAAAGATAGAGATTGATTGAAAGGGAAAAAGAAAGGCAGAAACAGACACAGAAAGAAAGCTTAAAACCAGAAAAGAATCTCTCTATGGGTGAACCCAAAGTAGAGAAAAGCTTATCTAAGATGTGTAAGGAAAGAGATTAAATCTTGATAATATTGTCTGATACAGTCATGCTTATTGAGAGAGACTCCACTTCTGCACTGGTGGCTGAGAATAGGCGACAACTCAAATAGAAGATGACTGTGTTGTCTCTGTTCTTGCAGGATCAGAGAGTGAAGTAGCTGAGTGAAAAAGCATAGAACCTTGGAAACAAAATTCCCCACCACCGACTAAAATTAGGATCTTAGCCAGTTTATGTTTAGTCAAGTCACCCAGGATCAGATCTTACCCCCAACCACAAATGCCTTTATTCTAATAGGGTCACTGTTGTGGGAACGTTACTGATAGCAGTTGGTTTAGGCTGGACATGAAGATTTCCACAGAAAGGGAAAGATTGGCATCTTTTCAGGAAAGTTGGAGACAGTAAGGGAATATTTTGCCCAGTGATGGGTCCAATAAAGGACATAAGCAGTAGAGACCTAGTAGACACTGAAGAGATCAAGAAGAGATAAAAAGAATACATGGAACTCTATGAAAAATATCCAAATGAGCAAGATTACTAGGACGGTGTGATCAGTCACTCAGATTCAGACATTCTAGAGAGCAAAGTCAAGTGGGCCTTAGGAAGCACTGCTGTTAGTAAAGCTAGTGAATGAGATGGGATTCCAGTAGAACTATTCAAAGCCCTAAAGGATGATACCATAAAGATGTTGCATTCAATATGTCAGCAAATCTGGAAGACCCAGCTGTGGCCACAGAACTGGAAAAGGTCAATCCTCATCCCAAATCCCAGGAAGGATAGTATTAAAGAATGTGCTAATCATCGGACAATGGCCCTCATCTCCCATGCTAGTAAGGTCATGCTTAAAATCATGCATGTTAGACTTCAACGTTATGTGAATAAAGAATTTTCCAGATGTCAAAGCTGGGTTTAGAAAAGGAAGAGGAACCAGAGATTAAATTGCCAACATTCACTGGATCATAGAGAAAGCTATGGAATTTCAGAAAATTATCTACCTCTGTTGCATCAGCTATCCCAAAGACTGACTGTGTGGATCATAATAAACTGTGGAAAGCTCTTAAAGAGATGGAAAGCTCTTGAAAAACCAGATCATCTTGCCTGTTTCCTGAGAAACCTGTGTGCAGGTGAAGAAGCAGTAGTTAGAAACCTGTATGGAACAACGGATTGGTTCAAAGTTGAGAAAGGAGTATGACAGGGCTATCTGCTGGCACCTTGTTTGTTTAATCTGTATACTGAGCACATCATGAGAAATGCTGGGCTGGAAGAATTACAAGCAGGACTCAATCTCAGATATGTGGATGATACCACTCTAATGGCAGAAAACAAAGAGGAACTAAAGAGCCTCTTGATGAAGGTGAAGGAGGATAGTGAAAGAGCCATCTTAAAATTAAATATTAAAAAACCAAAAACTAAGATCATGGAATCTGGCCCCATTGCTGTTGCTGCTACTGCTGCTAAGTCGCTTCAGTCATGTCCGACTCTGTGCGACCCAATAGATGGCAGCCTACCAGGCTCCTCGTCCCTGGGATTCTTGAGGCAAGAACACTGGAGTGGGTTGTCATTTCCTTCTCCAATGCATGAAAGTGAAAAGTGAAAGTGAAGTTGCTCAGTCATGCCCAACTCTTAGGGACCCCATGGACTGCAGCCTACCAGGTTCCTCCATCCATGGAATTTTCCAGGCAAGAGAACTGGAGTGGGCTGCCATTGGGGAAACATTGAAAGTAGTGACAGATTTCTAGCCCTTGGACTCTAAAACCATTGCAAATATTGACTGCAGCCTGGAAACCAGAAGATTTTTGCTTCTTGGCAGGAAAGCTATAACAAACCTAGACAGTGTGTTGAAAAGCAGAGATATTACTCGTCAGACAAAGGTTCATATAGTCAAGGCTATGTTCTTCCTGGTGGTCACATATGGTTGTGAAAGCTGGACTATAAAAAAGAGGAGAGCACCAGAGAATTGATGCCTTGGAATTGTTGTGCTGGAGAAGGCTTTTGAGAGTCCCTCGAAGAGCAAGGAGATCAAACTAGCCAATCTAAATGGAAATCAACCCTGAATACTCATTGAAAGGACTGATACTTAAGCTGAAACTCCAGTATTTTGGTCATCTGATGTGAACAGCTGACTCATTGTGATTATGAGAAAGACTGAGGGCAGAATGAGAAGAAGGCATAAGAGTATGAGATGGCTGGATGACGTCACTGACACAATGGACATGAACTTGGGCAAACTTCGGGAGATAGTGAGGGACAGGGAGGCCTGGTGTGCTACAGTCCACAGGGTTGCAAAGAGTCGAAAGTGACTGGGTGACTGAACAACAAAAGATTAAATTACAGAAAAAAAGTTTACATTCCTATACACTTGCGTTGGCACATTAGGATTCATATAAAATAGGTGTTGTGTAGTCTTCTATAGGTTCAGTAACATTTTAAAATACTTGGGAAGTTAGTATTTCTCTGAAGGCATTTAACATCTCACAGATACAGTTTTAGTGAAGTTCTTTCTAGAGGCAGGAAATAGATTAAATGTTCTTTTGAATTTTTTTCAGATTAATGATTCAGTCATACTTGCTTTTATGTTTAGTATAAAAGTCAGTATTTATACTTCAAAACAAAGGGCCTTTAAGACTTTTAAGATTGACAGCTTATTTACACAGGAAAAACATGACTCTCCCTTGACAATATATAATTAAGTATTATGTAGGGTGATTGCTGGCAGAAATATCAATAACCTCAGATATGCAGATGACACCACTCTTATGGCAGAAAGTGAAGAGGAACTAAAAAGCCTTTTGATGAAAATGAAAGTGGAGAGTGAAAAAGTTGGCTTAAAGCTCAACATTCAGAAAACGAAGATCATGGCATCCGGTCCCATCACTTCATGGGAAATAGATGGGGAAACAGTGGAAACAGTGTCAGACTTTATTTTGGGGGGCTCCAAAATCACTGCAGATGGTGACTGCAGCCATGAAATTAAAAGACGGTTACTCCTTGGAAGAAAAGTTATGACCAACCTAGATAGCATATTCAAAAGCAGAGACATTAGTTTGCTGACTAAGNATCATGTCCCTGTGGAGTAGACTGGTCCAGGATGAAATTCCTGAGAGAGGAGGATGAGTGAACATGGGAAGAACATGGGAAATTCTGGGCTGGGGCCGTCGGTGGTATTTACTGAGCACTTACCTTGTGCATGGAAGCATGACACAGGCCATCCCAGGTCTGTATGAGGCCTAGCAGGAGAGACAAGACGCCATATTGCTGCAGCAGAAATTAACTGAGGCACCCCCATTATGTTAGCCCGTTTTCAGCTCTTACTGTTTCTGCCCATACAATCAGTCTCCTACAGATGTTTTGTTTCCCCCTCTCTTGCTTAATTATACTCTGAAAATGATTGCTTTCTAGCCAAAGTTGTCCTCTGTACCTGATGTTTACTTCTTGAAGACAACACTCCCTGACACTCCTTTTCTTTGTGAGTATTCTTCATGCCAGAAGGAAGGTCACAGAATGATGATCTCAAGGACCACCAGAACCTGTTCTGGAACCACCTGCCGCCAGCCCTAATGATCTCAGTGTCTCTAGGAGGAAAGAAAAATGCAAGACTACATCAGCCCCGATCCTTATCAACAGCCTATTTTTTGCTCTGAAGCTACAAGACCATTTCCTGTTTCCCAGGAAGTGAGGTACAATCTTGAGGGCCTTAGCCTGCCATGGCCCCCTCTGCCTGACAAAGTAATAAAGCTACTCTTTTCTGCTCTCCAAAGTTCAGTCTCCACGTTTCTATTTGGCACCAGTGAACAGAGGCCAAGGTTTCGGCAACTGTATGTAGAAGTTGGCCAGAAAATGTCAGGCTGGTTTTAGCTGAAACAGGAGCAGCAGAGTCTGCTTTGTCCAGGNCAGGGCAGAAACCACAGGCAGTTGTGGTACTATCTGAGAATGCAGGCTCTGTTTGTAGTTTACTTCATGGTCTTGAGCTGTCTCATGTTGTGCCTGTTAGATGTCTTACATTTCATCCCTAACCTGAGTGAAGGAAGTCTACTCAAGGACTGGAAAGCAACCAGGCCTCACTGTGAAATGAGTCTAGTTGCTGATCTACAGTGAAATGCCATAGCCGTCTTTCTATGGACTTCCATGAAAAATTGATGCAGCTTCTGTGACTAGGTGGAGATGATTGGCAATGGGGGAAAAGACCCTCACCATCTTCCAGTCCTATATGGCAATACATCAGAAGGACCCCTGTCATTAAACATTACCATGCAACTGACTGCACATAAGCCCCCCGGTTATGCTGTGTGGAGTGGAATAGGCTGGCTTTTAGAAACACAAGCCCAACTAGTGGGATTAACTGGGTTTTGTTTGTTTGGAAAGACCTAATGGGTCTACCCCTAATGGCATTCAACATATGTTGGGGTGGCAGACCTGTACTGTGACTGCTGACTCCTGCCTAGATCATCAGAATTTTAGAGCCAGGGCTTTCCCCTCCCCATGGGGGTGGATATGGGTTTGGGAAATCTAGATATAGCTTTACTTTCCTTATAACTGGATGGGATGCAGCTGCCATTGACTTCCTCTCCATTGACCCAGTAAGTGCTTGGCTCCAAAATTTGCCCACATCCTGGCAAGTGACTGTTCTTACTAGATATCTCACTCTTGATGCTCTTTATCTGCTGGTGTTTGTATTGTATTTGTGGTATATGGTTGCAGTGTCCCTCTACACATATGACCCCGGGGATATCGCACAAGCTGGGGGAACGAGCAAGATTCTAAGTGTTGTGCAGGATATGTAGAGGTGGAATGTATGATCAAGCAACCTGAGGTGGTTGTATATCCCTTGCCAAACCTGTGCCTGCTTCACCTGCATCTACTCACATCACTGACCTTCCTACATACTTACCTCTGCCATAGCTAGTGATTGTTCTAACCTTAAGATCATAACATCTCACACTCGTAACTTATCAGAGGGGCAGTGAGGGGTTAAAACCCAGTTAATCCCACTAGTTGGGCTTGTGTGTCTAAAAGCCACTCCCTCCCTGATAATTGATGCACCAAACTGACATCAGTTCCTCCTGTAGCAGACATCTTCCCCCTCCCTCTGGGAAGAGAAGACTGGCCACCATGTTCTGCCCACTGTCTGTCACACACCATGGAGTGTTGCTCCGGAACCTTGCTTTACATGGCTAAGATCCCCCATCCAGGAAACCACTGATGCCTCTGCTGCTGACTCTGGGTTCATTCTTCAGTCTTGAAGCTGGATAAGTATAGGGCTTGCAGGCCTGCAGGGAGCAGCCCAACACTGGGGGATAGCAAAAAAAGCGCTGTTTTCTCTTTTAAAGAGTGAAGTGAAAGCAAAAGGCAAGGCCACAAAGGAACAAAAAGCACTAATGTCAATAATTAAAATACCACAGTGTTTTGGTTTCGATTCAATTAGTCAGAACTGTGTCCATTGTTCATGACTGGTCAGAATACAACTCAAACTACTTGCAATCAAAAAGAAAGTCTAGAGTTCATAAACTTGGAAATCCACAGAGTCAGATCCTGCTGAATCGAGGTATTCAATGAGGTCTTCATCAGCCTTCACTCTATCACCACCCCTTTGGCTCTGGTTATTCTGCAGTGGCCTCACTGGTTCCTCCACAGGTTCCCAAAGAATCAGAAGTGCTATGCTTGTTTCTATCACTTTCAACCTTCAAAGGAAAACAAGACCCTCACTGAACTAAGAGTTTCAGCAAAAGTTACAGTTACCAGCCAGGGCTGAGTCACAGCACAGACTCTGTTTATAAGGCCTACTCCTGATCCCAAGATGTGGGCAACATATCTGAGAAACACTAATCAGAACTGGGAAGAGGGGCAATTCCCCAAAGGAAAAGGTGAAGACACAGTAAAGGGGAAAGGACACTTTGCAGGACAAGCAACAGATAACTGCATTAGTTTTCAACATACAGATAGTGTTGTGAAGAATGAATTTGGAACTACACCAAACTCCCTGGACCCTCTCGGAACCCTCTCTGTTCTTTAATTCAAGGATCCGGTGAGAACCCTTGGGCATCATTCATTTATTTAACAGCCGTTTATGAGCACCAACTCAAGGCTGGGTACTGGGGATACAGTGGCAAACAGAAAGTGCACAGGTAAGAGATAGGATGGGGAATGACAGGAAGAACAAATGCTTGTCAAGTATTCATTAGGCGACAGACACGATGGTGATCTTATTTATCTATTTTTAAGGGTGCTGTGAGCACACAAAGGAAGAAACTCTTGCCTAGACTTGGGGAACAAGGCAATGCTTCTAGAGGAAATGAAAATCGAAGCTGACATTTGAAAAATGGGTAGGGGTTGAGCTGGTCAAAGGGAGAAGTTGAGCTGTTCAAGCAGAAAAAACAGCACATGCAGTGTCCCCAAAGCAAGAAAAAGTGTTTCACAGGAACAGAAAGACTTACATAAAATCAAGTCGCTTATTAATATAAATATCCCCGAGGGCAAAAACTGTGGTTTACTCAAATCACTTTGTGATCTCAAGCAGGTCACCTCTGGGTCTTTCTCACCAAGTTGTTATGAGGATCAAATGTAATAATGAATGTGAAATACTGTGTAAATTTTCAATCATCTATGACTGAAAGGCATGTGCAGAAAACTGAAGGAAGCACACCAAATCATAAAATGCTGAGCAATTAAGGAGAAAAGACTCCGTATAAGTGGGCTTCTCAAGAAAAAACATGCTGTAGCTTTATAGATTCTGGTTGACCACTGAGGCCTCCTTTTAGTTATTGAGGGATTTAAATGGAAGTCTTTAGACAACAAAGGCAGGGATCACGCATTCTGTGTTTTGGTAACCAGAAATTCAGCAAGTTGAAGAGTGAGGTCTCTGGGGAAACAATGAGCGCATTCAAGGAGGGTGGGTACAATTGCCACATTCGAAAAGCATCCTTGGCAAGATAAGGGATCCGGGAACCTTGAAAGGAAGAAAAACTTCACCTGCCCATGTTCTAAGAGCATACTCAACAAAACAGACATGCTTGGAAGATCCCTGAAAGGCAAAGAAAATCCAGGGTGTGAAGTGAGTATGGAAGGTTACAAGTTCTGAATCTGTGAGAAGTAGAGGAAGTAGTTTGGGGGACTCGAACTCTGAAAACGTCAACATAGGGTACGTTTAAAGTGTAATCCAGGCCAGGGAGTCATGAATAATCAGTTTGTCTTGGAGACTTCTGGAATTATAAACAAAAGGATACAAAGCATTGTCCAAGGTAAATATTGACATGACTGAAGAGGAACTAGAAAAACTATTAATGAAGCCAAAAATACTGCATCTGGGGAAGATGTTTCACATTCTTATAACAAACGCTCGGTACAAGAAGCCAGAGGATGACGGGTAAGAATGAGTGTCCAGTAGGTTGGAAAATTGAGTTAGAACAAAGGCTTTCTCCAATTCAGAACAGTAATACTCTGAAAACACAAATATTAATTTTTAAGACCATGTTATTTCTTAAAATAAAGACAATTCTCTCTGCCAAACAACGATTTGCCCACAAATAGGAGAGGATGAGAGGATTAGTGCTTTTAGCCCAAAGCAGCCATCCCGTTTACACTGTGGCAGATGTACAGAGGTTCTTTCCCCGACTGACTCCCAGCTGCCCAGGGAAGAGGGTCTGGGAAGTCCCTCCCCACCAGCTGCGCCCTCCCCTCCCCTGCAGCGAAATCTCCACATCTGCTGAGTTGCACCCTGGTCCAGGAGAACAAGGGACCTACTCCACTAATTCCTTCAGTTTCGTACCTTGCTTCCTTGGAGAAGACGTTCAGGTGGGGTGACCTAAAACTTAGAATAAACAGAAGCCCATTACTGCTGCTCAGTGGGAGCCAGTGAAGGATCTGTCAGCAGAACAGCGCCATGGCAACCGGTTCTTCAAAGCATTTTTTAAAAAATACAAGTCGAATTTCATCTGGAAACATCCCAATTACCCAATTAGCCTAAGCTTCGAAGTCTTTTTAGAATAATCTCAGATCAGAAGCAAGTGAATAGCTCAAACCCCAACCAGTGCTTGCAATGCTCAGAAAATGTGAGTTTGATATTACTGTCTTCTGGTAGGAAGACAGATCTTTATTAGCACGGGGAGTGAAGCGAGTCTGCGCTTTCACAGGATTCTGGATACTAACGTAACATATGACAATATCCCATTGGGAGCCATGAGATTCTGGCTTTGTTTTTCCCCCTTAGCAGATGGGAAAACTAAGGAACTATAAGTAGACTCATCCCTTGAGGACACAGAAAGAGGCTGAGGTGGAGCGAGTCTGAGTTCCTCTTGCTCTGTGTGTGTGTATGTGTGTGTGTAGCTCCAAGGAGCAGGTGAAGCAGGCCCTGTAGATTGCACCTCCGTGACGTCTCTGTCCCTCCCCTCCCCTCCCCACCCTTTCCTGTTCTGGGTTAGACCTTCAGCGTTTATCACAGGAGCATTCCACTCCTCGTGCAGCTGCTGGGCACGTCTGTGAAAGCGCAGGTCAGATCACAGGCTCCCCGAGCTCACAGGATCAAAGCTTCCCTGGGCCTTAAAAAAAAAAGCTCACTGTGCTTAGGATGGCTGTCAAGGTCTCCTCACGGTCACAGATTAACAGAAATCTATGTGTCTATTCTTTCACTAAAAAAAAAAAAAAAAAAAAAATTGTCCACTACACCCTCATCCGCCATCCAGCCACACCATGAACTTTCAACACTTAAATTTCCTGAGAGGTTCTTTGTCAGCCTAAAATTAACATAACCACCTTTGCTTTCTGTCATTCAGTCCTCAAGGCCCCGGCCTAGGGCGGCCAGTTCATGAAGCATTTTCATAATGCCTGGGGGTGTATCGCTAAGACTTGAGAGACACTTGTCACATGCCAGGCTCTGTTCCAAAGCATTTCGCATACACGGTTCTCAGGACTCTCCTATGGGAGGGATAACCCCCCTGACCTCATTTCAGGGATGAGGAAACAGACGCAGTAGGAGGAGAGGCATCGTGGCCACCATCACAGATAGTAGGGGGCAGCTTCCCTCCAGGGCCAGTCCTGTGGCTGCATTTTCCTTCTTTGGGGTAATGTTTGCTCTGCACACCCACTGCACTTTGAATCTCAGAGGGAGCCTATTTATTTCACTCTCCTTTTTTTCAAAAGGTGAGAGGTAATAAGCTGTGCCCCCAGCTTCCTCATCTGCAAAATGGGTATAATAACTGATTGTATAGCTTTGTAAGGACTACATGAGTTACTGCATTAAGGAAAAAAAAAACTTGTAAATATGTCTGGCACATAGCAAGTATACAATGAACATTGGGTATTCATTGATAAGACAACTCTTTCTCCAACAAGAATTTGAGCCCCTCTCTGCTGCTTATCTGACTGCGCTGGCACTGTGGCTGAATGGCGCTGGAGTGGCCGCTTGATGAAAGTGAAAGAGAGTGAAAAAGTTGGCTTTAAACTCAACATTCAGAAAACTAAGATCATGGCATCTGTTCCCATCACTTCATGGCTAATAGATGGGGAAACAGTGGAAACAGTGTTTTATTTTGGGGGGATCCAAAATCACTGCAGATGTTGACTGAAGCCATGAAATTAAGACGCTTGCTCCTTGGAAGGAAAGTTATGACCAACCTAGACAGCATATTAAAAAGCAGAGACATTAGTTTGCCAACAAAGGTCCGTCTGGTCAAAGATATGTTTTTTCTAGTAGTCATGTATGGATGTGAGAGTTGGACTATAAAGAAAGCTGAGCACTGAAGAATTGATGCTTTTGAGCTGTGGTGAGAGTCCGTTGGACAGCAAGGAGATTCAACCAATCCATCCTAATGGGAATCAGTCCTAAATATTCATTGCAAAGACTGATGCTGAAGCTAAAACTCCAATACTTTGGTCACCTGATGTGAAGAACTGACTCATTTGCAAAGATCCTGATGCCGCGAAAGACTGAAGACGGGAGGAGAAGGGGACAACAGGTGATGAGATGGTTGGTTGGCATCACCGACTCAATGGATATGGTTTGAGTAAACTCCAGGAGTTGGTGATGGACAGAGAGGCCTGGCGTGCTGCAGTCCGTGGAGTTGCAGAGAGTCGAACATGACTGAGTGACCGAACAGAACTGAACTGATAACAGCTTATCTTGGTATTACCAAAACCTGGGAGGCTAATGTAGTGCTCAATACATGTTACTAGGTTACTATGTAACTAGATTTACTAGGTCCATTACTATTCAAATATTAATTGAATTGATCATATTGAATATATACAATGTACTGATCACTTTCCAGGGGTTCCCACGTGGCACTAGTGGTAAAGATCCCGCCTGCTAATGCAGGAGACATGAACAACACAGGTTCGATCTCTGCGTCAGGAAGATGCTCTGAAGGAGAGCGTGGCAACCTACTGCAATATTCTTGCCTAGAGAATCCCAAGGACAGAGGTGCCTGGCAGGCTAGAGTCCACAGGGTTGCAAAGAGTTAGACATGACTGAGGTGAGTGAGCATGCATGCATACATTGATCACTGTTCATCCCACCACAGTTAAAACCCAAGGGCTTTACTGTACCTGCATAGCACCCTCTACCCCAGCAGAGGGTAGAGGGTGTGAGTTCCTCTTTGTGTGGAACTGTTCTGTGAACAAGAATCATTTCCTCCTTTTTCCCTTTCACTCTATCCACTTCCACCACACAGTGACCACCTTGCTTTTCTTCAGACATACCTGACAACATTCCAGGAGCTTTGCTATAACCCCTCCCTTACGTGGTTGTGTTTTTCTTAGAACTTGAGTTTCTTCCAAATCTATCTATACATTTGGTGCCTGTGTCCAGTCCCCTGTAGGAAGGGAGCTCCGTGAAGATAGAGACTTTGGTCCACTGCTGTGGCCCCTGTGCCCAGTGAGTGGCACTTAGCCAGTGTTCAATAGACTTTAATGACTGAATAAATATAGGAATGAAAAAATGAATCTCTAAATCCTACAACAATGCTTAAAGGTGGTTTTACAGATGAAAAGGAGAGGTGCAGAGATACTAAGTAATTTTCCCGTGGGCACACGTTTAGACAGAATCAGAGTTTGAATTTTATCCATGCCTCTCTGATTCCAAAATTCATCTCAACGTCTCCTAATCATAAGACATCCAAGCGCCACCTTCAAGAAATGTGCCACCTTCCATATAACAGCTGAACTAATATATACCTAATATTTTTATTTTGGGCTTCCGTGGTGGCTCAAAAGTAAAGAATCTGCCTGTGATGCAGGAGTGTCAGGCGACGCGGTTTTGATCCCCGGGTTGGGAAGATCCCCTGGAAGAGGGCAGGGTAACCCACTCCAGTATTCTTGCCTGGAGAATTCCATGGCAAGAGAAGCTTGGCAGAATCAGTCCATAGGGTCGCAGAGAGTCAGACACAACTGAAGTGATTCAGCACACACATAGCACATTTTAAAGCCACATATATTATGCAAATAATTTTATTTTAAAAGGAAAGCAATCATTTTCATGAAATACATGGCAGTGAAATACATGTGTGTCCACGAAAATTCAAAATATTCATCAATGTGTTTTGGAGCAGAAATTCAACTCCTACTTTTGAAAACACTGATGCTGCCTCATTCTAAAACCCCTGGGGGCTGGTCCTGAATCCAGGAGTCAGAAACTTCTATACCCACCAGTACGTCTTCTCAGTTCTTCCTGTTCACTCCGCTTTCCTGGGACATTCATTGAAAGAAGGCCAGAAAGAGGCTTCAAATGCCTTTAAGACACACTTACACAAACACACACACACACATCTCACAGGAAGTTCATGTGAGCCTATGAACACCACAGCTCCACAACTGAAAGCATAAACAAAATGCAGAAAGTGGCGAAAGAAATTAATTGAAAACTTGAGGCTGTCAAGCCATACGGAGGAAAATCTCTCCCTGAGTTAAAGATCGCGGACATAATCAAGGAAAGTGGCTTCTATAAAAGCTTGATTGGTTGATCGAAATCTCCAGTCATCCTGAAAATAATTGCCTGGAAGAAAGCACTGAGTGACCTGTCTGCTTGGAAGGGAGCAGCCAATGCTGACAATGGAAGGGGCTCCCCAGCCAGCCCCCCTTCTGCTGGGGCCCCAGCAGTGATGGGCTGAATCTGTTTAAGGATGAACGCTGCCTCATTATTTTCTCCTCTGACATACGTGAATATTTCTTGTGGCTGCTTACTCTCAACAACATGGAAGAGGTGTTTGTGCTCTTTGTTTCTGCTGCTTTTTCATTTCCATGTCAGTGATTCTAAATATTCACTCTGTCCTCCTCTTGGCAAGGCATGAAGAATGCTGGATACGGCCACAAGTCCCCACTGTGGAAAGCTACTGGAATCAGAACTGTGCCAGGGGTCCCCAAACATCCTCCCAAGCAGGTCTTCCCCTGCCCTCACTCCCTTCTGCCCCACCTGCTTCCTGGCACCACAGTGCTATCAAAAACATCTTTTTTTAAGCTCAGACTCTTCAACAACTCTGTTGCCTATGTAAGAAAGGCAGTCTTCCTTAATGTGATGTATGAGCCCCTTTCACGATCTAGCCCCTGCNTTGTTGGATCTCCTTGCAGTCCAAGGGACTCTCAAGAGTCTTCTCCAACACCACAGTTCAGAAGCATCAACTTAACCAGAGGGTTAAACAAATAAGGACTTATAAAGAGAAAGACAACAATAGCCATTAAAGGGCTTAGAAAGGGAAGGAACCAGGTTAACTCTGGGCTTCCTTAGCTGTTGACCAGACAGCTCCCAGCATGACACGGGGTAATTACTTTAGGCATCAGAGAACAGAGACCTGGGTTTCCTCCCAACGATCTAGCGAGCTTTGTGACCTCGGGCAAGTCACTTTCCCTCTTGTGGCCTCAACTTTCTCTCTAAAATTAAGCAAATACATAGGTTGCACAACCTTATGACCCTTTTCACTCATTGGAGACATTGCTAATCCATGTCTCCTGCACCTAGATAAGAAACTTAGAGTCCTTCTCAATAACGTGTTCCAGAAAATCACTGCTAATGAGTCATTGTTGATAGTTAACATGAAACCTGCAGGCCCCTTCTGTACGGAAAGCTCCCTTCTTCCATCCAGACAGCTGTGATTCATGCTCAGAGCCATGTATCACAAACCAATGTAGCCAACGTGACTTTTGTATATAGATGTCCTAGAAGCACATGGCATCACCAGGGCCCTGGGGAAACCCAGCTACTGACGCAGGAATTCAGCCTTTCTGCCTCTTACTAGGCGAGGGCCAGGGGTATCGTACATGCATTTAGGCTCCAGCCCCAGCCATCCCCAACCTGGCCCATTAAGAAAGTCCTCTGTAGTGGTGGCCCTAGGGCATGTCGAACAATCACACAGGGTGAGGCTATCACAGAGAAAGCCAATTTTAGAATGTATCATCACATTAGTGCAAATTAGCTCTGATATTTACTTGTCCTTAAGAGGCCTTTTGTTTATAGGAATGAAATCTTTTATTTCTACAAGCAACATAGAGACCAACCACCCTCAACCTTTCCTACCCTCACAATTTCATAAATGTCACTTCTCTCTCCTGCCAACAGACACATACTAATAAGAAATCAATTAATCTATTAAGAGCAAGAGTAACAGGCCTCTTGTCTAGCCTACCTGAGTCCTGGCCCTCCTAAAGCTTTCCACCTAACCCTTCTCCCCTCATACCACCTCCCTCCCATCTTGAAGTAGCTCGTGCTGCATAATGAGAGTTTTGGAAGGCAAACCCTGTGGTTCTTAAATCTACTGTCCTCATTAGGGTCAATCTTTTAAGGTCCTTCAACTATTTTGAAATTCTTAACTCTGTCCTTGTTCCCTGCTTCATCAGTAATGCTGCCAGATGCAATGTATCATTCAATAAATCCAACAGCTTGTCAAAAATAGAAACTGAATTCCCCATATTTCCAACTCAAAGTTTGATCTCCTGAAGCCCAGATACAAAAATATATTAAGCTCCACTGAGTTCAAATTGCATTTGGAGATCTTTTGCTGATAGCTGCCAGTTCCCAGGACCCCAGGGCCTAAAACTAAGCCAGAGTTAATATCTCATTAGGTGAAAAGTTTGACAGAATATAGAGTGTCAGGGCTAGCGGAGACAACAAAGATCTTGTAGTCCCATCCCTTTGTTTATAAATAGGGGAAATATACACAGGAAGGTGAAGTGATTTACCCAGAGTCACACAGCAATTTAGTGACAAGGCAGGGAATAAACAGNCTCATTAGGTGAAAAGTTTGACAGAATATAGAGTGTCAGGGCTAGCGGAGACAACAAAGATCTTGTAGTCCCACCCCTTTGTTTATAAATAGGGGAAATATACACAGGAAGGTGAAGTGATTTACCCAGAGTCACACAGCAATTTAGTGACAAGGCAGGGAATAAACAGAGCTAAATTTCTGACATTAACACTCCTCTGGCAGTGTTATAGTTTATATGTTAATGGCCTATCCGATAGCTGTTTGCACTTCACTCCATGTTCTCTCATCCTGAAAGAACTAAAAAAATTCATAACAAAAAAATCACACCCACCAAAAAAAAAAAAAATTTAAAGGGAATGCATGGTTGCCCACTGGTTAGAACTCTGTTCTCACTGCTGAGGGCCCAGGTTCAATCCCTGGTCAGGGAACTAAGATCCCACAAGCCATTACATCACAGCCAAAAAGGAAAATAATTAATAATGTTTAAAGGGGGTGGGGCGGAGATAGAGATCTGAGACTTAAACTCAAAAAAAATTTTTTTTCTTTTTCAAGTGTCAAGTCTTTCAAGACCATAGGTAGTGTAGACCTTATCAGTAGGAGATATAGACTGCCAAATTCACATGGCTTGGGATACCTACTGAAAGGTCTTCCACCCTGACTACTTCCATTTGCTGGCTGTGGTGGGTAAAGGAAAAGTGTGAAGGAGGGCTCAGAGTTACTGGGTGCTCAGGGAGGACCTCCTTGATAAGGCAGCAAGTGAACCAAGACCCAAAGCAGATAAGGGGGCAAGCCAGGTGGGGATGTGAAGGAAACATGTTCTAGGCAGAGAAACAGTAACTATAAAGGCTCTGTGGCCAAACTGGGAAAAAAGAGAAAGAGGCAAAGTAGCAGGTAAGAGAGTTGGGTTGGGAAAGGTTGGGGGCAAATCAGGGCCTTAACATAGGGCCTTAAAAGCCATTGTAAGAACTCAGAGTTCACAATGAGTGATGCGCCAGCAGGGCACTGAGGAAAAGGAAGTGACATAATGTGACTTACATTTTGAAAGGAACGGTTTATATAATGAGAAATCACTTCACATTCACTAGGGTGGCTATAAACAAAATGTCAGATAATTTCAAGTATTGGTAATGATGTAGAAACTTGGAACCTCATCCATTGTTGGTAGAAATGTTAAATGATGTAGTGGCTTTGGAAAACAATCTGACAGTTCCTCAAAAAGGTTAAGCATAGAACTGACATATGACTCAGCAATTCCACTCTTCCTTATATACCCAAGAGAAATGAAAGTGTATGTCCAATATGAATATTGTACACAAATGTTCATAGCAGCATTATTCACAGTAATCAAAAGTGGAAACAATGCAAATGTCCATTAACTGATGAATAAATGAACAAGGTGTAATATAGGTACATAATAGAATATTGTGTGTGTGCATACTCAGTCACTTCAGTCATGTCTGACTCTTTGCGACCCCATGGATTGTATCCACCAAGCTCCTCTGTCCATGGGATTCTACAGGCAAGAATACTAGAGTGAGTTGCCATGCCCTCCTCCAGGGGATCTTCCTGACCCAGGGAACGAACCCACATCTTTTGTATCTCCTGCACTACAGGCAGATTCTTTACCCACTGAGCCACCTGGGAACCCTAATAGAATATTATTTGGTACTAAAAAAGGCAATGAAATACAAAATCATGCTACAATATGGATGAACCTTGTACACATTAAGTGAAAGAAGCCGGACACAAAGGATCACATACTATATGATTCTATTTATCTGAAATGTCCAAAATAGGCAAATCTATAGAATCAGAAACTAGATTAGCAGCTTGCCTAAGGATGAGGGGGTTGGCAGGGAAGGTTAGGATGAAATCTGAAGTGATTATTGATGGGCACGGGGTTTCTTTTGGGGAGCAGTTAAAATACCCTGAAATTTATTGTGCTGACAGTCACGCTACTCTGTAAATATACTTAAAACCATTAGATTATACACTTTAAATAGGTAAAAATATAGTATGTGAATAATATCTAAATTAAGCTGTTACAAAAATAGATTCAGACTATCATCAGGGCTGCTTAGGTAAAACTGTGTAGTGACAGGGCAGAAGCATGGACATCAATTAGAAGGAGACTGCCAAAAACCAGGTATGAGATGATGGTGGGTTGGACCACAGTGAGTTAGAAAGGTGAGAGACTCGTTGAGTGTTATATACCTTCCAAAGGTGAGACAATATCCTTTATTTCTGATAGATTAAGTGTGAAATACAAGTTTTACGTGAATGTAAGTTTTGAGGAATGAACAGTTGTTGGGGGGTTACTGTGATCTTTAAAGGGAATCCCCAAGAAAAAGAAATGTAAAAGGCAAAATGGTTGTCTGAGGAGGCTGTCAAAATAGCTGAGAAGAGAAGAGAAGCTAAAGGCAAAGGAGAGAAGGAAAGATATACCCATGTGAATGCAGAGTTCCAAAGAAGAGCAAGGAGAGATAAGAAATCCTTCCTCAGAGATCAGTGCAAAGAAACAGAGGAAAACAATAGAATGGGAAAGACTAGAGATCTCTTCAAGAAAATTAGAGNAGCCATTTTGGTTTTTTGCATTTCTTTTCCATGGGCATGGTCTTGATCCCTGTCTCCTGTACAATGTCACAAACCTCATTCCATAGTTCATTAGGCACTCTGTCTATCAGATCTAGGCCCTTAAATCTATTTCTTACTTCTGCTGTATAATCATAAGGGATTTGATTTAGGTCATGCCTGAATGGTCTAGTGGTTTTCCCTACTTTCTTCAATTTAAGTCTGAATTTGGCAATAAGGAGTCCATGATCTGAGCCACAGTCAGCTCCTGGTCTTGTTTTTGTTGACTGTATAGAGCTTCTCCATCTTTGGCTGCATAGCATATAATCAATCTGATTTTAGTGTTGACTATGTGGTGATGTCTATGTGTAGAGTATTTGTTTGATTAGTATCATATTAATCATGGCACATTTTGTACTCAAGCTTGTCTTTTTTTGTAATTTGAACAACATCTGGACCTTAGTTAATAAGATTGTATCACATGTTAATTTCCTGTGTGTGTTTTTTTTTTTTTTTGACAAAATAGTATTTCTTTATATTCTCAGAATTGGATTAAAAGTTTCAAGCCTCATTCAAATATTAAAAAAAAAACACTAAGATAACAAACTGTCTAATTTTTCTGCAATAATACTAGATAACAAAATACATAGAACTACATTGAAGTTTTGAGTGAATATGAAATGAATTCTATTCATATTGCCAAACAAGTGGAATCAAAATGTCATACAATTTTTAGCTAGTCAAAAATTCATAAGTTTTCATATATATATATATATATATACACACACACAAAAGCTTTTCTACTACACTTGATAAAGACTTGAGAAAGAACATCAGAAAAAAGAAGAGACAGAAAAATTGGAAAACAGAAACTAAATGAAATGGAAAGATTGAATATGCAATAGAAAAAAGTGAAACAAACTAGATAAAAGTAATATACCATCATATAGTCTAGTTGTTCTAAAATATGGCTGCTCATTAGAAATGCATCTGGAGCTTTGGAGAAAAAAAGCAACACCTGGGCATTTGATTTTTTTTTTAATTCCAAGATAATTTTGATATGCATCTGGATTTAAAAAGTGACACACACTTTCATCCATCCAGTCTATGTCTTTCGGTTGGTTCATTTAATCCATTTACATTTAGGACAATTGTCATAATGTATAATCCTATTACCATTTTCTTAATTGTTTTGGGTTCACTTCTGAATGTAGGTCTTTTTCTTCTCTTGTGTTCCCTGCCTAGAAAAGTTCCTTTAGCATTTGTTGTAAAGATGGTTTGGTGGTGCTGAATTCTCTTAATTTTTGCTTATCTGGAAAGTTTTTGATTTCTTCATCAAATCTAAATGACACACTTGCTGGGTGGAGTTTACTTGGTTGTAGGCTCTTCCCTTTTATCACTTTAAATATATCATGCCATTCTCTTCTGACTTGTACAATTTCTGCTGAGAAATTAGAATTTCTCAATAAACTTATGGGGGTTCCCTTGCATGTGATTTGTCTTTTTTCCACTGTTGTTTTTCATATCTTACTTTTATCTTTGATTTTTGTTAGTTTGATTACTATGTGTCTCCGTGTGTTCCTCCTTGGGTTTATCCTGCCTGGGAATCTCTGCACTTTCTGGACTTGGTTGACTATTTCCTTTTCTATGTTAGGGAAGTTTTCAGCTATTACCACTTCAAATATTTTCTCAGTCCTTTTTCTCTCTTCTCCTTCTGGGACCCCTATAATGGAAATACTGGTGATTTTAATGTTGTACCAAATATCTCATAGGCTGTCTTCATTTTTTTTTCATTCATTTTTCTATAGTCTGTTATGCAGCAGTGATTTCGACCATTCTGTACTCGGCGTCACTTATCCATTCTTATGCATCAGTTATTCTGCAACTTATTTCTTTTAGTGTATTGTTTATCTCTGTTTGCTCGTTTTTTACTTCTCCTAGGTCTTTGATAAACATTTCTTACATCTTCTCCATTCGTTTCTGAGATTCTGGATCATCTTCACTATCATTATTCTGAATTCTTTTTCTGGAAGGTTGCTAATCTCCACTTAATTTAGTTGTTTTTCTAGGCTTTTATCTTGTCCCTTCATCTGGGACATAACTCTGCTTTTTCATCCTGATTAATTTTCTGTAGTGTGGTTTTCACTCTAGCCACTGTGGTTCTTCTTGCTTCTTCTGTCTGCCCTCTGGTGGATGAGGCTAAGTGGTTTGTGTAAGCTTCCTGATGTAAGGGACTGGATGGGAAAACTGAGTCTTGCTCTGATGGGCAGGGCCTTACTTAATAAAGCTTTAATCCAATTATCTGCTGATGGTGGGGTTGCCCTCCCTCCCTGCTAGTTGTTTGGCATTAGGTCTATGGGATCTATTGTAGGGTTAATGGTGGCCTCCAAGAGGACTTAAGCCAAGGGGTAGCTTCCAGGATTGCTGCTTCGTGTGCCCCCATCCCTTCAGTGAGGCACTGTTGACACATGTCTCCACAGAAGACCCTCCAACACTAGCAGGTAGGTCTGTTTCAGTCTTCTGTGGGGGTCACTGCGCCTTCGCCTTGGGTCTTGGTGCACAAAGATTTTGTGCCCTCCAAGAGTGGAGTCTCTGTTTCCCCTAGTCCTGTGAAAGTCCTGTAATCAAATCCCACTGGCCTTCAAGGTCAGATTACCTGAGGATTCCCAGTCCATTTGCTGGATCCCCAGTCTGGGAAGCCTGATGTGGGGCTTACAACCTTCACAACACTGGGAGAATTTCTTTGGCATTATTGGTCTCCAATTTGTGGGTCACCCACCCGGTGGGTATGGGATTTGACTTTATCATGACTGTGTCACTATACCATCTTGATGTGGCTTCTTCTTTGTCTTTGGACTTAGTGCATCCTTTTTTGAGGGTTTCACTGTCCTCCTGTCTATGATTGTTCAACAGCTAGCTGTGATTTTCGTGCTCTTGCAGGAGGAGATGAGCACACATCGTTCTGCTCCACCATCTTGAATCGGGCAAGCTTGTCTTAATATCATTAAAAGATGGATTTTTTCTCCTTTTTTATTATTTCACTGTTTATGCTGAGTGATATTCCTAATATTGCATTG
Source organism: Neotragus pygmaeus (assembly GCA_006410875.1). Classification (NCBI taxonomy): domain Eukaryota; kingdom Metazoa; phylum Chordata; class Mammalia; order Artiodactyla; family Bovidae; genus Neotragus; species Neotragus pygmaeus. Next base: position 356,057 of record SJYV01046597.1, on the reverse strand, counting down.
TATATATGTACCAAATCATTCATTCATCTGTCAATGGACGTTTAGATTGCTTCCACCTCTTGGCTATTGTAAATAGTGCTGCTATGAACATAGGGTATGTGTATCTTCTAAAGTAAGAGTTTTCTGCAGATATATGCTCAGGAGATAGATTTTTGGATCATATGGTAGCTCTATTTTTAGTTTCTTGTGGAACCTCAGTACTGTTTTGCATAAAGACTGCACCAATTTACATTCCCACCAACAGTGTAGGAGGGTTCCCTTTTCTCCAAGCTATTTTTAGCATTTGTTATTTGTAGACTTTTTAATGATGGCCATTCTGCTCATTATGAAGTGGTCCTTCATTATACTTTTGATCAGCATTTTTCTAATAATTAGGAGTGATGAGTATCTTTTCATGTGCCTATTGGTCTCCTGTGTCTTTGGAGAAATGTCTATTTAGGTCATCTGCCCATTTAAAAAAAAAATTATTTATTTATTTATTTTCTGTTGCTGTTATTGAGTTGTATGGACTGTTTGTATATTTTGGAAATCAAGCTGAAAGAGTCACTTTAACAGTTTTTGTAGGTTCAATTTAGTGGTGATGAACGTCTTTAACTTTTGCTGGTCTATAAATCTCTTACTCTCTTCTTCAATTCTATAAAATAACCTTGCCAGCAGACTATTCTTGCTTGGAATTCTTTTTCTTTCAGGTCTCTGAATATATCATTCCCTTCCCTGCAAAGTTTCTCTGAAAAAATTCTTGGTAATCTTATGAGGGCACCCTTGTATGTAACAAATTGCTTGTTTCTTGCTACTTTTAAGATCCTATCTTTATCTTTAGTTTTTGACATTTTAATTATAATGTGTTTGGTATGAATTTCTTTGCATTTAACTTTCTTGGAACTCTGTGCTTCCAGTACCTGGATGTGTTTCCTTTTCCTGATTCAGGAATTTTTCAGCCATTATTTCTTTAAAGAGTTTTATTTCCTGTTCTCTTATGCTTTTCTGTCTGGGACTTCTAGTATGTGTGTTATCCTGCTTGATGTTCTTCATATGTACCTAAAATTATCTTTACTTAAAAAAATCATTATTTCCTTTTTATTGGTTATGCAATTTTTAAAGTTATTTTTAATTGGAGGATAATTGCTTTATAATATTGTGTTGATTTCTGCCATATATCAACATGAAGCAGCCATAGGTATATGTATGTCTCCTCCCTCTTGCGCCTCCCTCCCACCTCCCACTTCCCACCTTCCATCCCAACCCACCCTTCTAGATTGTAACAGAGCACCAGATTTGAGCTCCCTGCATCAGACAGAAAATTTCCACTGGTTATCTAATTTTACATATGGTAACGTATATGTTTCAATGCTACTCTCTCAACTCATTCCACCCTCTTTTTCCATCGTTGTTTCCACAAGTTTGTTCTCTATGTCTGCATCTTCATTGTTACCCTGAAAATAGGTGTCATCACTTTTCAAAATTAAAATTCTTTTTAAAAATGATTTTTGTTTGTCTTTTGTTGCTCCTTTGGATGATATTTTTCTGCCCTTGCATTCCAGGTGATGAAATAAAATTTATATTTAAAGGCAGGGCAAGGAAAATTAAACATAAATTTCTCTGTGTCTATTGGCCCCCTCCCACCCTCGCAAGTATGTGGTGTGCATCTGTATTGTACACTATCCAGAGTTCTTCAAAGATGAGAATGCCTCATTCATCATAAATATCACTCTTCTGATGCAGTCATATAAGTCCTTAAAAGAGCAGTGCTCCTTCCCAGTGTTGTAGGGATTATCGTGACTTGGTGTTTGCCTTGCACATTCTTATCCGGACTGTGATGCTTTGGTGAACTTTATGCAAATATCAGTATTTCATTTGTTGTACAATCCTTTGTCTTGAAAATGTACATGACTGTGCTTTCAACTTCGAACAGGTCGAACAGTTGTCAGAGATTTCTAAGCATCTATTTCTTAGATTATAATCTTTAGCTTGGCTCAAATAAGACTCCCTTCTTTCTTCTTAACTTGACTGTTATTTGAATTTTTATCTACACAAGTCACTGATCTGATTTTCTTCCTATACAGGATGTTACCGAATCACTCCAGTGTGTTTCTCAGTTAAGCTACCATATTCTTCAGTTCTGTGACTACAATTTGGTACTTACGGTTTTTGTCTCTGCTGAAGTTCTCACTGTGTTCATCCTATCTTTTCCTGAGTTCTGTTAGTATCTTTAGGACTGTTACTTTGAAATCTTTATCAGATAGATTACTTATTTCTGTTCACTAAGGTCTTGTTTCTGAGGTTTTATCTTGCTCTTTCATTTGGAACATATTCTTCTGTTTCCGTGTTTTGATTGACTCTCTGTGTTTGTTTCTATGTATTGATGAAGCATCTACCTCCTCTAGTCTTAACAGCATTGCCTTGTGTAGGAGATGATGAGTGGGGTCTATAAGCGCCATCCCCCCAGGCCAAAAGAGACAAGGGGTGTCACTTGTGTGGGCTGTGTGTCATAACCATCTGTGGTGGGTCTCTGAAACTATAGTGTAGGAGCTGGGGGGGGGCAGGGAGCTTGCCTGACTGGCTGTGGCAGTGCCATGTCTGCAAAAGACAGTGTGTGAGGTTTGTTCCAACCCCTGAAGTGCCTTTCTTACTGTTTCCTTCTTTGGTTATTTTTAATAACCTTCTAGTTGGTCTACAGATAGATTTTGCTCTCATGGAACTATCTGTCTCCTCTTAATTGCTTATCATCATGTATTTATTAAGCTTTGGCATTCACTTCAGTTGAAATTTCCCACACATTTTTTTCCACATAGAGTCAGTTCACTTGAAGAGAGCTGTGGAGGCCTCTGTTATCATGGTACACTTTTCATTCTAGGTTAAACCTGTGCTCATCTGTCCTCAAACAGGAGCAGAACAGTGGCCCAATTTGCTCAGAATTATACTCTTGCTTGAGGAGCAGGTTTCTGAGAGGTCAGTAGCCTATAGTATTCTGAGCATGGAATTCTGTCCTTTGAGAGAACTGGAGCTGCTACATNAGTTCATGGGATCACAAAGAGTCAGACATGACTGAGTGACTGAACTGAACTGAAAGAAAGAATATTTCAATAAGAAGGAAGTAATCATTGTGACGTGGATACTACTTCCAGTAAGTCAAGCAAAATGAGAACTGAAAATTTATCAATGGACTTACTGACTTGGAAGTCTTTGCACCATCACAGGATTAGTCTTGTGACAATCCTGTGCAACAAAAGACTGATTGGAGTGACTTCAAGAGACAACAAAAGGAGAGAAAGAAAATAGAGAAGCTAAAAACAATTTGCTCAATGGTTTTTCCATAAATAAGATCTGAGAAATGGAGAGGCAGCTGGAAGAGGTATGTGTCAGGAAAGGTTCTTTTTTTTTTAATGTGAAAACTCACAGCGTGTTTGTATGCTGATGGGAAATATCCAGTAGATGAGTAAACAGGAAACATTGATGATGCAGGAGAGAAGGAGGCCACCACAGGGAGACGAGCTGAAGTCTGGTGCCCAGGAGGAGGGCTGGCTTTAGATAAGTGCTTGGATGGCCCACTCACAGTAAAGGGAGGCCAACCAGGGCAACAGCATAGACTTGGGGAGATGTGGAAATTGGAATGTTTAGACGTTTTCTTTTTATTGCTTCTCTGTCAAACAAGAAGCAAGGTCACTTGTTGAGAGTGAAGAGTGGAAGGGGAAAGGAGAAGATACCAGAATTTTGAGGAGGGGAAGTAGTTAAATAGTCCTTTGTAGAGAGAGGGAAGGGCTAGACAGGTAACCCAGGGTAGTGGCTGTTCATTAAAGTGTTATTGTTCAACGGGTGTGTTTTCCCAGCCACATTTAATTGTGTCAAGGCAGAATGGGATATAATCAAGGTCAAGGTTTTCCGGAAAAGAAAAGTGCAGAGAGAGAGGGTGAGGTAGCTGATAAAATGCAAGAAAATGCTTCNTTTTTTTTTTTTAATTCAAAAGTACATCAGGGAATGATTTAACAACTTTGCCTTCTCTAGTAGACTTCTGTATTTTTATTTTTTGAATGTTTAGTTCATCTGAACACCACATGTATATTGGGAGATTCTCTACCATCTTAGTCCATTTCACCACAAAATTGATGATAGAAATTCACTTTACCAGCCTCCCTTGCAGCTAGCGCACAGCCATTTATTTAGACTCTGCTCATCTGATGGTGAACTTAAAATTAGATTACACAAAGAAGAGCCACTTAAAGTGCATCTATAGAAGGTGGCAGATACATCCAGTCCCTCACCTTATCAAGTTCACCATCTAATGTATCTTAAATAGATATAATCAGACAATTGCAATACAGTGAGACAGCTACTTTAATTAGGGTATCTACAGAACACTCAGTGCAGAGGCTTGCAGGAAAAATTATCAGGGAAGTGATGTTTGGCCTGACTCATGAAAGATGGGGATTCCCAAGAGGATAAGGAAGATGACACACTAAATGTTACATATTATTGTCATCATTTACCAGGTTTAAGTAGATAGACATTTGACTCAAGTCACAGCTCTACAGGGAACATTAGTTTCCTCAGTTATAATGTTACCCTATTTGGTACAGCAAAGAATAGACAAGATTTAAGTATCAGTTCAGTTCAGTTCAGTCGCTCAGTCATGTCTGACTCTTTGCAACCCCATGAATCACAGCACGCCAGGCCTCCCTGTCCATCACCATCTCCCAGAGTTCACTCAAACTCACGTCATTGAGTTGGTGATGCCATCCAGCCATCTCATCCTCGGTCGTCCCCTTCTCCTCCTTCCCCCAATCCCTCCCAGTGTCACAGTCTTTTCCAGTGAGTCAGCTCTTCGCATGAGGTGGCCAAAGTACTGGAGTTTCAGCTTCAGCATCATTCCTTCCAAAGAACACCCAGGGCTGATCTCCTTTATATTTAAGTATAATACTTAATACTGGACACACGGTTTGGTTCTTCATAAATGCTTTTTCTCTTCTCGTCTCTAATATTTGTTTTTTTGGAATGTCCTTCTTTTCTCCATTTCCATTCTAGAAGAAAATCCTATTATTCAAGTTCTACTTGAGACATTGCCTGTGCTATGAAGCTATTATTTACCTAAAAGACATAATCTTCTTTCTTTGAAACGCTGTTGAAGTTCATCTTGACCTCCATAATGCTTGGCTCATTGTTGACCCATAATTGATGAAATTAATTAAATTGTCCCCCATTCTGGTCCTGGTTTCTAGTCTTAATGTCTGCTTATTTTCCTCTTTAATTCTTATTCTTTGCCTAGCCACACCACATTATGACCACACCAAGGTAAGGCTCTGACTTAAAAAAAAAAAAAAATCTTGTCTGGTGTTCTGGACAACTGAATTACCATATGTCTTTGATCTAAGGGTTCTGTGTGTGCCTCCACTTTGGGTCAGTCCTGTTACACATTTGTCTTCCTCTCTATTTGGTGTACATATCTACTGAGCCCCTTCTAATGATCTGACAGGGTCATAGGCCCTGGAGATGTGCCAGAGAATAAAACAGATTTGTTCCTTGTCCCTGCTTTCAAGGAGCTTACCATCCAGTTGAGGGAGGCAGTCAACAAATAATACCACAATGACAACTATGTAATGATGCTGTAATAGAAAAATACAGACAGGCTTGTTATAGGTCCAGTCCGTTCTTTATCTTCCCTCACCTAACCTCTCTTCCTACCTTTTTGTCCTCTCCACTCTCATCCGAATGTCTGTATGTTTAAATTGTTATTCTTTAAGGCCTAGATCCAATGCCATCTTCTCATGAACATAAGATAGAGAAAGATGTGTGTACCCAGTAAGCATACAAATAGATTTTTATGCACATCTTCTCACCCACACTACAAGCTCCTGAGGGCAAGGCTTCACACACTTTATCTTAACAGTCCAAGAGCTAAGCCAGCAAGGGAAGTACACATCAGCTCCTGTGAAACAAACAAAAGGTCCTCTCCCCAGTCCTAATAGATTATACTTAGAGAACTGTCACCCATACTCCTTGTAGGAAATCCTGTTCTGCTCCTGCCTCCATTCAGGAATGTAACCTTAGACAAAAGGTAAACAAATACTCAAAGTCCAGAGATGACAAGAACTTGGAACATTCTACATCTCGATTCCCATGGTAACTAAGGTTGTGCACCATGAACACTGCCATGAAAGTTTCTCAATCTGGAAGGCCTGAGCATTTTTTTCACGTTGTTAATTGTTATTCTCGACCTAATAAAGGGTTACCTGGGTCACAAGCTGCTGAACAATATGCTGCGTTTCTAAACCCACGGCTTTACTGCATGCAGTGCTGTGCTCAGTTGCTCGGGCATGTCTGACTCTTTGTGACCCCATAGACTAAGTGAGTTGCCATTTCCTCCTCCATGGACTCTTCCTTGACCCAGGGATCGAACCCGCAGCTCTTGCATCTCCTGCATAGACAGGCAAATTCTTTACCACTAATGCCACCTGGTTATCATCAATATTAGAAGCACGAATATTACGCTTTGCCAACTGAACATCTGAAGTTGTTTATGGGAGTCCTGGCCAGGTCAGCACTTGGTGCTGTCAGTAAATAAGCAGAAACTTCCAGTACATTGGGCTGGGGTACATAGATATTTACTCCTCTGTTTGCACAGCTTGCTACTTTCCATCCACTCTTGGTTTTCATGTAAGATGCCATGTGTGGTGCCGTGAGGGATGCTGGATGTGCACGCCTGTGTTTATTTGGGGAATGTAAGAGCTGTGGGGTTTTAATTACCCTGAGCTGGTAGAGATCAATTTGATAAACAAACATATTAGTAAAGAAAAAAGAAAAAACAAACGTTCTTTTGCTGTCAGAGGATGGCAACTTGAAATTGTAGCATCTTAGAGCTGTAGAGCTGGAAGAAACAACAGAGATTAGGGAGGTCAAGACCCTCATTTTGCAAATTAGGAAACTGAGCCCCAAAAGATAAAATAGCTTAAAAAATGTCTAAGAACTTGGGTTCTTCTATGAGACAGACCTTGTTCAAATCCCAAGTTGATAACTTATCAAATGATGTTGGAAAGCCACTCAACCTTTCTGGGACTCAGTGTCCTCATCTGCAAAAATGGTGAAGATGGTAGACTTATGAGGATTAAATGGGATGATGAATTAAAGGGCTCAGCACAGTACCTGACATAGTGAATAATTAATCATGCTCACTTTTGTCGTTATCAGCCTCATCATCCCCACCATTGTTAGTTACCACCACAGATTGTTATGTATAGTGCTCTTGCCTAAATTAATACTCTCACACATACCTGGGTTTGTTTTTATACATAAACGTTTCTTCATACATAAGAAACAATTATTGGGACTTCCCTGGTGGCCCCATGGTTAAGAATCTGCCTGCCAATGCAGGGAACACAGGTTTGATCCCCGGTCCAGGAGGATCCCATGTGCCACAGAGCAACCGAGCCTGTGTGCTACAATTCCTGAGCCGTCGCTCTAGAGCCCATGTTCCGCAGCAAGAGAAGCCCGATGGGAAGCCTGTGCACCGCAGCTGGAGAGCAGCACCCCCCCCCCCCACCGTGAGAGAAAGCCTGAGTGCAACCACAGAGACCCAGCAGCGCTAAAGATACATACATTTTTAAAACTAAAAAAAAAAAAAAAAAGTAGTTTTATAAGTCTTGTCCCAATAATCATATGGCCCAAATTAATTTCCAAATCAAGTTTTACCTTCTTTCAGTGTTCTCCAGGGCTCACTGACTCTTTCAAGAATTGTATATTCTCCATTGTTGTGGTTCTGGAAATGTAGTTCACTTAGCATAAATATATGCTTGTCCTAAATGTGTAGTCACTCAAGAACGATTAATGATTTACCAAGATGTTTTACTTTGAAGAGGACAGAATCTCTTAGGATATTTGACTAGAATTCTTTTACCCTTCCCTAAGGCCCCAAATTAACAAAACACGATGCTTTTTGTGGCTTGATCTAAATAGATAATCCGTGACTCAGAAAAAGATGATTTCAGAGCATGACATGCAAATGCAGAATTAATGGATGTTTGTTTAAAATCTGGGCCCTTTTCCTTGACTACATTTACTATAATTAGAAGACTGGCCGTTCTCACAGGGGGTTACAAACACACCACTGGCAATGTCGTATGTGAGATGCCAGAAAAAAGATTAATACTCTTTATTGAGTGGCTGGAAACTGTCAGCACCCAACACAACTTGCTGTCTCAAAAAATGAGATTCCAGAGGAGGAAAACACTGGGAATTTTGATGACGAATAATACCCAAGAGGAGAGAATGCTGTACTAGATTTTCTGTGGGCTGGTGGGAGATGAGAATGGAAGGATGATGTGATAGTCTAATCTAGAATGATAGTGTGCTTCCATGCAGATTCAAGTTTTGTGCAGCCCAAAGCTTATATAATTGAAGGCAGCCTCTGTACGTAAATCAATATAAAATTATGAATAAAAAACTACTGGGGTGTTTCCCAGGGTCTTAGAAAGGACCCCTGAAGCTTAAGCTTCATTAACTTCATAGTATCTTTGGGGTTTGGTGCTCGATAGTTTATACCATTTTCACAAAGATGTACTAAATTGATTAAGAGCTTTAGGGGTTAAGGAACCATGGTTTGACTCCTGGATTGACCATTTATAGCTGTGTTATCTTGAGCAAGTGTCTTAAATTCTCTGATCCTCGCTTTCCCCGACCTATAAAAGAGAAAAACAATAATGTCTACTTTATAGGTTATGCAAATATTTTAACCCATGAAAAACACTTAAAGAAGTAGGATGGACTTCCCATGTGGCCCTATGGTTGAGAGTCTGCCTGCCATTGTGGGGAACACAGGAAGATTCTACATGCTGCAGGGCGAAGAAAAATCTGTGTGCCACAACTACTGAGCCCACACACTCTAGAGCCCGTGCTCTGCACCAAGAGAAGCCACTGCAAGGAGAAGCTGCTGCACAGCATCAAAGAGTAGCCCCCACTCACCACAACTAGAGAAAGCCCATACACAGCAATGCAGACTCAGTGCACCCATGAACAAATAAAATTTATATTTTTAAAGAAGTATCTACCATATAGAAAGAGCTTTATTTCCTGTACTACTTATTCAATCTGCATCTTAGTTCTGTGAATATTTATTCAGAAAATGAGGTTTTCTCCTTAAAACTCAACTCTTGATTTGGCAGGAATTATGATTCTCTAAGTCCATGTCTTTTGTTTCTCTTTTCTGATGCCTACCTTGTCCTCTTAATTGGTTTTACCCAAAAAAAATGAGTATGGGGCAGAATGAGAAATGGAATTCAAATCAGCTAACTAAAATCCCCATGAAAAAGATAAAGACATTAGTGTTCCAAGCACTTAATCCATTTCCTCCAGGCCAACTCTTCTATATCAGCTGTTGCTTCCATGTAATGATCACTCACACTAGGGGTTGGAGCGGGGGCAGTGGGGAAGTGTGGATGCAGGCACAGATACCTGGGCCTCTCCATCTTATTTCCTCCTTTGTCTGGTTAAGAAGCAGGAACATAGGATGTCTGACTGGATGAAGCACAAGCTGGAATCAAGATTGCCGAGAGAAATATCAATAACCTCAGATACGCCGATGATACCACCCTTTTGGTAGAAAGCAAAGAACTAAAGAGCCTCTTGATGAAAGTGAAAGAGGAAAGTGAAAAAGTTGGCTTAAAGCTCAATATTCAGAAAATGAGGATTATGGCATCCAGTCCCATCACTTCATGGGAAATAGATGGGAAAACAATGGAAACAGTGAGAGACTTTATTTGGGGGGGGGCTCCAAAATCACTGCAGATGGTGATTTCAACCATGAAATTAAAAGATGCTTGCTCCTTGGAAGAAAAACTATGACCAACCTAGACAGCATATTAAAAAGCAGAGACATTACTTTACCAACAAAGATCCGTCTAGTCAAGGCTATGGTTTTTCCAGTAGTCATGTATGGATGTAAGAGTTAGACTATAAAGAAAGCTGAGTGCTGAAGAACTGATGCTTTGAACTATGGTGTTGGAGAAGACTCTTGAGAGTTCCTTGGACAGGAAGGAGATCCAACCTGTCCATCCTAAAGGAGATCAGTCCTGAATATTCATTGGAGGGACTGATGCTGAAGCTGAAACTCCAATACTTTGGCCACTTGATGTGAAAAACTGACACATTGGAAAAGATCCTGGTGCTNTGGACAGGAAGGAGATCCAACCTGTCCATCCTAAAGGAGATCAGTCCTGAATATTCATTGGAGGGACTGATGCTGAAGCTGAAACTCCAATACTTTGGCCACTTGATGTGAAAAACTGACACATTGGAAAAGATCCTGGTGCTTAGAAAGGTTGAGGCGGGAGGAGAAGGGGATGACAGAGGATGAGATGGTTGGATGGGTTTGTTGTTGTTGTTTTGGAAAGGTGTTGTATTTTTGTCTTATATGTATATGTTTGCATTTACATATGTATTTTTGATATATTTTTATTCACAGATTTCAAATGGAAGAGTTCTGTTTTTTGTGGGGTTTTTGTGTGTGTGTGTGTGTGATAACAGTGTGTTTCATTTATGTGTGGGGGAAAATCACAGTTACTCTAAATTATTCCTAAGAAGTTTATCACATCCTGGAGAGAAAGTGGGGTGGTTAAAAGCATCTTGGACTTGATGGACATGAGTTTGGGCAAACTCCAGGAGTTGGTGAAGAATAGGAAAACCTGTGGGGAAACAGTGGAAACAGTGTCAGACTTTATTTT